>OZ038400.1:3237576-3381567 GCA_964036045.1 Eutreptiella sp. 'Long Island Sound 2002' | reverse complement strand
CATCCAACTGTATCAAAGTGCAACACAACTGTATCAAAATGCTACACAACTGTATCAAAGTGCAATACAACTGTATCAAAGTGCAACACAACTGTATCAAAGTGCAACACAACTGTATCAAAGTGCAACACAACTGTATCAAAGTGCAACACAACTGTATCAAGTGCAACACAACTGTATCAAAGTGCAACACAACTGTATCAAAGTGCAACACAACTGTATCAAAGTGCACCACAACTGTATCAAAGTGCAACACAACTGTATCAAAGTGCAACACAACTGTATCAAAGTGCAACACAACTGTATCAAAGTGCAACACAACACAACTGTATCAATGTGCAACACAACTGTATCAAAGTGCAACACAACTGTATCAAAATGCAACACAACTGTATCAAAAGTGCAACACAACTGTATCAAAGTGCAACACAACTGTATCAAAGTGCAACACAACTGTATCAAAGTGCAACACAACTGTATCAAAGTGCAACACAACTGTATCAAAGTGCAACACAACTGTATCAAAGTGCAACACAACTGTATCAAAGTGCAACACAACTGTATCAAAGTGCAACACAACTGTATCAAAGTGCAACACAACTGTATCAAAGTGCAACACAACTGTATCAAAGTGCAACACACAACTGTATCAAAGTGCAACACAACTGTATCAAAGTGCAACACAACTGTATCAAAGTGCACCACAACTGTATCAAAGTGCAACACAACTGTATCAAAGTGCAACACAACTGTATCAAAGTGCAACACAACTGTATCAAAAGTGCAACACAACACAACTGTATCAAAGTGCAACACAACTGTATCAAAGTGCAACACAACTGTATCAAAATGCAACACAACTGTATCAAAGTGCAACACAACTGTATCAAAGTGCAACACAACTGTATCAAAGTGCAACACAACTGTATCAACGTGCAACACAACTGTATCAAAGCGCAACACATCTGTATCAAAGTGCAACACAACTGTATCAAAATGCAACACAACTGTATCAAAGTGCAACACAACTGTATCAAAGTGCAACACAACTGTATCAAAAGCCAAAACACTGAAAGTGCAATACAACTGTATCAAAGTGCAATACAACTGTATCAAAGTGCAACACAACACAACTGTATCAATGTGCAACACAACTGTATCAAAGTGCAACACAACTGTATCAAAGTGCAACACAACTGTATCAAAGTGCAACACAACTGTATCAAAGTGCAACACAACTGTATCAAAGTGCAACACAACTGTATCAAAGTGCAACACAACTGTATCAAAGTGCAACACAACTGTATATGTGCAAACACAACTGTATCAAAAGTGCAACACAACTGTATCAAAGTGCAACACAACCTGTATCAAAGTGCAACACAACTGTATCAAAGTGCAACACAACTGTATCAAAGTGCAACACAACTGTATCAAGAGTGCAAACACAACTGTATCAAAGTGCAAAACCACTGTATCAAAGTGCAACACAACTGTATCAAAGTGCCAAGTGAACCACAACTGTATCAAAGTGCAACACAACTGTATCAAAGTGCAACACAACTGTATCAAAGTGCAACACAACTGTATCAAAGTGCAACACAACTGTATCAAAGTGCAACACAACTGTATCAAAGTGCAACACAACTGTATCAAAGTGCAACACAACTGTATCAAAGTGCAACACAACTGTATCAAAGTGCAACAACAACTGTATCAAAGTGCAACACAACTGTATCAAAGTGCAACACAACTGTATCAAAGTGCAACACAACTGTATCAAAGTGCAACACAACTGTATCAAAGTGCAACACAACTGTATCAAAGTGCAACACAACTGTATCAAAGTGCAACACAACTGTATCAAAGTGCAACACAACTGTATCAAAGTGCAACACAACTGTATCAAAGTGCAACACAACTGTATCAAATGTGCAACACAACTGTATCAAAGTGCAACACAACTGTATCAAAGTGCAACACAACTGTATCAAAGTGCAACACAACTGTATCAAAGTGCAACACAACTGTATCAAAGTGCAACACAACTTGAATCAAAGTGCACACAACTGTATCAAAGCGCAACACATCTGTATCAAAGTGCAACACAACTGTATCAAAGTGCAACACAACTGTATCAAAGCGCAACACATCTGTATCAAAGTGCAACACAACTGTATCAAAGTGCAACACAACTGTATCAAAGTGCAACACAACTGTATCAAAGTGCAACACAACACAACTGTATCAATGTGCAACACAACTGTATCAAAGTGCAACACAACTGTATCAAAGTGCACCACAACTGTATCAAAGTGCAACACAACTGTATCAAAGTGCAACACAACTGTATCAAAGCGCAACACATCTGTATCAAAGTGCAACACAACTGTATCAAAGTGCAACACAACTGTATCAAAGCGCAACACATCTGTATCAAAGTGCAACACAACTGTATCAAAGTGCAACACAACTGTATCAAAGTGCAACACAACTGTATCAAAGTGCAACACAACACAACTGTATCAATGTGCAACACAACTGTATCAAAGTGCAACACAACTGTATCAAAGTGCAACACAACTGTATCAAAGTGCAACACAACTGTATCAAAGTGCAACACAACTGTATCAACGTGCAACACAACTGTATCAAAGCGCAACACAACTGTATCAAAGTGCAACACAACTGTATCAAAATGCAACACAACTGTATCAAAGTGCAACACAACTGTATCAAAGTGCAACACAACTGTATCAAAGTGCAATACAACTGTATCAAAGTGCAATACAACTGTATCAAAGTGCAACACAACTGTATCAAAGTGCAACACAACTGTATCAAAGTGCAACACAACTGTATCAAAGTGCAACACAACTGTATCAAAGTGCAACACAACTGTATCAAAGTGCAACACAACTGTATCAAAGTGCAACACAACTGTATCAAAGTGCAACACAACTGTATCAAAGTGCAACACAACACAACTGTATCAAAATGCAACACAACTGTATCAAAGTGCAACACAACCGTATCAAAATGCAACACAACTGTATCAAAGTGCAACACAACTGTATCAAAGTGCAACACAACTGTATCAAAGTGCAACACAACTGTATCAAAGTGCAACACAACTGTATCAAAGTGCAACACAACTGTATCAAAGTGCAACACAACTGTATCAAAGTGCAACACAACTGTATCAACGTGCAACACAACTGTATCAAAGTGCAACACAACTGTATCAAAGTGCAACACAACTGTATCAAAGTGCAACACAACTGTATCAAAATGCAACACAACTGTATCAAAGTGCAACACAACTGTATCAAAGTGCAGCAACACAACTGTATCAAAGTGCAACACAACTGTATCAAAGTGCAACACAACTGTATCAAAGTGCAACACAACTGTATCAAAGTGCAACACAACTGTATCAAAGTGCAACACAACTGTATCAAAGTGCAACACAACTGTATCAAAATGCAACACAACTGTATCAAAGTGCAACACAACTGTATCAAAGTGCAACACAACTGTATCAAAGTGCAACAAAACTGTATCAAAGTGCAACACAACTGTATCAAAATGCAACACAACTGTATCAAAGTGCAACACAACTGTATCAAAGTGCAACACAACTGTATCAAAGTGCAACACAACTGTATCAAAGTGCAACCTTTTTACTCTCGGTCACGCCGTGAAGGTACTCCCGGAAGCTCCTGAACATCTCTGAGATCATCTTTGCGGAGCTCCTAGCGTAATCGCCCTCTTCACCAAGATCCTCCTGCGAGAGCATCCAGCACTGATGGCAGGTGTGCAGCGCGAGCGCAGCGGATTGGACGGTCGCCAGCACCTGCAGGCAGTGGTAGTGATAGAGAGCCCGGGCCCGTGCTTCGAAAGGGATGTCATGTGGGGGGGATGGGATGACCGTGCTCGTCGATGCCAATACCACTGCCTTCATAAAATACAATATAAATAAATAATATAAATGAATGAAATAACATCAATAATTTTATAACATCTAAATGAATGATTTAAATAAATCAATAAATAATAAAATTGCAAGACCCAAATCGCGACACAATACCTGCACTGAAAACTCTAGGGCCGAACCCGTCATTCCTTCAATACAAACAATGGTCCCATCAATTGAGCCAGCCCCCCCCCCCCCCCCCACACACACAGACACACATACACAAGATGTTGGCCTCGCACCTCCGCAGAGCGCCGCCGGCCGACGACTACGCACCTGCAGTCAGTCACCGGCCAATCTGCGACGGTTGCCTATTGCCGGTTAAGCGCCAACCCCCGTTGGTTGTGCGTCAACTGCCGTTGGGAACCAGAATCTTGCCTCGGAAAAGCTCCGGCGGTCTTTCGTGGAAGGGAAAAAGGAAACATACAGTTCCTAAAAGACAGCCATGGTGTGTGTGTAGGGGGGGGGGGGGGGTTTGGCACAAGGCCTCGGTGTGGGGGAGGGGAGGGGGAGGGATGCATCAGAAGGGAAGGGACCTCAGAGGCGGCCCCAGAGGTCGTTAGACAGGCGGTTGGAGGAGGTTGCCAAAGCGGTTGGGGGCGGTTACTGTCGGCTAAAAATGCCGTTGAAGTTGGCAGTTGGCGTCAGGGGAACAGTGGCTAGGCATAGGCTGGGGGCCCTGGAGGGGGGGGGGGGGCTGCGGAATGTGACAGGGGGACGCAATCATGATTCCACTGCAACAGTTCGAAAGTCTTTGAGATGCTATGTACAGGATGCATACATCTATGAATGGAAAGTAGACTCATACTTATATGGACCTGAGGCAGAAAACCAAAACATAACGATTTAGTTGCGGGTCATGGTGAAACGACAGCCCTATAATATACTCGCTGTCTACATGCATAAACTACTGTCCTACTTAGTTTCCGTCAGTAAACCCGGCACTCATTCGGCAATACAGTTGCCGAGTCCTATGCTATTTCGTATGTGTAGTGTGTCGGCTCAAATCAGGGTTGCTGTCGGTGGCTGGCATTGTGCAGTGCAGTTGGCGATACAGGCGCAGTGTAGTGCCGGGGGAGCTCAAACAGGTCTTTGTGTGGGGGAGCCGTAGACTCAGCCTCCGTGATACCTGTATCCGGACCACGACGACAAGATATGCCTGGCTGTAGCTTGCTGAGGGCTGGCTGCCCATAGGATAAGTTTTGGCCTCGTACTGCAGCGGTTGTGCAGCCGGCTGCAGCCCTGAAGACGCCAGTTCGAATCCCCAAGAGGGGAATACGAGGAGGAGATGCGGCTCCCGTCGGCCGGCGGTGCCGGTGGCGGGGCGCCCTGCTACAGGTATGCGGTGCCTGGTGCCTTATTTTTCTACATGCTATGAATCCGGACAAAAACTACGAGGACGCCACCCATCCACCGGCGGTACCGATGGTGGAGGGGGATGCTGAAGGGGGCGGTGGCGGGGACCTCGCCAACGGGCCCCTGGACGGCCGGAGGACAGTGTGACAGGGGGGTATTGACCCCCCTCTGGGGTGCAAATGCGTTGGTGGTGTGGGTCATTGCTGGTGACCGCAAAAGTGCATGAACACCGGTGTCTCCGCATTTGACGGACATGCCCCGCACAAATGCTTGTCCCTCCATCATGACTGGGGCTGACCATTCAAACACTTTGGACCCCCCCCCCGCCGGTGGGGGCACAGTCCAAAGCATTTTGTGGGACTACAGCGGGACCAAAGCGTGCTCGAAGCATAAGGGCTCAGTGCCTTCAGAGGCACTGCTCCCCGCCGATGCGATCGGCAAGTCATGCCCCACGGGCCCAGGCCGTCTCCTTCTCTGTGCGCCACCCCCCCCCCCCCGTGTGACATTCCGTCTGGTCGTTGTTTCTGTACGGGGCCCTGGACAGTCACCCGTTCTTCCCTTCGCATGTTGCGTCGGGTCGCTGCGTTCTGTCGGCCGCTGCGGCCGATGCTCTTGCTGGTGTTGTTTCCGCGTTCGCAGAGCCCAGCGGTTGGTGTGCCAGGGCTGTGCCGGATGTGGCAGGATGTGACGCTTGCGCGTCAACGGCGCCCAGTAGTTGGCGCCCCCCCCCCCCCCCCCCCGGTCCACTGTGGCTGTCTGCGGCGTTCTGATTGTGGGCCGTTTGCGCCTCTCATAAGTTCGAACACCCCGACGCACTCACAAAAACCAAAGGTCAGGGTCCGCCGTTGGCCCTTCCGTGCGCCAGCACTCGCTCGGCCAGGCCACGCTCCCCGACTTCTCGCGTGCCACAAGACGGGGGAGGGAGGGTGGGTCGGGGTGGCAGTGTGGAACGGGCCGCACCACCGCGTCCAGCGAAGAATGAAGTCTCCCAAAAATGAGGTCCGAACAGGGGTCTTCGTTGGACACGTTGGACACGCCGCTCGGTCCCCAAGGAACTCAGTTCCTAAACCTCCCAAAAAAAGACGGTCCAAATGGAAGTGTTCGTTGGACGTTGGACACAGGGGGTACTGAGTTGGTTTCATCCGCCGGAATCCATACGTCACCTTCCATTGTACGTGGCAGCGATGCTATCTTCATTCATCGAGGCACAGGACTCACGGGAGGACAAGACCTCTATTTCTTACTCGTTCAATCTCTTGCTTGTGCCCGTACTACCCGCCCCTCTGTCCAAGCAACTGTAAATGACCAGAAATTGACGGAACGGTAGCGGTTGGCAGTTGGTGGCGGTTGGCGGTTGGTGGTCCCTGGGGGTTGTCCTTGCTTCCTAAGCACAGCCCTGGTTCAGTGCCAATTGGCTGTGCCTTGCAAGCCACCAACGGGGCGTTGCTGTGCAGTAGTTTGATGTGTTGTTGGCGTGCATTTGGGGGCGGTGGGCGGCAGCACCTGCAGGGCCTGCTCGCGGCGGTGGTACGCGGCGTTGACGGCGAAGGCCATGGGGAACACCACGAGGCTGATGAACAGCGACGGCGAGAAGTCCGCGTACCACTGCATTTGGAGGCAGACGAAGGTGGAGATTATCGGGAGGAGGAGATACGGCAGCTGCAGCAGGATGAGCCCGAACTTGCGGACGACTTTGAAGTAGAAGACGATGCGCATGAGCTCGTACATGAAGAGCTGAGAGCTGCGCACGCTCCAGTGGAGGTCCGGGCTGGGCTCCCACTGCGTGTCGATGAGCGGGTGGTTGGAGAAGCGGGACCGCTCCTTCAACATCCGCCTCCAGGACACCTCGCCGGTGTCCGAGGGGCGGCGTGTTTTGGTGCCCATCAGACCTGGAGGGGGCGCAGGCATCCGCACTCACCGCCACCGAACTCACCAAATCAGGATTTTGGAGGCTGTAAAATGGGGAAACTGGGACAACTGGAGAGAAATGGAGGAAAATGGGGGGGGACAGGGGAAAACGGAGGAAAATGGGCGGAAATAAGGGAAAATGCAGAAAAATGGAGAAAAATGGGGAGGGACAGGGGAAAATGGAGGAAAATTGGGGGAAATAAGGGAAAATGCAGAAAAATGGAGGAAAATGGGGGGAAATGGGGGGGAATGGAGGAAAATGGGGGGGGATGGGGGAAAATGGGGGAAATGGAGGGGAAATGGGGAAATAGCGGGCATAGCACATGGGATGTGGGTTGTGGAGGGTTGCGGTGGAATGTGGTTGAGGAAAATAGAACAAAAACAGGAGGAAAATGGGAGGAAAATGGGATAAAATACCCATTTTTCACCGTCCCATTTCCCCCATTTTCCCGCAGGTCGAAGACCTTTCCCCCAGTTCCCTTTGTAAAGATCAGCGCACCGCACTCACCGACGGGAAAATGGGAATTTTTGCCGCTCACCGATACTCACTGCCATGGTGGCTGGTGCGGATGCGCATGAGCTCGTACATGAAGAGCTGAGAGCTGCAGACGACCCAGTGGTGGTCCGGGCTGGGCTCCCACTGCGTGTCGATCAGCGGGTGGTTGGAGAAGCGGGACCGCTCCTTCAACACCCGCCTCCAGGGCACCTCGCCGGCGTCTGAGGGGCGGCGTGTTTTGGGCTGACCAGACGTGGAAACGGCATTTTGGAGGAGGGGGGGGCGAGGGGGGGGAATGAAGTTTTGAACAGAGGGCCAAAAATGAGAGGCCCATTCGAGGTACACAAACTTGGTATTGGCCTCATACCCCACCCACCCCCCTCCCGTAGGCCGAACACGAAGCACACCCCTGGGCGACTTCAGTTCCGGATCCCAACACGCGCGGCGTGAGTAGGAGGGTCTGGAGGGGGCGCGGAGAGGGGGGGCGGTCTGAGATCCACGAGTTTGTGAACCAAAAAGGCCAAGTTGGTGCACTGCGTGTGCACTGCATGGCACTGAGCGCCTCCCCCAAAACAACATGCGCCAACCGCCGAGTAAAACCCAAAACCGAAAAAAAAATTGAAGCGCAATTCCCCCCCATGCAACCCCCCCCCCCCACCTCAAAACGATCAGCACCTCGTGGCAATGATTTTGAGGTACGCATGTGGGGGGTACCTCGACCTCACCCCAATGGATGCCTCGGCCTTGTGACCCCATGCCAGCACCTCTTTGTTTCTTTCACCCACCATCCACAACAACAGTGGTAGGGCCAAAGAAGGATGGGCCTCCTTGCGGTGCACATCCATGGCAACAGCAACATGCCCCCCGCCATCTCCAAGTCCCCAAAGTGTGTGTGTGTGTGTGGGTTGGGTCTGGAAAATGGGCCTGAACGACCCCCCCCCCTACGGCAGACACAGTGTGTGTCTTGAGGTTTAATCAGGTTTGGCATAGAGAATAAAGATGCACTTGTGCATTACCTCTAGTTTGCATTTGTCTGTTTTTAATTAGGTCACCCCCCCCCCCCCCACGTCCGGCAAATCCCCCCCTCCCCCCAGCCGAACTGTTGAAACTTCTTTTCAAAAAGCCGTCTGGGTATCCCCTGCTCAGGGCCGTTCGGGTTACTTTAGTGACGTCTCTTTTGCGACTTTCACCCCCAGAACCCGGAGAAAGAATTTTATCGCCCCTAAAAGCCCTGGGCTTAAATTGGAAAAGGGGTGGGCATGGGCGGGGGGGGGGGGGGATTGCGGTTTGCAATTTATCGCAATTTTCTGCGGCTTCGCAATTTTTCGCAATTTTTTCTGTGAAAAGACACAGAAACATTCTGAGCCACCTGTGCAGAAGTGTTGCTTCTTGAGGCTTTGGGGGTTTGGTTGCGGCACCGCAATTTTTTTCGCAAATTTCCTGCAATTTTCTGCAACGTTTCACAAATTTCCCGCAATTTTTCACCACGGGATTGCCCCCCCCTCCTCAGACCCCCCCCCCGACGGGTCGAATGGGGCCAGCACATGCAAATGCCGTGCCACTGAGGACCCCTGACCCGCATGTACGCCCCCCGCCCAGTACAGGTACGGCCCGACCGCCGGTGTGGCAGGCCTAGTGTTTGCATGTCCACAAGCTCAACAGGCGACAGCTGACGTGGTACAGTGGAGAAGGCAGGAAGGGTCCTGGCCCCTTCCCCCCCCCCAAACTGCATTCGCCAATTCATTCCTCTGTTTTTTGCTCAGTTCATGGGTTGGATCTCTGGGACATATGTCTGCCGTTTAGTGATTTCTGTCAGTTTCGGATGCCCCACCTTCTTTAGCGCCCAGTTTCGCTTTCTGGATTCCAGATCACTCTATTTTTTGGACGATCCAGACAAAGGAAGCTCGCAGAGGCACACCTTCACTTCACAGGAGTCTGCAGACACCGGCCCTTATTTATGTCTGTTATCTGTAGTTTTTGGCAAGGTGGTCAGTACTCTCCTCACTGACAGATTTGAGCGACCCCTGTGTCTTTCTATTATTTTGTTTTGATGCTGATGACATTTGGTCAGCCTTGTTTTCAGCTTCAAGTCCTTCATCTCTGCTGATCAGCCTTGTATCAGGTGCAGTTCAACAAATCGTGGAACAGAGGTGGTACTCCAACAGGGCTTTGGTCATGATTTATCTCATTCAATTTCATCACGCTTTTCAAACTGCTTCCTCTCTTGGTGAGCCCAGCAATATTTGATTGCCATTTGTCACTCTCCCTAGGCTATTGGTGCCTCACTTGGCAGTGCTTTGCACCCAGGGAATTTTACAGTGGCATGATCTACTTGTATGGGTTTCATTCCCGCGGCTGTCCTTCGAGGAACCTCGCATGGTGAGCAGTTTGTGATGTTGTTTTGGGCGGGAAACCGCCATGTCTCAAAAAGGTTCCTGGCCCCTTAACCCCAGCCATTGGACTTTCAGACAGCGGACACAGAGGGGCGCATCCTGGCATACTGAACTGTGGGCAATGAAGACCGTGGCGGCAGGCGTGTGGAGCTGATTGCGAACAAGCAAACCTGACCCATTGTGACCCATCAGGTCCATCAGAACATTCCTCAGGAACAAATTAGAGTTTGTGACGGGACAAGGTTTTTGGGCCACTTGGGAATGCCGTGCACGCAGTGCGCCCGCAGTGCAAACTTTGTATGTCGGCAACTACTTAAACCCTGGTTTTGGCCTTTTTTCACTAGTTGGTTGTTCCATAACAGGTTTTCTTACACTTCTTGTGGATGGAGGATGTGGCACATTTGAACTACCACCCATTTTCACCCATTTTCAGCCACTTTAGCCCATTTTTACCCGGTTTTGTTGCACGTTCTTTGTTATAGGTGGATGCTGGATTATGATGGGGGGCAATCACCGGACGTTGTGTACATTCGGCAGGTGGGTTGTTACACACTCCAAAGCGGATTCCAACCTTCATGGTCATTGCCTTGCTATCTCTAGGAAACAATGTCCGTTGCGGATTTTCTTTATGAGCAAGCACTTGAAGCCTCCATCCGCACTCTCGGATCATCGCGAATTAATAGCATGGCTTATGAGCAACGGCCCACATAGTGCTGCATATTGCTACAAGTTGGGCCCCAATGGGGTCAAGGCAGAATGCCTATGTCTCCAAAAGGCTGCCACCATCTTCCAACACACTCACGCAGCAGCAGATTGCGTTTGGCCATGGCCACCAATCACCAAGGATAGGACGCCTGCATAAATGCGGGGTGGTTTCCTCCCTTCCTCCCTGGCGAGGTTTCATTGTGTCGGCACTGCACGCAGTCACTACGTGGGACAAGCGGTGGGGGCGGGTATGGCGGAGGAGGAGGGAAGTGCGGATGCGACGGCTTTGCTGGTGGCTTAGGGCTGAGTGGGGCGGGTTGGGCAGGGGAGAGAAAGGGGGTTGTGGTCTGGTTGGGTCGGGAGGTGTGGGCAGTGGCCTGTGTTGTGCTCATCGGAGCAGGTGTGCTTTGTGAGAACACTTGCGGTCGGGTTGTGTGCATGGTTTGCTGTCTTTTGCGCAATTTTGTGCAGTATACTCGACTTCTGTTGCATTTTGTGCTGGGGCCCAGTTGACCGTTTCTCGGTACCACTGCCGCATGTGTCCCAAGCGGATGTTTGTGGTGTGCCAGTTTTGAAATCAGGCGGGGCGATGGGAAAAAAGGTTTGATGCGGGGCGTTCGCACTCCCTTACCCAAAGGGGGGGGGGGGGAGGGGCTCTTGTGACAGAGCCCTTTTAAAGTGGCAGTCTGAGGACCAGTTCTGGCTCGGAAAATGGGGCCCCACGGCCCGAGAAAGTGGTGGCCCCAGCCCACGAGAAAATGGTGGCCCCAAGGCTGCAAAGCGGCCCATCGCTGAGCACCCGGAGCATTTGGAATAGAGGTGCTGGGCCCCATGAACGGTACGGCCACGACGTCAGGTTTTGAAATAGCCGGCATGACCCTCACCTCATGCCAGATTTAATTTTAATTAACTATTGGCTATTATTATTTCATTATTATCATTAATCAAATTAATTCATTATTATTCATATTATATTAATATCTAATTTTGTACTTGTATGTAATATGTAATATATAATAATAATAACCCGCAAGATCCTGACCTCATGACCCACTCAGTTGTGCAATGTAACGCAATCGCAATGTCCTTTGCCTTGCTGCTCTCGCAGCGCAAATCAGGCCTGCACCGAATGTTGCCTTGAGGTCAGCGCTGTTGCGCAGCTATCGAATGTTTCATGAGCCGCCTGCTTCCCTCTCCCAAGGCTGAGGTGAGACCCCTTCCTTGCCTACGGTAGCCATCGCAATCCAGGCTTGAGGTGGCCACCCCCGTACCAGGACGGTGGGGGCAGGGATAGCCTTCGTAGAAGCGGACCCGAGTCAGAAAACGGAAGGGAGGGGGTGGGTGGGTGGGTGGGCGGGAGGGAGGGAGGGAGGGAGGGAGGAAGGCAGGAACCTCTTTCGTCTCCTGATGGGCTGGCCAGACTGGGGCTCGACCATTTGGGGGACATTGGGCCTGTCGGGGACCCAAAACTCACGGTGGACTGCGTCCGCGCTGCCGCAGGGTAGTACTCGGTGGTCACTCTCGAGGGCCTCTTCTCCCGCTTCGGCTTTTTGTCATCAGCCTCGGCATCGATCACTCTGACGGCCGCAGCCACCGGCAGCGCGTCCGTCCGGTGGACCAGCAGATGCTCGCCCTCCGCCGCGGATTTCGGAGACGATTCGTTCGGTTGGAGGTGGACAGCCGGTGCGTCCGCCCCGCCGGCGGTGCTGGCACTGTCCCGTTTGTGGGGTGTCTGTGATTCGGCTTTGGGGGGTTTCCGTGGAGGCCCCTCCTGCATCAGGCCCGGGAGCGTGCACACGGCCAGGCCTTTGGGCTGGTCTCCGCGAGGCCCGGGCTGTGCGGCCTCCTCCGAGTTGGAGTCCGACTCCGAGTCAGCCTGACAAAAACAACAACAACAACAACAACAACAACAATAACAACAACAACAACAAACAACAGCAACAACAACACCCACAGCAACAACAACAGCAACAGCAACAACAACAGCAACAACAGCAGCAACAACAACAACGACAGCAACAGCAGCGAGCCCAGAACCAACGGGGAACAACAGGAAACCAGCGCCACCAGCAAGGAGAAAGAAAAAAAAAAGAAGACAGGGCACCACAGCACAGCACCACAAGGCAGCAGAGCGCCACAGGACACAGCACAGGGGAGCAGGACACCACAGGGAAGACGCCGAGCGACGGCAAGACCAGACACGGGCACCCAAGCCGACACACACCACCAAACGACAACGCCGGGCAACGAGAGCCACCAGCAGACCCCCAACAAAAGGCAGCGACACCAGGAACCAACAACACCAGCCACCAGAAACAGCACAGACGACGCGCACAGCACAACGAAAGGGCACCAGCACAGCGCAGCACAGCACCGCACAGGGCGGAGAGGACAGGGAACACACAGCACGACACCCCAGAACACACACAGCAGACGCGCAGCGGCAAGAAACAAACAACGGGCGCAGGCAACGACGCAAACAAACGGCAAAGCACGACAGCACACCACCACACGACAGCACAGCGCAACAGAACACAACACAGGGCAGCGGAACACCAAGACACACCACGCCGAACAACAGGGCGGCGAGCCACGCGGCCAGACAAGGACAGCACCACCGAAGCACGACACCAAGACCCACCAGGAGACAGCAGAGGACAGCCAGGCCCAACAGCGAACACCACGCAACACCAGCCAGCGCACGGTGAGCAACGACAGGGACAGCACCACCGAGGCACACGCGGGCACACCCGACGGCAAAGACACACAACCCCCCGCACCGCACAACCGGCAAAAAAAAAAAAAACGGAAAAAGGAAAAACAAGAGACAAAGGAAAAAAAAAGGGGGGGGGGGGCGCAGAGGCCCCGG
Organism: Eutreptiella sp. 'Long Island Sound 2002'; assembly: GCA_964036045.1. NCBI lineage: Eukaryota > Euglenozoa > Euglenophyceae > Eutreptiales > Eutreptiaceae > Eutreptiella > Eutreptiella sp. 'Long Island Sound 2002'. The sequence goes on along the minus strand of OZ038400.1, from coordinate 3,367,864 downwards.
GCAACCGGAAGGCAGGAAACGCCAGAGACAACAAGGGGGGGGGGGCAAAAAAAAAAAAGGGGGGGGGGGGACAAGACGCCAAGGCCCAAGGCACCCGAACAACAGCAGCAACAACAGCAGCAACAACGAAAGCAACATCATCAACAACAGCAGCAGCATTTGCAGATACTGAAAATGAAGGGGGGGAAGAGAGCGAAGGGGAGGAGGAGGACGTCAGAGATTTGAAAGAAGGCTGAATAGATTGGGGTGGACCTGGGCCATGGGTTGAAAGTTTGATGGTACGGGGGCAGGGGGGGCGGGGGGGGGGGGGGGCAGGGGACAGTTTTAACCGATATAATTTTGAAACGGCAAAATGTCGCCACCTCCATGAATCCCGAAGCTTGCTGGTATTTCCTGATGGGCTATGGATGGTTCCTCTTGTTTCCTGGTGGGCTTTGGTGGTTTCTCTCATTGCCTGGTGGGCTTTGGATGGTTCCTCTGATTTCCTGGTGGGCTTTGGATGGTTCCTCTCATCTCCTGGTGGGCTTTGGATGGTTCCTCTCATTTGCTGGTGGGCTTTGGATGGTTCCTCTCATCTCCTGGTGGGCTTTGGATGGTTCCTCCGATTTCCTGGTGGGCTTTGGATGGTTCCTCTCATTTCCTGGGGGGCATTGGATGGTTCCTCTCATTTCTTGGTGGGCTTTGGATGGTTCCTCTCATCTCCTGCTGGGCTCTGGATGATTCCCCTGATTTCTTGCTGGGCTTTGGATGGTTCCTCTATTTCCTGGTGGGCTTTGGATGGTTCCTCTTGTTTCCTGGTGGGCTTTGGATGGTTCCTCTCATCTCCTGGTGGGCTTTGGATGGTTCCTCCGATTTCCTGGTGGGCTTTGGATGGTTCCTCTCATTTCCCGGGGGGCATTGGATGGTTCCTCTCATTTCTTGGTGGGCTTTGGATGGTTCCTCTCATCTCCTGCTGGGCTCTGGATGGTTCCCCTGATTTCTTGCTGGGCTTTGGATGGTTCCTCTATTTCCTGGTGGGCTTTGGATGGTTCCTCTTGTTTCCTGGTGGGCTTTGGATGGTTCCTCTCATTTGCTGGTGGGCTTTGGATGGTTCCTCTGATTTCCTGGTGGGCTATAGCAGGGGGGTAGGGGGCATGAAGCGACGGATACTCAGCTCCCGAACGCCCCCATGTCACAGGCGACTGGTCATAGCTCATGAATAGCTGTGGCAGGGGAGGGGGGGGGGATTGTGGTTGGCCATGAAGCAACGGATACTGAGCTAACGAAAGGCCCCCGTGACACAGGCCAAGCGGTCATGTTCTTTCATTGTCCAAGAGTACTGCTGCCCAATGCAGGTGCTGACTTGTTCACACACTGACTCATTCACACTTCCCATCGTGGTCAACTCCACTTACTCCCCCCTCTGGGCCCGGTCAGAGGTATGTTCACGGCATCTCGACTTGTGCCACCTTGAGTATAGCCATACCCGTCGCCAGGGACCACAAACCATTCCGTTCTGCCTGCCGAGGCCATCACTCACCGGCCAAAAAATGCTGCAAGGTCATCACTCGCAGCATCTGTACCCACAAAAAAAGGCCCCCTTCACCTCACATTCCTCACTGGTCGCGAGCTACCATCAGCTCACTCAGTAGGTACGTGTACTCATGGGGCCGCCGCCAGCCAATGTGTGACCCTGAGGGGTGTGCAACTGTTTTGGGGGCTGTAGGGGGGGGTGACCCCCCCCCCCCCCCTTGGTTGACCCAAACCTTGGGGATCGGCGGGTCGGGCGGTCAGCCGCCGGGCTCCCAGGGGGGGGGGGGGGGTCAGTGGGTACCCCAACATACATACCTCAAAATGATCCCCATGACACGCTGATCATTTTGAATATGCACAAGTGGGGTAAAAAATTTTCAAAAAAAAATTGCCCATCAACTCAAGCTCCCATCAGCCAAGGTCCAACCCGGAGGTCGGGTCGGGGTCAAAAATCCTTATTTGTGCTTTTCATCCATTTTTGAATTCTCCACAAAATTCTGAGTATTTTGGGAAAAGACACATACGCTCGAACAAAAAAATTTCCATGGGGGGATTGAGGTCCGCAATTTATCGCATTTTTCCGCAATTTTTCGGCAATTTTTCTCACTTGCCCTCTTACGTGCCAAGAGAGGGTGCTGTTCTTGATTACACAGCCCACTTCTGGTGGTGATATGGAACGCCTTTTCTCACAGTGTGGGACAGTTTTGAAGTAGCAGCACAACTTGGATTACAACCTCCGCCGCCTTCGGTTCATGCTTGAATTCCCTGGTGATATTGAGGGGCGCCCCCTGTAACTGTGCTGCCCGTGAACCTTTTGAATGACGGAAAGAAAAAATCTGATCCACCTGTCCAGAATTGTTGCACCTTGAGGGTTAAGGAGGGTTGCTTGTGATTTCGCAGTTCTCCCGCAATTTTCCGCAATTGGATGTGCCCCCCCCCCCCTCCCACTTTGAGTCCTGGCTGCAAGCTAATGTTGGGGGCCGGTATGGTGAGCCTCTGCAGCTGCAGCTGCAGAGACGTGAGATGTTTTCATTGTTTGCACACTTGTCCTGGTACGTCCAGACACGGACCCAGGACAATGCGGTGGTGACATGGGTGTGTAAGCCGGTACGGAGCATCCGTATGAGTGGCAGGTGCGCATCCGTGTTTTTCTGGCTACGGGGTCCAGGGACTTGGTCATGGGTGCCACGTGGGATGGTGGTGCACACTCGATATGGAACGCCACAAGTGATGCATGGCGTCAGGCAAATGCTGTTTGGTGATGAACCAGGCGTGGGTGAGGTAGCACTGGTACAGTACAGGCATGGGGGCCGATCCTCGATCCTGGTCAGGACCCGACCCCAAAGGCAGGGGGGGTACCCCCCCTCTACAGACCCCAAAATGGGTGTACAGAACAATGGGTTTTGTGGGCGCCGGAGATTTTGTTTTAGACATACGGCAGGAGGTAGCTCTGGATGGTTCCCACTATTTCCTGGTGGGCTCTGGATGGTTCCTCTTATTTCATGGTGGGCTTTGAATGGTTGCTCTTATACCTTGGTGGGCTTTGGATGGTTATCATTAGATTATTTACTCTATTTTCTTGTTCGGCTTTGGATGGCTGTCATTTCCTGGTGAGCTTTGGATGGTTCCTCTTATTTCCTGGTGGGCTCTGGATGGTTGCTGTCATTTCCTGGTGGGCTTCGGATGGTTCCTCTTATTTCCTGGTGGGCTTTGGGTGGTTGCTGTCATTTCCTGGTGGGCTTCGGATGGTTCCTCTTATTTCCTGGTGGGCTTTGGATGGTTGCTGTCATTTCCTGGTGGGCTTCGGATGGTTCCTCTTATTTCCTGGTGGGCTTTGGATGGTTGCTGTCATTTCCTGGTGGGCTTCGGATGGTTCCTCTTATTTCCTAGTGGGCTGGTTGGCATAGTGTGCCACCCATCTGCAAATGGTGATTCTCCTTTTAGCCTCTAGATTTAGCACGACATGAGGGATGGAACCTGTCACAATGGGTGGCCCAGATGCCTTTTAGTCCGCTGGGGTGCCTTCCTAGCCCAAAGGGCCCCTTGTGGCGGAGAAAACTTCCCGGCCTTTTTGCGAGTCAGGGTGGTCCGCTACCTCGGTGTCATTTTCACATCTAGTGAGCCGCCAACCACTGGCACTGCCTCAACCATCAGGGGAAGGCCTTGCCGGAGCCTAAGGCGGGGCTTCAACGCGGAGGCAAGGCCCCCCCCTCCGGTCTCAACGGTGCCGGGTGGTTCCTCTCATTTCCTGGTGGGCTCTGGATGGTTCCTCTTATTTCCTGGTGGGCTTTGGATGGTTCCTCTTATTTCCTGGTGGGCTTTGGATGGTTGCTGTCATTTCCTGGTGGGCTTTGGATGGTTCCTCTTATTTCCTGGTGGGCTTTGGATGGTTGCTGTCATTTCCTGGTGGGCCCCGGATCCACCTTCATCCGAATTGACAGTGAAATTGTTTGTCACACACCACAAAAGTTTTCCGCGGGGGGGGGGATTTCGCCACTGTTTTTAACGGCTAAATTTTCACCCCTCCCAAGAATGGAAGGATGGGACCTTGATGACCTCGCCGAAGTCGTCCCATTTGCCGGAATCGCCACACGGCTCTGGGCCGGATTCGCCGCACTGCTCGGGGGACTCGCCACACTGCTCGGGGCTTGCGGGCGACAGCCGGATGGCCACGGCGGGCGACACGCTGCGCCGCGGGCTCATGTTCGGGCTCTGACTGGGGCTGCGCGCTGGCATTGAGGCCGTGCGGCCCTTGAGGGTGGCGGCGGACCGGGGGGACCGCAGCACGTCGGCTGCGATGGAGGCGAAGGACGGTCCGGGCGGAGGCCGCCGGGTGCCGGTCAGCTGCGGCGACAGCGGCTGCGCCCCAGCCGCGAGCCGGATCTGCCGCATGATGAACACACGGGGGCCGACGTAGGGCACCAGCCGCTGCCAGTCCTGCGGCAGCAGGTACTCCAACGTCTCCCCTTCCACGCAGTGGGCCTGTGGCAGATGTGCAAACGGGTTTGTCGCGTCGGAACGGCCGTGAGCGGGTGTGCAGTGGGTTGGTGACGGGGTGGGGGGCCTTTGTAAGTGGTCTGTCACAGGTGTGGACGGGCCGGGAGGAGGCCTGTGGCCGGCTTTGTGATGTACTGGGGCGGCGTACAATTGGTGTGTGAGGGTGAAGCAGCTTGTGGCAGGTTTTCGAATGGGCTGGGACTGCTTGTAACCGGTTTGCGACGGGTTTGGAGCGGCTTGTAACGGGTTTGTAACAAGCTGGAACTGGTTGTCAGGACTTTCCTTAAGTGAAAAAAAGAAGAAGGATTCGTAACACCAACAGAAACGAACGTTCACGGGGACGCTCTCTGCTTCATGGTCAAAGGGACCTTCTCTACTTCAAAGGTTGGCGGTTGGCGGTTGGTGTTGGCGGTTGGCAGCTGGAGGTTGGTGGTGGTTGGCGGTTGGCAGTTGGTGGCGGGTGGCGAGTGGCGGGTGGCGGTTGGTGGCGGCTGGCAGCGGTTGGCGATTTGTGGTTGGTGGCAGTTGGCGGTTGGCGGTTGGTGGTCCCTGGGGGCTGTCCTTAAAAAAAAAAATCGGGTTCTTAAGGACAGCCCTGCTGCTTGTAGCAGGTTGGCAACCGGTTTGTAACCGGTACGCACAACAGACGGAAACTGCCTGTGGCTGGTATGTGACGGGTTTGGAACGGCTTGTAACAGGTATGCCACACATCGAAAAGGCTTCAAACCTTCAAGTTCGCCACCACCTCCTCCGTTCCCTTGAAGCACTCGCCGTACTTCGTGCCGATGAGCCGCGACACGAACGCGCAGAGCTCGTCCGTGGACCACCGCACGACCGGTGACTCCAACGGCGTCGCGGGCTCGAGGTGCGCGCCGGCCGGCCGATGAATTGGCGAGGGCGTCAGCGAGGGGCCCCGGTTCTTAATGGACATGGCCCTGTGCAGGCGCTCCGACTTGACGGCGTACGGCCTCGCCGGGTGGGCCTCGGGGGAGGGCCGGCGGAGGTGCGTCTTCGGCTTCGAGGGTCCGGCCGCGGGCTCAGGCTCGGCCGTGGAGGGCAGGCGGATGCGCAGGCTCGGCTTCGAGATCTTCGGGGGCGTGGAGCCGCGGGGGAGGCTGCCGGAGCCCCCATCGACCTCCGCCACCAGCGCGCGCGCCCGGGGGTTGAGCGGGCTGGCCGGGTCAGCGAGGTCGCGCTGGTCCAGCGCCGTGGCGGACTGCGGGATGGAGTGGGCTGTGGAGGTGGAGGCGCTTAATGGAGACGGTTGACTGTCGGGAGGGGGGCCCTCGGAGGGGGGGCTCGGGAGGGGGAGCTCCAGCGGACCATCGTCCCCGGGAGAGGACTTCATTGCGGAGAGAGACCCGGCGGCCGCGGGGTGGAGGGGGTTCTGCGGGAGTGGGAGCCAGAGCGGCGGGCGGCGGGGAGGCAGCGCGCGCAGTTACAAAGCGGGTCCCGGGCCGGGGCGGCCACCCCCAAAAGGAGGGGTGTCAGCCACCACCCCCCACCCCCCACCCCCCACTTGGGCATTTCTGCACAGCGCCCAATAGTAACTTCCCCCCCCCCCCCATGTCGTTGGCCCGGGCCATAATTCTCACTTCTGAAGGGGGGGGGGGGGGGCAGCGGCTAGGGGGGGCCATGTTTCTTCATTCCAGGTGGGGGGGCCAGCGACATGCCCCGGGGTACCATTCCAAGGCCTTCCAAGAGTTTACAACCATAGCCCTCTCAGAATTGACACCTGTCATCTCAAACCCTCAACAATACACTTCTACACATTCAGTATCAATTGTACGAACAAAACAATTTTGCATGTGCATCCTCTAACAATGTGGAGCCAAGAAATGCAGGGCATTGGGTGCTTGTAGGCAAAAAGCCCCGGGGGGGGGGGGGATTCTCACTTCTGAAGGGGGGGGGGGGGGGGGGCAGTGGCCAGGGGGACCATGTTTCTTTGTTCTGCAAGGGGGGGCAGCGACAAGGGGGGGGGGGGTAGCTTTCCTGTGACCACCCTGATGACCACCCACCACCGGGGAAGCACACACCCACAAAACCAGCAGATTTAGGGAGAAAACTGACAGCATTCTGGCATCTTCAGTGTCCGCCATAGTTTGTTTTGCCTCATTCTCTGGGGTATTACTCTGAGTAAGAATCTGAGCCGTCCTGCGTATGGGAACACGGTAGTTATTGCGGGCACCTTGGCCACTGGGCAAACCGGGTCCAAAATGGCCTATCGTTTGCACAGCCCGGGCACAGCGCGTTGTGCGCCCCCATAGGCACCCTCCCCCCCCATGCAATTCAATTCCATGCGTGCCCTCGAGAGGATCATGCGTCCCCTCCCCCTGGCATGTAGCCATGCACCCCCCCCCCCCCCGCCCCCACCGTGGGATGCAACTGCCAAATGCTGACCGGCTGAGTGCAAGGCTCAAGGCTGCAAAGCAACGGCAGTCAGCACAAAAGGCTCTTCGGTGACATTGCCGTAGGCGCCTTTCGCTGTGACAAAGGAACCCCCCCCCCCTTGGTTGTCTAAGGTACAAAAAAGTCCCAAATTAACACAGTCCCTACGTCTACTGTAGCTTATAACTTAGCTTATAGACAAAGCCGTAGCTTACACATACCACATACAACTACCGACACACACCTGCTGGTAGGAGAAACGGGAATATATTGCATAAATGTCCCCAAAATCAGAGCTATGTGGGTTCAATTCGGCAAACACTTGTGTCAACAATCCTATGGGGGCGTGTGTGCACAGCGCGCGCACAGTGCGGGCACAGCGCGCACATGACCGGAAGAAATTGGGGGTTTTGCTACCATTGGCAATATTCTTGCCTGCACAGACCACACTACACCCCTACAATGTTGGATAGCCTCATGTTTCACCCCACCCCCACCTCCCAAGCCACCCAAGGCCACCGCCCATCGAGCTAATGGGCATAGAATCAGTGAAGTGGGTCACATGGGCTATGATTATAATGGTTCAAGCAGTTAGACCATCGAACCTTGTCCGCCACCATATCTCTAGAGATATTGAGATATCCGCGAACCTTTTTCACAGTTGTCTCAACAACCTCACCACAGTGTCCGGAATAATTCCGAGACACTAGGAGCTTGGGATTTTGTTGCCGATTGTGATGCCACCTTTTCAGCCTGCTTCCACTTTTTCTGCGCCTTATTTTGTCGCAACCTCTCCATTTCTTCCTCATCGCAACCCATAGTTCGTAATCGGAATCCAAATCCAAATTCTTGGTAGATACCACAAAACTATAGGAAAGGATGCAAAACATGAGGGCAAAGCATGCAAGCAGCTCATATAAATGCACAACAAGGCTCATTGTTACTGGTACTAGGCACCACTATGCAGCTTGGGTATGGTCCTCTACAAACTTTGTGCACAGCGCGCAATACGCCCTCTATGTAACTGGCAAAGTTGTCACCAAACCCATGTCTTGTGTGGCCGCACTACATTTGGTACCAAATTAAATCAGGTCCCAAATATGGCCACAAACTGAGGCACGTGCTCCATCACTGGCCGCTGGTCGGCCGTGGGTTCAGTATTGTGTGAGTGTCCGTGAGTGTATGGAAACAACTCGTTGTATAGGGCGGACGGGCGGGCAGTGATCACCCAAATATAAAAATATTCTGAAATAAGATGTGCACATGCATGGGAAATCTAGCGACTCCCTACCGTGAATCCGGGAATTTCCCTCCTTGGATCCTGGTCTCACAAGCACAACACAAACTCAGGCACGTGCTCCATCATTGGCCGCGCCCACCCCACCGGGGACCGTGTCAGTGTAGGTAGTAGCATGCAGACATGGGTATAAGTTTTGCGCTCCTGGGCTTGTGGGGATGGACCCTTCCAAGAACCTTCGGTGTCAGGACCCCTAAGGGCTTCATATCCTATGTACAACCACGGGTTCGCCCCCTGCCCTAGACCCATGACTCGCGTGTACAGTACATCCCAGGGGTATGTAACGCACGTCCTTCAGGACACGCTCAAAAAGCATGTCATGTCCTTAGGGACACTCATCCAGGAACCTGTGTCAGTGCTGCTTCAGCATGCTGCCCACCCCTCCGGGGACCGCGTCAGTGCAGGTAGTAGTGGCAGACATGGGCTTAAAAACTTGAGCATCTGGGCCTGTGGGGTTGGTCCCATCCATGCACCCTCGGTGGCATGACACCGAAGGGCTTTAGAATCCGTGTAAAAACACGGGAACGTCGCCTGCCCTAGACACATGGCTCGCCTGTACAGTGCCTCCCAGGAGTATGACACTCACGTCCTCCAGAACACTCGCGAAATAGCATGTCACGTCCTTGGGGACACTCAACTTGGCACCTGTGTCAGTGTTGCTTAAGCGTACTGTCTAATGCATGGCTGCGTAATCAAATACGTATAGACTACAAGCACCGCATTGCCCGAGATTGGGTCAGACTGTCTGAACAGGACTTGTTTGAAACGGCGCAGGATACCGGGCATTCCTGAAAACCAAATGTGGTGATAACCCCTGGCCTGGCTAGCAGAACCGGAAACTGATCTCCGTCCGCCTGGGGTAGGAACAATCAGGGAGACCTCCCAATCAAAGTCGTGAAGCTGCGATGTGTCTTTGCGGATCCACCGTACCGGCATGTTCTTGCATGCTCTCTGTTTCAGAGTCCAGAGCACCTGGATGAGTAGGGAGTACATCTCTTGCTTCAACATCACCTCTAGTTCCCCTCTGGTCGTGACCACCTCCATCGTCGTTTTGGCTTCCGAGTTGATGTGCATTGGTAGCCAGATTCTTTGATTGCGCCTCCAGATCATCGCCTCATGCATGAGTCTCACTCTCTCCAATGCCTTCGTCTCCACTTCTGCCAAGCGTCGAATGGCCCGCACCTTGAAGCGCCGTCTTTCCTGTTGTGGCTCAGGCCTTTCATCCTGCCCCTTTGGTGGCATGACACCAAGGGGCCTCAGCTCACGTGTGAAGACACGGGCATGTATAAAAATGCCGTGGCATGGAGGTAAGTACTAGCCAGGCGTCGCCGCAGGGGGCAGATGTGTGCTCACACCCGAACCCATGTGGGTCAGTTGTCGGACATCGGACATGAGGGTTCCCCACTTGGACATAGCATCTAATGTTGCCCTAGTTATTGATGCCGGGCCGGTCCCCTTCAACCTGGACAAGGCATCCGCCGGCATCATCTTTAATTTGACCCAAAACAAGTGCAAATGGGTCCCAGACCACCATAGCCTGTTGAAGATCCTACGTAGGATTTCGTTCTGGGTGACAGCCCTCGGTGTGGCAGACAGCTTCTTAACACTGGCAATGGCCGCCATGTTATCCCCCACCACGCTGGCACAGCTCCATCCAAAATTTTTCACTAGGTTGGTGGCGTATCCCATGCCCTGCAGTTCTCCTTGTTGCTGATTCTGTAACATGAAGGTTCTGGACCTAAAAGCTCCGTTCCTACACGACACACCCACTCTGTACAATCCCCCCCCCCGCCTCTGCCGCGTCTACTGCCACCCAAGGTGCAAGCAGGGGGGGGGGGGGGGCGTCGAGTACTGTCCCATGCACAGGCACCGTCCCAATCAGGAACACATCAACCATGCTGAGGGTCATCATGTGTGAGGGTCTGCGAGCGAACTTGAACCCTGCAGACTTCCACCTATACCAGCCAAACATGAACGCCGTCATGCCCCGCTGGGGCCCAAACAGCCACTGTAGCCGACTTGTTACCCTCTCCACTCTTTTTGGTCAGGTTGGACACCGTTGTCCTTACCACGAAAGCCATGAACAATTTCATGAATTGCTCCAGCTCAACCAAATTCTTTTGCTTTACAAAAAACTCAACTGAGGCTCAACATGTCCTTGCCACAGCTTACGTGACAGTGTGCCAAGGCCACATGCAATGATTTTGGTCAAGAAGCTCAATCCTAGGTCTTTAGGCGGTCTTTCAGCTTATGACTGGTCCCCCGAGTCTCGCTGTGGTGTCAAGGATTTCAAAATTGGGGGACCTCCGACTCCAATGGTATTCACGGGCAATGCTTGTGTATAGCCTGTGCACTGCGTGCATAGGTGGTAAGTCCAGTAGAATGGAAACCCACCCAAAACAACCAACCGCCGGTGTACAACAGGGCAACTAGCAAGAAGAACAGGTAAAGTATTCTGTAATGCGATGTGCACATGGCAAGGCGTCATTACCCCAAGTCTGCTTCAACAGAACGAAAATGAATGAACCACAATCACCCCGAAGGGAAAAAATCGCCAAAATGAAATAAAATTTTCCCATTTTGGGCGGTGTCGCAAAAATTTTGCATAAATAAAAATCAAAACATCCAATGTAAGAATTAGAATCCCGCAAAACTTTAGGACTGGTATGGTAACGTTTGGTGTGTAGTTATTTGCTGAGGCACTTGTTCTGTTCGGTAACCTTACCATTGTCTCCTTGCGTCATGGGGGGAATCTTTGCACTGCGCGCGCACTGCGCGCTACTTTTAGACTATGTCCCCCCCGAAGAGCCCCCAAGCAAACCCCTTGGAAACGCCCTTAGAATTAGGTGACCCAAACTGCCACAGCTCAAGAAAGTTGTAAACTACCTTCCCTTCACACAATACACATCATGCACAACTGGCAAAGCCATGAACGGCGCATTGGTCCCCACCCTCAAGAACATAGAACTGTCTTTCCGTTCCATTGTCTACTAAGTACAGATGGACTCCATCTTGCATTGGCGATTTACCACCCGTAGTGCATCTTGGTAGTACTCCAAGTGGATGAGCCCATCTCCCGCCATCCCAACCACCGTGGCAGGAACTCGCACGCCGTTGAAGCGGGTGTAGAACACCCGATCGCCAAGACTCAAATCCATGAAGAAAGTGTGTCTAAGAAAGGAGGAGGGGGGTATGAAGTCGTGTAGCATATGTGCAAGCACGATAGATCAATGTGTGCACACGAGCATTGCGCCTTGCCATGCCTTGACACAACCATGCTACGCCTTGCCATGCCTTGACCCAAACGTGCTACACCTTGCAAAACCTCCGCCAGGGGTCACCAGGATGCCCCTAGGGGCCCCTAGTATCTCAAAGTATGGGTCTCTAGTACGGCCAGACGCCCAAATAGTTGCACTTCGCGCGCACTGCGCTTGAGGCTCCCCCATGACCCTTGATTTCGGCGCCGTTGAATGAAGATGCGGATGCAGCCATCACAGTGATCCACTTTTAGCACAGACATAAGTCGAAGAAAAATGAGAAAGGATAATGGGGAGGCCAGTGAATGGCTTCAAAGGACCCCTTGTTGTTTGTGTGGGCACCGGCGTTTGCAGCGCTTGTGTTTCTGCTGAAACTAGTGGCAACTCCCCCCCCCCCCACAAAGGCCATCTTTTCCTCGAAAAACAATCGGCCAGTGCAACGATTCACAAGGCTGTATGAATGCTGTCCACACAAAGCACACACGGTGCAAATTTTTGTATGTTGGCAGCTACTCAACCCTAGTTTTGCCCCTTTCCCACAAATTACCGGTTTTTTTTTTAGGAGGTGAAAGGGGTTTCATTCTATTGATGACATGCGTTTCATTGCCACGTATCTAGCCCATCACCTGCTTCAATGCCCAGCCCCAGCCCTGCACATGGCTCCATATCCACAGGCCAAGGTGTCCCCATAGTGGGGAACAATCCATACAGCTCCATAACCCCATGGTCGGGGGAAATCAATGATTCAGGAAGTAGCAAGCTATCATCTCGCAAATGGCAAGGAAATAGCAAGCTGGCATCTAGGAATCAACAAGAGGCAGGCAAGGAATCAATTGCAAAGGTCTAAACCAAATAGCAACCATTGAGAAATTACAAAAAGAAGCGTCAAGGAATGAACAGGAAGAATGCAACAATCATCAACAAGCATCCTGCAATCTTGTTCAATGTTTGGGGGGGGGGGACGGGCTTGGCCAACCCCAACCTCCTGCCCCTTCAAAACATACGCTCCCCCTCCCCCCCTCGCTCAAATGACGGCAGTACCCAGGGGGTCAGTACCTTGGACTCTGGGATTGCAGTCCATTCCTACACAGGCATGCAAATGTGGATTACTTGGACTCTGGGATTGCAGTCCATAGCATAGACAAGCACCAACAAGAAAGTGTTTTGCTGCAACACCAGCCCTGTCCCTCCTTGCAATAATCAGCATTCCACAGGCATTCAAATGCATCTGTCTCCGGCCAGCCATGTACAGCTCTTCCCATGCAGGTCTGACATGGGCTGGAGTGCCAACATCTGTCGTTGGCTCAAAATGAATACAGCGTTGCTCAGAACTAAGGCCCCACCCCGCCGGGTGGGTGGGTGGGCCACAAACAGAGAAAATTCTATTGCCTTCGGCAGTGCACCTCGAAGAGAGGTTGACAGTCAGCCAATCAGTCCCCGAGCCAGCAAGCAGGCAGTCAGACAGATACACACAGTTTGGGTTTTTTGTCAGTGGCAGATGCGCCACCAAGCAGCAGGGAGGCCCTTCTTCGCAAAACAAGTAGCGGCCGAGTGGAAACGCAGCCGACCGGCATCTGGGTGGTCGGCGGTTTGAACACTAGTCTGCCCAAAGTTGCGGCGGCGCGGCGCGGCGGCGGCGGCGCTAAAAGTCAGCAGACCAGAATTCGAACCGACGCCTGCACATCTGGTATCGGCTGCGTTACCATTGGACCGCTGGCTGTGTTACCAGCGCCGCGCGTCCCCACTGCTTGTAGCCTATTAAGCAAAAACTTTTGACCCCCCCCCCACCCCACCCCCCCCCCCACCCCACCCACCCACCCACCCACCCCCCCCCCCCACCCCCCCTAAAAAAAGTGATATCCAGTTTTAGGGGGTAGAGGCCTCAAAATCAAAAAATCCATTGGGGGATGCTCTTATTGGGCAAAATAATGATTTTACAAGGGGTTGGACATCCAATATCATGCCTTGGGGTATGCTACGCGAATGACCCCAAAAAAGGGGGGTATATGACGCCCGCGCCTGCGCTTGATCTAACAACCTCTCTTCGAGGTGATTCTGGGACAGGAATGCAAAACATATGTTTTAGACAAAACAATGGTTTCGGATGATTCAGGCCTACCAGTTTTTCAATGAAACGGTTCCAAATTCGTCCATAATAGTGCCCATGGCACACGAAACGCTGAAACACCAATGGGATTCGCAACTCTACCACTTTTTCACAAAAATGGTTCGCAAATTCGTCTCGATAATAGTGCACAAGGCACATCAAATGCTGAAACAAGGGCACAGAAAGCTTTGCAGCAGCATACAACAAGAAGCACTACAGCACTGTAGAGGGCTGCGAAAGAGAAACACCATGAACACCTCACCTATGTAGTTTGCAACTTGGCCCGAGGCGGACCACACAATTGCCATCCTGTTGGAACTGAATATCGTATTTGCCATTCCCATGATTTTCCACCACCTTCGCCCCAACCGTAGCGCCGTTGCCACAAGTGTACTGAACACTCCTCCCCACAAATAAACCGGAAGGCTTGGGGGCAGGCTTTGGGGCGGGGCACGGTACACAGCCGCACGTCATGTGTCAGAAAAATCATGCATATTTGAACATCAAGTTGTAGACTGTAATACATCATTGGGCAAAGAGGTACACGTTCACACCGCACCATCACAAAATGGGCCAGGAAGACCCCCGTGGGACAAATAGACTTCTTGGACACAAAATATGAACATCATGCAAGCACACATGCCACACAATTGGACCAATTACAAACCGCACCGCCAAAATCCACGGTACAAAAATCGACAGAACCAACGCCTAGTGTTGCTTAGACACAGGTGTTTCTTGTACAAATGGGGGTGGAGTATATCCGTGCTATGGGGGAAATGGGGAACAATGGGGAAGAATGTGGGAACACCACTTGAGACAGTCTCATCACTCAGGGATGATACATTGCCAGAAGCCCCAAATTGATAGCAGGCATGACTGCATTAGCTCTAGCTGAAGATAGGGGAATAGCAGGAGGAGAGGGTGCAGAAAATCAACTTTCTGTTATATGCCCTCAAGTGCAGGGGTAAGAGCACGCACTCTGCCACGCTTGTGGGGTGGTGGGGCGCGTGCCAAATATTCAACTGACTCCTTGAATGGAACCATCTGGTGGTCCCAGTCCAACAGCAAAGCCGACAGTACTTACCCACAAGACAGGATGGAATCCTGATGGGGACTGCCTGAATGCCTGGCCGCTACTGGCGTCTCTCATGATGCTGAGATGCAGGGGGGTAGGGGGTTTTCGTTTCGTGCGACATCAAATCGCAGGGGCAAGTGTTGCTGGGGGAGGGGAATTTCTTGCACGTCACCAAAAAGGCTGCAGGAAATCTTGCAGATCGTCCTGCACCACTTGGTTTGGTGGAAGCCAAGACGGAGGGCCATCCTCGTTCCAGTTCCCTTGAAGATGCCATGACGAACAAGCCCCATTGCCTCCTCCGAAATGAGAGTCACCCACAGCCTGATGACATTGGTGTTGAGGTTTGCTCTATCAGACTGCTGACCGCCGTTCGGGGTTCAATGGGAAAAGTCATGCTCCAAGTGGCGTTGGATGCGAACCTTGTCATGAGGGCGGAAGCACCGGCAGGAATGCCTTCCAAAACATGTCACTGTTTCAATGCACCCGACAACATATGGCCTTCCAATATATGCCCCCTTCTGTCCATCATCCCAAGCTGCCCATAGGGTGTCCTGGTATGACCCATGACCCAAGCCGCGTCTCAGGTGCATTCGCATGTTGGACCAGATGCCGGACCTCACTGTTTGGAGCACTATTTCGTACCAGAAGGCGGTGCATCCAAAAGAGGCTGGATAACAGGGGACATGCAACGCCCAGCAATAAGACAGCGGGATGAAATAAGACATAGATACCTGACCACCTGGACCTCTGGGTAAGGTTCCCTCCATGCACCCTTGGTGGCAGGATACCGAAGGGCTTCGGCACTCGTGTCAAGACATGGGTATATATCCCTCCCTGGGCCCATTCTTAGAGGCACCTTCTTGACACAGCAGCAATCGTCCCAGAAATTATCATCTGTGCTATACTTAGGCACACGTGCAAACAGTCATCTTCGTTCATCGAAACGGAGTGGAAGGCCCGCGTTGGGACGGTGTTTGACACCGAGTGAGAAAATGGTGCGAAATCATATTCCTCAGCGCAGAGCCCCTTCAAGAGAGCAACAGTCGGTTCTGATTGACTGAATGCCCCCACCATAGGCACTCTCAGCCTTTGGTCCAATAAGATGTATTCTTCATGACAAAGCCGCAACCCACTAAGTCCCGTGGGGAACCTTGCCAAGAATATACACAGCGTATTGACAGACCACAGGCTATCCTTGCCTGAAGTGTTGGACATCGTCATAGGAACCGGCACAAGGTGGGCGTTTTCGCACAGCGCGCACACAGCGCCAATCATTACCCTCCCCCCCCCCACCCCTTGCAATCTCTCCCCCAGCGCGCGACGGTCTCCCGGGGGGGGAAGGGAGACGGTCACCAAGTGACGGTCCCCCCCCCCCCCCTGAATTCTAGTATAACCTAAAGAAAAATTTTGTTTGGCGCCTTCGGCGTGGTATTTCCTATGCTTTTTGGGCCAAGTGATGGTCTCCCGGGTGGCGGGGGGGGGGGATTGGAAGAGGGGGGGGGGGGTACGTTGTTTATCCCGGGAACACCCCTGAAAACCATCCCCCTACAGAGGCGTGCATGATGAATTCAAAACAGCATCCGGGGTGCAGAATTCAGGACCCTGGGACCCGTGGCTACCGGTGGTGGAAAACAGCCGACTTTTCGCACAGTGCGCGCACAGCACCCGGTGTGCCCCCAAGGAGCCCCTTCCCCCAGGGAGGGGCCTGCTGGAGGGTCTGAGCATGAGCCTGGGGCTGAAGGCAACCCTCCGGCCAAGGAGCAGTCTGCAGGAGAACGTGCGAGAGAAGGTGCCAGACCAGGACCGCCGGCAGGGGACCCGGGAGGTGCCCCGGCCGGGGCCAGTGGCTGGGAAACGTGGGGGCCAAGCGCACAGCCAACAAAACGCGCTTGGCCACCGGGGCTTGTGCGGCCCACATGGTCTGCGTTGGGGGGGGCATGGCTGCCGGGGGTGGGGGGCACATGAGAACTTTGATCGCACCCGGAGGCATGCGCCAAGTACGCCCCCCCCCCCCCCGCCCTTGTAATCTCCCCACCAACGTCGTGACGGGGGGGGGGGGGGGGCGGTCACGAAGTGACGGTTCCACGGGGGAAATGCACCACAAAACTGTACCATAGTGTCACAGTGGAAATGAGATTCGGCGCCTTGTAAAAATTTTCTTTGGCGCCTTTGGCGCCTGGTGTTTTCTATGCTTTTTGGACCGTTCGCCCCCCCCCAGGGGGGGGGGGATTGCAAAGGGTGGGGGATTACAAGGGGGTACGGTAGTGGTGAACCACAAACCGCCAAACTGTGCACCTGGAGCTTTTTTTTTCACGGTCCAGACCAAAGGCGAACCGGCGTACCTTGTTCATCAAATGGTACTCGAGACAACCTCTTGGAATCAAGGTCCAGAACTGTCTGGCGCTACGATGATCCCACAAATGACTGTGGTAGTGGATTTGACATGTAATGGGGATTGGCTGAGTCTGAAACCGGGTGATGCAGTGGGTGACTGTAATGGCACCAGGAGGCATGCACCAAGTAGTATATGTAGTAATGGAGCTCATGCCGCAGGGCCCTCTGTGATGGCCTGAATGGCACACCAGAAGGAGTAAAAAGTGGCTTCATCGTCAGCACTCCACAGCTGCGTGCGTTTTGAAGGCAGCTGCAGCGCGAATGTGAATGGCCTTGTTTTGGAGGTGTGTTGCCGTACCACACAGTCTGTTAAGCTCACAGCCTTGAACGCCTCGACCTCGTTGCCCGACCTCCTGCTGTACACCAGCTTCTCGCCGTTGATGACTACCCAACACTTATGCCAGCCCTTAAAAACGGAGGGGCTTGACTTGTGGAGATATGCGGAGCAGAGGGTTGGTGTGACCTCGTGCTCCAGGTGCTTGGTGTTGACCATGGGGATGACAGGCCTGAAAGGCATATACCGATTCGAACCGACCTGGGGAAGATGCATAGGCATTCGGCGCCTGGTGGGAGATATTGGCGGGCTTCCCCATGACTGCGAGGGACAGGGACTGAGAGAGGTACCACTCCCCTTTCTACTTCCCCCACTCGTTTGCGAGCGGGACTTGGGGGACGTGCATGTTCGCCCTTCGTCCCCCATCCACTTGTCGCTGAACGCCCCGAAGCTGAAGCGGTCAGCATCAGAGGTCGGGCTCACGGAGCATCTGGTGCGGAGGCTGCGGGGCGACTTCTCTTCTTGGACGGCGAATTCGCCAACATTGGCGGTGAAGACTCGCATGATCTCCTCAAGCGTTGGGAGCTTGGGCTCCGCCGCATCCAGCCACAGTGGGTCCAGGGTGAAGTCCACCACAAAATGCAGCACAACGTCCGCAAACCCTCGGCGTTGGACGACGTTCAGCGACGTCCGCCGCAACGTGACGCTCGCGGGGACGGTGTCGGCGAGGAACGCGAGGGTGTTCTGCAGGACGAACTGGGGCGGGGCGGAGGGCACGACCACGTAGACGTTGAAGAAATCCTCGTGGAACGCGGGGCGTTCGAGCGCGACCTCACGGAGCTCCTGCTCCGACAACTCCGCGGCCAACTCCTCCTGCGGCATGTTTTCCACGTACGACTGCACTCGGCCTGCGTTTGCCGCGGACTGGGCCAGTCGGCAGAGGAGCACGACTTGCCGCGGGGACATGAGCCTCAACAGGTCCTCGGGGCACCGGCCGACGTAATCCTCCAGCACATCGGCTCCCACAGACAGGCGGGCGTCAAAGCGGTCGGCTGCGTGTTCCATAATCGCCTTCGTGGTCTCACTCTTCGGTGGATCCCGCTGATCGATGTTGGAGAGGGATCGGAACGCCCACCATTGACAAGGGAACCGGCCGTTAATGAACGCGCACCACCCGTGCACAGAGCAAAGCATCCCCTTCTGGCCGACGTGCGCCATCTCGCGCACGGTATCACTCACGCTATCATGCGGTTGTACGATCGTGGTCATGCACCCCTGCTCCGTAGACGCACGGAGAGTGACGTCGCAGCCCGGTACCCCGGACGCTGTGCACATTTGTATTGCCTTCAGGAGTGGCTCGTAGGTTTTCAAATCGCTTCGAATAAATCTTATGAAGGCGTTGGGCAGATAGTGCTCTGCAATGGACGCCCCAGAGCAGCTGCACATAGCCCTCAGCTTGCTGCAGCCATTCTCGTCTCCGGTGTCATTTTGCTGGGGCAATTGAACATCCATCGGTTTGGGCTACTGCCGGAAACAGCGCAGGCACTTAGGGAGAGAGTAAGGCCGGGTCACGGACGGATCACAACACGAGGAAAGCAAAGCAAATCCACTCCATTTGATTACCCCTGAGAGCATCACTGCTGCATTGTGAGTCATTGGAGTCATTTTGCCAATCAAAATCACACAAAGCAGCCAATATGAAGCTGATTGTGGGCCTTGATTTGGCAACCCAAACCCAACACCACGTACCATGCGTAATTTGTTGTGAATACCTACGTCAATGGTATTGATGTGGTCCAATTTCACATGCGAGCATTTGTATAGCGCATGCATATGTGGAGGGGATTCACAGGCTTTGTCCCAAATTTGCTAGATTTTTGAACATGACAAATATTGTCAAAAATCGTATTGCACCCTTTTGAATTTGGGGGGCCCACATTGCGGGACAGCCTACTTTGTACCAGACCTCCACAGTGCAATAACAATATCCGCTCGTGACTCGCCACTTGAAAAAGGGGCGTGCTTGCCGGTTCAGGATGGGCCTTCGGGACACAGGCTCAATGGTTTCATCTGATATCACCTGAATTTGGCCGCCATAGACAGTTTCAGCCTTGAAATCTGGCTCCTTTGCGGGGCGGGGGGGGGGGGGGGGGCGGGGCTTACATGAAATGGGGCCCAGCAATTGGCAGCCCACTGTCAGAGCTAGCGCTGTTGAGGGGGGGGCGAGGGGGATGCCGGTGAAGTGACTAGACCATGGGCTGTGTGGTGCCTTGTTACATCTTGTTCAACCCCGCTCCTCCACCCTACTCTCTCTGCTGCTTCCAGCGACCACTGCTGGCATACAGTGGGGGGGGGTGATTTGCCCGGGGACAATTGCCACGGGGACAATGTCGGAAGGGGAAAACGTCGCCACCTCCCGGAATCCTGAAGCCTGCTGTTATTTCGTGGTGGGCTCGGGATGGTTCCTCTTATTTCCGGGTAGGCTCCCACTGGTTCATGATATTTCCTGGTGGGCTCCGGATGGAAACAAAGACATCTTGGTCCCTTCCCTCAGGCTGGCACACCGCTGCACATGTCTGAATTCGCAGTAGTCAGGGACATCTGAATTCACAGCAACGTTGTTGGCCACACACCGTGAAAATTTCGCCGGGGGAGAAATTTCGCCACTTTTCTTTACGGCGAGATTTTCCCCGCAAAAATTATCCCCTCCCAAAAATTTCCCCCCCTCATGTACAAGCTGAAATCCCGTGACGGGGACCCCCAACGGGCTGACGGTGGAGGGGGAGGGGGGGAGGGCCCTGAGGCACCCCAACACATATGGCTCAACTGATCCCCGGGACGCGCTGATCCTTTTGAGGTATGTATCGTGGGCTGGGGTTGAAAACATCTTCTTGCGGGCCGCTTTGCGGTGCAGGCGGTGAGTCATCACTAGTGTCTAGACCAGCCTCTTTGCCAGAATTTTCGCGTGTATCTCATCACTGCTCTCTACACTGCCGTGTAGCTGTGGCTGCTGTGGCACTGCAATGCGCGGGCAGTAGCTATCAGACAGACATGTGGCCTGCCAGTGGAGCCCATGCCAGCAACGCCAACTCCAGGGGAGGTGTACTGTTGTCACCATCGTGTGGCTTGGAAGTGCACAATTCCCGTCCATCGGGGCGAAACAAACGCCATCGTCTATCTGCCAACCGCCATCACTTAACGAACAGCCGCTGGCACTGGAAAACAACCGCCGTTGGCTGTCGAGCAAGCGGCGGCACTTCATCAACACCGGTGTGCTTCCCTACCCCAGGGCGTGCCTTTACGGGGGCACGGACCTCCGGCTGGGGCCAACCGACCAACCGACCAACCGATCAACCGAAACGCTAACCAGCCAGCCCCAAGCCGAGCAGCACTGAATCCACGTTCCATGCCTTGAGCCCGCCGTGGGGCTGGAATGGGGGGAGGGGGCGGGGTCCATTCCTGATGCTGGCGTCCGTTTTCACGGACGGTTACGGACGACCCCCAAAATTTGAAACGGACGCAAACGGACGCCCCCCAAAACCGAAACGGACGCAAACGGGCGCTGCCCAAACATCCCTACACAATGTCCAACCACATGTAAAAACAGGTTCCACTGTATTCCACCCTCTGTACCTGCCAGATGCAAAGTTGCTGCAATTACCCCATCGTCCTGGATTTGAATCAGGGACGTTACACTTGCAGGTAAACCATTCTACCACTAGAGTACTGACCAGATCTGACAATACAGTCCTCAGGGGCGGGATACTTATTTTGGTTCAAAAAAATTTACCCGAAAAATCCCAACCCCCTCCTTCTGGCCCCTCCTTCGGCCTGTGACCACCTTCGTGCTTACATTTCCTATTATCCACCAGTCCACAACACTCTTTGTTGCCGGCAACTGTTTCAGCAACAGGTCATGCAACCCAAACATGAACGCAAAACGGACGCAAACGGACGCACCCCAAAACTGAAACGGACGCAAACGGACGCTCCCCAAAATCAAAACGGACGCAAACGCACGGGTGTCCAGATCAAAACGGACGCTAGCACAGGTATGCGGGGGTCTCAGGAGCAATCACACACCCGGTTACTGCCAACGCAAGTTTCCTGGTGACCAAGGGAGGAGTTCGCGCAATGCACAGAGCACAGACACGGAGCGGCAGGCCACCGCGAGCGCCGGAGCGGTTCCCAACACCGGGCAGTCAGTCCATGTCAGCACATGGGGGTCCACCACCTGCAGTCGGCACTCCCGTGCCGGCGGCAGCCACACCGAGGAAGTTGGCTGGCAAGTGCTGGCGTTTGGTAGAGAACCAACTGCAGTCGACTAGTGGACGATGCCAATTGATCGATCCCCACCGTCGGTTGCCCGATAGCCGCCACCTTGGCTGGCGCTCCTTGAGGGCGCTCCGTGGCACAAAAAAAAAACAACGGTTACTGGCGGTTGGAAAAGTGGTTTTGCAAATTGGTACAACTGGCGGTTACAAAGTGGTTGCAGGGCAGGGCATCCTAACGGAGGCGGTCGGACAGAAAGACAGCCCCTCTGCCCCCACAATTGCAGCATGCTACCCCTATGGCATCCAACAGCAGTTGACTGCAGCGGCAGCCATCGGTTGGTCGCAACCGACACCTTGGCAGGCGACTGGAGCACTCAGAAGAGGTACGTTAGCAGGCGAAGGCAGAGAAAAGACTCGTCAGTGGCACATGTTCCATAGGCACCTTTCTGCTGGAGGAAGGGATGTTAGTGTGCACCTAATCCTATGCGCCCTGACAGGCTCCTGCACAGCCCAGCAACGGCAGACAACAGTTCTCGTCAACATGTGACTGTGAACCCAACATCGGCAGTATTGGAGGTGTGTACCATGGCAAAAGGCACCCGCTAGATTTCTGCCACCCCTCCACCCCAGGTTATGTCTTATCGTTACTGGGGCGGGGGGGGGGGGGAGGGGGGCGGAATGGCAGGCTGGGCTCCTCCGCCTGACGTCCCCCAACCCACATAAGAAAATTTTTCCCCCGGAGACAAATGAGATCTATCAAAGGGGTCCGAAATTGGAGGTCGAATGTAAGTACACAATTTTTCTTTGGCCTTTGACCCCTCTTGTGTGGAGTCTTTGTGGGCTGCGCCCCCCCCCCCCTTCCCCCGGTAAAGGTCACGGTCACCACTCAGCCGTGGCCTGCCCCCCGCCCACCAACGAAGGTTTGAGAATCATGAACACAAAACGGAGGAGTCATGGTCCAGGAAAACGGGTAGAACTCTGAGGCGCAGCGTGCAAAAACCCCAAGTCGACAGCAGTAGAGCAAGGAGGCGATGGCGATTGAAGTGTTGTGGGTGGCGGTTGGAGGTCATCGAGCGGTCGTTAGCACTTCACCAACGGGGCATTGGCCCGGAATTGACGAGGTTAGTGGGGGGCCGCCTGCAGTTCACCAGCACTGACGGTCAGCGGTTGGATTGCTGGCGGGTGGCAGTTTGTTTCACGGTAACCGGCGATCAGTTGCCGGCAGGTGCCAGTTCTGTGACGGCAGTCAGCAGTTGGCGGGCGGCAATGAATGAATGCGCGGGCTTTCGGCGGCCTCAAGTTGGGCCTGACAGTGCCACCATTGGGGAATGGGGCATGTCAGAGCACCTTCAGGGGCGTGCAGGGGACTGTCGGCGGGAGGAGACTGCTACAGGGACCCATAGGCATGAGAGGGTAGTGCATGGGCCGATCCGAGTATACTCTGCTGGGGATGAGTAAGCGGCAGCACCTCAAGGACGCAAGACCACTGTTCATGCCAGCATTTTGACAACATGCCGCATGCAAGCCCCCAGCCATGTGAGCATGGCGGTGTAGTTACACAAGGGAATGGTGTGGGACGGAATGGCTCCAGGGTCGTGGACCATGGCGGGACGGCGGTCATGTAGGGCGGACTGCATGAGGGCGATGAACCTAGTGCAGTAGGACCAATATGTCTAGTGCAATCCTAGGCGCCCTGCTTTGAGTGGCGTGGTCAACGCTTTGAAACGCCAGAAAGGTGTGGCCAAAATGGGTCAAAAGGGCCTCAAAATGAGTTGGGTTGAAAACGTGTAGCCAGCGGACAACACGTGCATACGGTTGTGGTTTTCGATGTTATGGCATACCGGTCCCTCCAACACCACGTGGCCGCAAGACGCGGCTACGATGCTGCTGCTGCCGAATTCCACGGGGACAACAATGCGCAATGAAGGCGCACGGCCACGCCCACCCGGTCGGGCGTGGACCCAGAATCCCGCAGCCGTTGTGATCCAGCGGTGCCGCTCGGACACCAATGCCATTCAGGGGTCCATGGATGCATGGCCGCACTTTTGTGGCTCTCTTGGAACCGGGGGCCGTGGGTTCGCGAGGGGTTTGTTACCACGGGCCCCGAGTTTTGGGTGTTGTATGACCGGGGGGCACAGCCAGGGACAGGGGGTTCCTTAAGAGGAAAAAAAGGAGTGTTCCTGAATATCAGTTTTGCAAAAAGACCGCGTGTAGCTCATATGTTCAACCATGGTTGGTGGCGATTGGCGGTTGGCGGTTGGTGGCGGTTGGTGGTGGTTGGTGGCGGTTGGTTGGTGATTGGTGGTTGGTGGCGGTTGGTGGTGGTTGGTGGTTGACGGTTGGTCGCCGCTGCCGGTTGGCGGCGGTTGGCGGTTGGCGGTTGGTGGCGGTTGGTGGTTGGCGGTTGGTGGTCCACTGGGGCGGTTCCCCAGGGCGGTCCTTAACAAAAAAAGAAGCTAGTTCCCTAAGTACCCGACCTCCCTGGCCAGGGATGTGCTTATCCCGGGGGGGGGGGGGGGGTCTGGTGATCTGGCGGACCCCCCGCCCCGAGGCCAAAGCACCCCCACACCCGAAACCAAAAAAATTGTCCTCTGGGGGAAGATGAAATTTTGAGTAGAGAGTGAGATGCCCATTTTAGGTACAGCCCTCGTACCCACCCACCCATCAACCCCCCCTCCCCCGGCCCGTAGGCCGAACACTCAGCACAACCCTGGCCACAACGTCGTGGGTGATGTCTGAGTGGGGCCAACCCTCCCCCGGCCCCTTCCACCTGCCCCCAGCCCCGCGGCGGAATTCACTACTCCGGCAGGATCTCTTTGGGGGTGTCCTCACCCACGGGGGCTGCAGTGGCCGCGGGTGGGGGCGGGGGCCGGCCGTCGGGCCAGCGCATGTCCTCCAGGACGTGTTGGGCGATCGGCATATCGCGCCGCAGTGTCCGCAGTCGCTCGTGGTCCAGGTCCACAATCCCCAGGGCATCCACCTGCGAAGGCACGAGGGTGTTGGGCAAAGGGCTGTGGTAGGCGAAGGGTGGTCGCCTCTAATCTGAACTGGGCAGACGGCATCTCTTTGATTTCTGGCGGGAACAGATGCCATTCAGGCAAAATGGGCGATTAGGATCGGAGTATGTTGTGGTGTAGTGTATGTTACCGAAGGGGCATTCCTGGTTCAGCTTCGCTGGATGCAGTTGTGTATAATATTCAAGTCTCAGACTGATTTCGGTTTAAAAAAAATTGTGGCCACTTCTCGTATTGGGGGGCCGATTGGGGGGCCTATTAGGGGGGCGGACAGGCCTCCGCCTACATCTCCGAACAAATCGCTACACCCACCTCCTCCTCACACACGTCCACACAAGCACACACCTGCTCCTCCAAGTCACACAGCACTGCGCCCCAGGGGTCCACGATCAGCGAGTGCCCGTAGCTGTGGCGCTTGGCGTTGTGCACCCCAACTTGAGCAGCCGCCAGCACAAAACACTGGTTCTCTACGGCACGTGCGCGCAGCAACACCTGCAGACGATGCAATGATGTCGGGCAGGGATGTATTAGAATAGAGGAGGCATTTGCCTTTTCAAGTCCTGGACGCTAGTGCGATTGAGGGGATCAGGGGGTTAGCGGGTGAGAGCCCATCTATATACAGTTGTATACAGATATATAAGGAAGGCCCTTACCCCCCCCTGCCCCCCCCCCCCCCAGCGTGTCGCAGTATTAGAATAGAGGAGGGGGGGGTCTGAATTCCAACAGTTCGTATACCAAAAACAGCCAAATCAATATCTCCTTTTGTGAATTCCATTTTTTCCCACTATGAATCTGGGCCCGCGTCCCTGGAGCAGGGGGTCGTGCCTGGTGCACGTTCGCACGACATAACCCAACGTCAAGCGAGCACAGCTGATCGGTCGGCAGCTAAATTGGAAAGGTTGCAGAAGAGGGGGTTTGACAGTGACAGTGACAAAAGTTGGCACCAGCAAAATTTTGGTGTGACGAAGTGTAGTGTGGACAGGCAGTAGCTTGGCCAGGGGTGAAAGACCAATTAAGTTGAGCTAAGCGAAGGTGGGTGTAGAACCTTTGGTAAACTTCCCCTGTTTGATACAGCCGCCCCAGGAGGTACAGGACTGCACCCACTCAAAGGCGCACGACTCCGCAGAGGAGTGGGAAGGAGGGACGATGCAAATCGGCGTGAGGGATGCACCGGCAGAGCCAAGGCCTCCTACACATGTGCTTTTCGGTCTGCGGTGCGCAGACGGCGCAGAATCAGGAAAGCGCTGCCCGCTTTGTTGTCTTTGACAAGATGAACTACACCAGGCATTACCGGCATTGCAGGTAAACGGCATCCCACCACTTACCGGCTGAGAGCAGGGTTGTCGCCCTTGGAGGAGGCGCGCAGCTTGAAGCTGGTGGTCTTGCCGGCGGGGGCGCTGGGGGTGTTGCCGGTGAAGGAGCCCCGCATCCGCTCCAGCGGACCATCGTCCCCGGGAGAGGACTTCATTGCGGAGAGAGACCCGGCGGCCGCGGGGTGGAGGGGGTTCTGCGGGAGTGGGAGCCAGAGCGGCGGGCGGCGGGGAGGCAGCGCGCGCAGTTACAAAGCGGGTCCCGGGCCGGGGCGGCCACCCCCAAAAGGAGGGGTGTCAGCCACCACCCCCCACCCCCCACCCCCCACTTGGGCATTTCTGCACAGCGCCCAATAGTAACTTCCCCCCCCCCCCCCATGTCGTTGGCCCGGGCCATAATTCTCACTTCTGAAGGGGGGGGGGGGGGGGGCAGCGGCTAGGGGGGGCCATGTTTCTTCATTCCAGGTGGGGGGGCCAGCGACATGCCCCGGGGTACCATTCCAAGGCCTTCCAAGAGTTTACAACCATAGCCCTCTCAGAATTGACACCTGTCATCTCAAACCCTCAACAATACACTTCTACACATTCAGTATCAATTGTACGAACAAAACAATTTTGCATGTGCATCCTCTAACAATGTGGAGCCAAGAAATGCAGGGCATTGGGTGCTTGTAGGCAAAAAGCCCCGGGGGGGGGGGGGGGGGGGATTCTCACTTCTGAAGGGGGGGGGGGGGCAGTGGCCAGGGGGACCATGTTTCTTTGTTCTGCAAGGGGGGGCAGCGACAAGGGGGGGGGGTAGCTTTCCTGTGACCACCCTGATGACCACCCACCACCGGGGAAGCACACACCCACAAAACCAGCAGATTTAGGGAGAAAACTGACAGCATTCTGGCATCTTCAGTGTCCGCCATAGTTTGTTTTGCCTCATTCTCTGGGGTATTACTCTGAGTAAGAATCTGAGCCGTCCTGCGTATGGGAACACGGTAGTTATTGCGGGCACCTTGGCCACTGGGCAAACCGGGTCCAAAATGGCCTATCGTTTGCACAGCCCGGGCACAGCGCGTTGTGCGCCCCCATAGGCACCCTCCCCCCCCATGCAATTCAATTCCATGCGTGCCCTCGAGAGGATCATGCGTCCCCTCCCCCTGGCATGTAGCCATGCACCCCCCCCCCCCCCGCCCCCACCGTGGGATGCAACTGCCAAATGCTGACCGGCTGAGTGCAAGGCTCAAGGCTGCAAAGCAACGGCAGTCAGCACAAAAGGCTCTTCGGTGACATTGCCGTAGGCGCCTTTCGCTGTGACAAAGGAACCCCCCCCCCCTTGGTTGTCTAAGGTACAAAAAAGTCCCAAATTAACACAGTCCCTACGTCTACTGTAGCTTATAACTTAGCTTATAGACAAAGCCGTAGCTTACACATACCACATACAACTACCGACACACACCTGCTGGTAGGAGAAACGGGAATATATTGCATAAATGTCCCCAAAATCAGAGCTATGTGGGTTCAATTCGGCAAACACTTGTGTCAACAATCCTATGGGGGCGTGTGTGCACAGCGCGCGCACAGTGCGGGCACAGCGCGCACATGACCGGAAGAAATTGGGGGTTTTGCTACCATTGGCAATATTCTTGCCTGCACAGACCACACTACACCCCTACAATGTTGGATAGCCTCATGTTTCACCCCACCCCCACCTCCCAAGCCACCCAAGGCCACCGCCCATCGAGCTAATGGGCATAGAATCAGTGAAGTGGGTCACATGGGCTATGATTATAATGGTTCAAGCAGTTAGACCATCGAACCTTGTCCGCCACCATATCTCTAGAGATATTGAGATATCCGCGAACCTTTTTCACAGTTGTCTCAACAACCTCACCACAGTGTCCGGAATAATTCCGAGACACTAGGAGCTTGGGATTTTGTTGCCGATTGTGATGCCACCTTTTCAGCCTGCTTCCACTTTTTCTGCGCCTTATTTTGTCGCAACCTCTCCATTTCTTCCTCATCGCAACCCATAGTTCGTAATCGGAATCCAAATCCAAATTCTTGGTAGATACCACAAAACTATAGGAAAGGATGCAAAACATGAGGGCAAAGCATGCAAGCAGCTCATATAAATGCACAACAAGGCTCATTGTTACTGGTACTAGGCACCACTATGCAGCTTGGGTATGGTCCTCTACAAACTTTGTGCACAGCGCGCAATACGCCCTCTATGTAACTGGCAAAGTTGTCACCAAACCCATGTCTTGTGTGGCTGCACTACATTTGGTACCAAATTAAATCAGGTCCCAAATATGGCCACAAACTGAGGCACGTGCTCCATCACTGGCCGCTGGTCGGCCGTGGGTTCAGTATTGTGTGAGTGTCCGTGAGTGTATGGAAACAACTCGTTGTATAGGGCGGACGGGCGGGCAGTGATCACCCAGATATAAAACCCTCTCCCTCTCCACTCTTTTTGGTCAGGTTGGACACCGTTGTCCTTACCACGAAAGCCATGAACAATTTCATGAATTGCTCCAGCTCAACCAAATTCTTTTGCTTTACAAAAAACTCAACTGAGGCTCAACATGTCCTTGCCACAGCTTACGTGACAGTGTGCCAAGGCCACATGCAATGATTTTGGTCAAGAAGCTCAATCCTAGGTCTTTAGGCGGTCTTTCAGCTTATGACTGGTCCCCCGAGTCTCGCTGTGGTGTCAAGGATTTCAAAATTGGGGGACCTCCGACTCCAATGGTATTCACGGGCAATGCTTGTGTATAGCCTGTGCACTGCGTGCATAGGTGGTAAGTCCAGTAGAATGGAAACCCACCCAAAACAACCAACCGCCGGTGTACAACAGGGCAACTAGCAAGAAGAACAGGTAAAGTATTCTGTAATGCGATGTGCACATGGCAAGGCGTCATTACCCCAAGTCTGCTTCAACAGAACGAAAATGAATGAACCACAATCACCCCGAAGGGAAAAAATCGCCAAAATGAAATAAAATTTTCCCATTTTGGGCGGTGTCGCAAAATTTTTGCATAAATAAAAATCAAAACATCCAATGTAAGAATTAGAATCCCGCAAAACTTTAGGACTGGCATGGTAACGTTTGGTGTGTAGTTATTTGCTGAGGCACTTGTTCTGTTCGGTAACCTTACCATTGTCTCCTTGCGTCATGGGGGGAATCTTTGCACTGCGCGCGCACTGCGCGCTACTTTTAGACTATGTCCCCCCCGAAGAGCCCCCAAGCAAACCCCTTGGAAACGCCCTTAGAATTAGGTGACCCAAACTGCCACAGCTCAAGAAAGTTGTAAACTACCTTCCCTTCACACAATACACATCATGCACAACTGGCAAAGCCATGAACGGCGCATTGGTCGCCACCCTCAAGAACATAGAACTGTCTTTCCGTTCCATTGTCTACTAAGTACAGATGGACTCCATCTTGCATTGGCGATTTACCACCCGTAGTGCATCTTGGTAGTACTCCAAGTGGATGAGCCCATCTCCCGCCATCCCAACCACCGTGGCAGGAACTCGCACGCCGTTGAAGCGGGTGTAGAACACCCGATCGCCAAGACTCAAATCCATGAAGAAAGTGTGTCTAAGAAAGGAGGAGGGGGGTATGAAGTCGTGTAGCATATGTGCAAGCACGATAGATCAATGTGTGCACACGAGCATTGCGCCTTGCCATGCCTTGACACAACCATGCTACGCCTTGCCATGCCTTGACCCAAACGTGCTACACCTTGCAAAACCTCCGCCAGGGGTCACCAGGATGCCCCTAGGGGCCCCTAGTATCTCAAAGTATGGGTCTCTAGTACGGCCAGACGCCCAAATAGTTGCACTTCGCGCGCACTGCGCTTGAGGCTCCCCCATGACCCTTGATTTCGGCGCCGTTGAATGAAGATGCGGATGCAGCCATCACAGTGATCCACTTTTAGCACAGACATAAGTCGAAGAAAAATGAGAAAGGATAATGGGGAGGCCAGTGAATGGCTTCAAAGGACCCCTTGTTGTTTGTGTGGGCACCGGCGTTTGCAGCGCTTGTGTTTCTGCTGAAACTAGTGGCAACCCCCCCCCCCCCCACAAAGGCCATCTTTTCCTCGAAAAACAATCGGCCAGTGCAACGATTCACAAGGCTGTATGAATGCTGTCCACACAAAGCACACACGGTGCAAATTTTTGTATGTTGGCAGCTACTCAACCCTAGTTTTGCCCCTTTCCCACAAATTACCGGTTTTTTTTTTAGGAGGTGAAAGGGGTTTCATTCTATTGATGACATGCGTTTCATTGCCACGTATCTAGCCCATCACCTGCTTCAATGCCCAGCCCCAGCCCTGCACATGGCTCCATATCCACAGGCCAAGGTGTCCCCATAGTGGGGAACAATCCATACAGCTCCATAACCCCATGGTCGGGGGAAATCAATGATTCAGGAAGTAGCAAGCTATCATCTCGCAAATGGCAAGGAAATAGCAAGCTGGCATCTAGGAATCAACAAGAGGCAGGCAAGGAATCAATTGCAAAGGTCTAAACCAAATAGCAACCATTGAGAAATTACAAAAAAAAGCGTCAAGGAATGAACAGGAAGAATGCAACAATCATCAACAAGCATCCTGCAATCTTGTTCAATGTTTGGGGGGGGGGGACGGGCTTGGCCAACCCCAACCTCCTGCCCCTTCAAAACATACGCTCCCCCTCCCCCCCTCGCTCAAATGACGGCAGTACCCAGGGGGTCAGTACCTTGGACTCTGGGATTGCAGTCCATTCCTACACAGGCATGCAAATGTGGATTACTTGGACTCTGGGATTGCAGTCCATAGCATAGACAAGCACCAACAAGAAAGTGTTTTGCTGCAACACCAGCCCTGTCCCTCCCTGCAATAATCAGCATTCCACAGGCATTCAAATGCATCTGTCTCCGGCCAGCCATGTACAGCTCTTCCCATGCAGGTCTGACATGGGCTGGAGTGCCAACATCTGTCGTTGGCTCAAAATGAATACAGCGTTGCTCAGAACTAAGGCCCCACCCCGCCGGGTGGGTGGGTGGGCCACAAACAGAGAAAATTCTGGGACAGGAATGCAAAACATATGTTTTAGACAAAACAATGGTTTCGGATGATTCAGGCCTACCAGTTTTTCAATCAAACGGTTCCAAATTCGTCCATAATAGTGCCCATGGCACACGAAACGCTGAAACACCAATGGGATTCGCAACTCTACCACTTTTTCACAAAAATGGTTCGCAAATTCGTCTCGATAATAGTGCACAAGGCACATCAAATGCTGAAACAAGGGCACAGAAAGCTTTGCAGCAGCATACAACAAGAAGCACTACAGCACTGTAGAGGGCTGCGAAAGAGAAACACCATGAACACCTCACCTATGTAGTTTGCAACTTGGCCCACGGCGGACCACGCAATTGCCATCCTGTTGGAACTGAATATCGTATTTGCCATTCCCATGATTTTCCACCACCTTCGCCCCAACCGTAGCGCCGTTGCCACAAGTGTACTGAACACTCCTCCCCACAAATAAACCGGAAGGCTTGGGGGCAGGCTTTGGGGCGGGGCACGGTACACAGCCGCACGTCATGTGTCAGAAAAATCACGCATATTTGAACATCAAGTTGTAGACTGTAATACATCATTGGGCAAAGAGGTACACGTTCACACCGCACCATCACAAAATGGGCCAGGAAGACCCCCGTGGGACAAATAGACTTCTTGGACACAAAATATGAACATCATGCAAGCACACATGCCACACAATTGGACCAATTACAAACCGCACCGCCAAAATCCACGGTACAAAAATCGACAGAACCAACGCCTAGTGTTGCTTAGACACAGGTGTTTCTTGTACAAATGGGGGTGGAGTATATCCGTGCTATGGGGGAAATGGGGAACAATGGGGAAGAATGTGGGAAGGAAGGAAGGATGCTCAAGACAGTGGAGCTCACGCCGAAACGCATGACGTCGTCAGGACTCCCGTGCACTGCACCAACCAAGGAGATGTCCGCCCTGCTGAGCGCCCTAGTGGGGAAGAATGTGGGAACACCACTTGAGACAGTCTCATCACTCAGGGATGATACATTGCCAGAAGCCCCAAATTGATAGCAGGCATGACTGCATTAGCTCTAGCTGAAGATAGGGGAATAGCAGGAGGAGAGGGTGCAGAAAATCAACTTTCTGTTATATGCCCTCAAGTGCAGGGGTAAGAGCACGCACTCTGCCACGCTTGTGGGGTGGTGGGGCGCGTGCCAAATATTCAACTGACTCCTTGAATGGAACCATCTGGTGGTCCCAGTCCAACAGCAAAGCCGACAGTACTTACCCACAGGACAGGATGGAATCCTGATGGGGACTGCCTGAATGCCTGGCCGCTACTGGCGTCTCTCATGATGCTGAGATGCAGGGGGGTAGGGGGTTTTCGTTTCGTGCGACATCAAATCGCAGGGGCAAGTGTTGCTGGGGGAGGGGAATTTCTTGCACGTCACCAAAAAGGCTGCAGGAAATCTTGCAGATCGTCCTGCACCACTTGGTTTGGTGGAAGCCAAGACGGAGGGCCATCCTCGTTCCAGTTCCCTTGAAGATGCCATGACGAACAAGCCCCATTGCCTCCTCCGAAATGAGAGTCACCCACAGCCTGATGACATTGGTGTTGAGGTTTGCTCTATCAGACTGCTGACCGCCGTTCGGGGTTCAATGGGCAAAGTCATGCTCCAAGTGGCGTTGGATGCGAACCTTGTCATGAGGGCGGAAGCACCGGCAGGAATGCCTTCCAAAACATGTCACTGTTTCAATGCACCCGACAACATATGGCCTTCCAATATATGCCCCCTTCTGTCCATCATCCCAAGCTGCCCATAGGGTGTCCTGGTATGACCCATGACCCAGGCCGCGTCTCAGGTGCATTCGCATGTTGGACCAGATGCCGGACCTCACTGTTTGGAGCACTATTTCGTACCAGAAGGCGGTGCATCCAAAAGAGGCTGGATAACAGGGGACATGCAACGCCCAGCAATAAGACAGCGGGAGGAAATAAGACATAGATACCTGACCACCTGGACCTCTGGGTAAGGTTCCCTCCATGCACCCTTGGTGGCAGGACACCGAAGGGCTTCGGCACTCGTGTCAAGACATGGGTATATATCCCTCCCTGGGCCCAGGTCTCATGTGTACAGCACAAAACTCTGATACATGTCCCTTCCCATCCTCTGAGACACTAAAGGTAGAATAGGCCTTGTCCTTAGGGACACGTAGTCAGACACCAAACAATGGCGCAGTGCATGATGCCCGGCACAGAGGGTGCCGCCCGCGCGGTGCACATGGTGCACCAGGGCACGTGTGTTTGGCCGCATCCATGAACCCTGATGCACGTGACCCCCTCACTCCGTTCCAAGTTCTGGGGCTATGTTGTCCAGCATGGCACAAAACCCGGGATACTTGAATGACGCAACGTGCGCGGTGGGCACGGTGCGCGGGCGGCACCCTCACACCCCAACCAAGTGCCGAAGGCGCCAAGCGCAACATTTGGGAAGCCCCAGAACCCCCCGGGGGCACCATGCACACGATTCGAAGAGCAAAAGGCCTTGCAAAAGAAAATGGGCGGGTACACGAATTTAACATCAATGAATGAAAGATCTGGAACTAGTTGTGTTTTCTTTTTTGCCCATTCGCAGGTGCTGAGTCCGACCCCACTCGAGGGGAGCGGAATCATGGCAAGGCCACAATCCAGAATGGCCTGCCATGCTAGTCTCTGCGCGGTGTCGATAGGTATCTCCAAACTCCCAACCGAGTTCTGGACAACCGTCAGGGTACGCTAACAAAGGCCACGACACTTGGATCCGAGCGTCAGTGCCCACCTGCAACACGGGTCGCGGAGGTACACAATCACACACACCCTGACGGACGGTGCGCGCTGCGCACACTGTGCGGGCGGGTGCCCTCATTGGCAGAAGAATCGTTCGTTGAAAAGTGGAGATGGGGGTGTCTGACAAGCAGGAACATTGGGGAAGGCATCCACACGAAACGTGGCCGAACTTCCCCACGTCGGATCCCAAAAGGGGCATGGCAAGCATCACCAGCACACCATTTGCAGGAAAGAGGAGTGGGGGGGGGGGGGGGGGGCACGAGCTCCGACTCCAGTTTGACCCATAATGGCAACATCCCCCCCCACTGGTCAACTATCCACTTTGGGGGTCAGGACGCCTCCATCTGTGGCAGAGGCAGCGAAGCGCCTCTTTGAAGGAAGATCCCATGTCTACATCGTGCAAGACGTTGAAGGGGTGCCCCCCCACCCCCCACATGCCCCCATGGCTGCCGTGATCCACTTGTCTGCGTACGCGGCATGTCGTTACTGACAACGTTGCCAAGCATGCGGCTGCTTGGGAGTCAGTGGATCTGGAATGTTGGGCATGGCATGGTTCTGGTTCTGGTTCTGGTTGCGCTGGGCGATCTCTAGGGAGCGCAACCCTGAGACATGATGCTACCGGCTCTCGGGACTCAGCCCACCCGACATCTGTCATCAAGACTGCGTCTAAGGACGCCGATCCGCGACTCACTCACACTCAGGGGGTGCCGTAATGAAAAAAAAAAAAAAACTCGGATTGTCCAATACGCCCTACGATGGCGGTTGGTGGGTAACCGCTGGGGGCAACATGCGGACATAAAACACACGAAAAAAAAAGAAGCCAAACACAGTCCTGGGGGTAACATGCAGACATAAAAAAGACCAAAAAAGCGGAGCCAAAAAGCGCGAATACTCCAGGAATTGAACCTAGGGCCCTTGTTACTACAGTTTAGTACAACTACCAACTCAGGTACCTCAGGATCTGGTGTCACCTCAAGATCAGAGAGTGCATGCAACAGGGGAAAAAAAAAGGTGAGCCCCTGCTCACACCTACGCACCCCACTCTTATCTTTCCCTGCATCGTGCCCCTGCAAGAAAAAGCAGCATAAAGCAAGACGTAGAACTACAGCACTGCTTTACGAAAGACGGCATTGTCAGGCCATGGGGATAGGTGGCATAGAATAGTAGTGGTCCGCCACCACCACCCAATCTGTGCCTGCTAGGACCAAGTGCCATTGCGCCGGCCACGCCTGGTGACACGTGCACACCACCAGCAAGCGAGGGAGGGAGGGCGGGTAGCAGAGGAGGCAGCGTCGGGGGTACAGAGCAAAATGCGATATTCGAGGTCCTGAGGGACTCTAAAAGCAGTGGGAGGCACATTGACGGCATATTGGCCTACTGTGGACACGATGACCCTCAGATCCCGCCTCACATACCACCGCCAAGGGTCGGGTGCCATGCCTGTCATATGGGGCCGGCGAAGACGTTATGTCATGCAGCCCCAGAGTGTCATGTACGGTGAGTTGCGCTGGATCCGCCAGATGCGTCAGCACACAGAGCACCAGTGCCTGCTTGTGCTGCACATGCACATACACGACATCCTGAGGCTCATTTCGTGCACACCAGATCAATCCGGAGTGCGTAAGCAGCATGAACTGATCCCCAGTCAAGACACTCAGGGCCCTCTTCAAACCCGGCGCCCTGACATCGCTCTCTGAGGCCAGCCAATACGTCCTGGACTGTATTGAGAGACACAGCGCAGTATCTCAGATGCCCAAAACCATCGTGGACATCTGAGTCACAACGTGACCCGCAGTGGCATGCAGGGCCTTGCACGCATGCAAATACAAGACACTACAGCCAGCCACATGCTGGGCATGGCATGCAGCCAATCTGTGGATGCCTGTCGATGGCCAATGGACCATGTCACGCACGCCGCATGTGAACAGGCAAAACCATCTCGCAAGCATTTCATTGCCCAATTGCTGTGAAAAAAGAGCGGCACTCACTAGAGGCACCTTCTTGACACAGCAGCAATCGTCCCAGAAATTATCATCTGTGCTATACTTAGGCACACGTGCAAACAGTCATCTTCGTTCATCGAAACGGAGTGGAAGGCCCGCGTTGGGACGGTGTTTGACACCGAGTGAGAAAATGGTGCGAAATCATATTCCTCAGCGCAGAGCCCCTTCAAGAGAGCAACAGTCGGTTCTGATTGACTGAATGCCCCCACCATAGGCACTCTCAGCCTTTGGTCCAATAAGATGTATTCTTCATGACAAAGCCGCAACCCACTAAGTCCCGTGGGGAACCTTGCCAAGAATATACACAGCGTATTGACAGACCACAGGCTATCCTTGCCTGAAGTGTTGGACATCGTCATAGGAACCGGCACAAGGTGGGCGTTTTCGCACAGCGCGCACACAGCGCCAATCATTACCCTCCCCCCCCCCCACCCCTTGCAATCTCTCCCCCAGCGCGCGACGGTCTCCCGGGGGGGGAAGGGAGACGGTCACCAAGTGACGGTCTCCCCCCCCCTGAATTCTAGTATAACCTAAAGAAAAATTTTGTTTGGCGCCTTCGGCGTGGTATTTCCTATGCTTTTTGGGCCAAGTGACGGTCTCCCGGGTGGCGGGGGGGGGGGATTGGAAGAGGGGGGGGGGTACGTTGTTTATCCCGGGAACACCCCTGAAAACCATCCCCCTACAGAGGCGTGCATGATGAATTCAAAACAGCATCCGGGGTGCAGAATTCAGGACCCTGGGACCCGTGGCTACCGGTGGTGGAAAACAGCCGACTTTTCGCACAGTGCGCGCACAGCACCCGGTGTGCCCCCAAGGAGCCCCTTCCCCCAGGGAGGGGCCTGCTGGAGGGTCTGAGCATGAGCCTGGGGCTGAAGGCAACCCTCCGGCCAAGGAGCAGTCTGCAGGAGACCGTGCGAGAGAAGGTGCCAGACCAGGACCGCCGGCAGGGGACCCGGGAGGTGCCCCGGCCGGGGCCAGTGGCTGGGAAACGTGGGGGCCAAGCGCACAGCCAACAAAACGCGCTTGGCCACCGGGGCTTGTGCGGCCCACATGGTCTGCGTTGGGGGGGGCATGGCTGCCGGGGGTGGGGGGCACATGAGAACTTTGATCGCACCCGGAGGCATGCGCCAAGTACGCCCCCCCCCCCCCCTTGTAATCTCCCCACCAACGTCGTGACGGGGGGGGGGGGCAGTGATGGATCTAATTGGGGGGGTGGGTGTCCCCCCCTCCCCCCCCCCCCCTGTTGTGACGAGGCGTCACAATACGCGTCACAAAAAAACCCGGTCACAGATTGAGCCACGCAGGGTACCAGGAGGCAAGCAGGACAACCCTTCCAGAGAGGCATGTGTGTGCAGCAGGGTACAGGCAACAACAAACAGTTTTTTTTTGTTTCTGGGTAGTCCACCAGGGTTCTTATTCACTGTCACTGTGCAGCAGGGTTCTCATTCACTGTCACTGTCACTGTCAGTACCACTTTCCTCGTCACTGACAGCGAGGGCGCTTGCGCTGGAAGCATCTGTGGAAATGCTTCCAAAAGAGGACAGGGAGCTGCCTGAATCTGAAACCTGTCCCAGGTTATCAACATACTCTGCAGTTTCTGGCAGAACGCGTTCCCTGGTCCTTTTTTTTCCCTTGTCCTTTCGAGGCTTCCTCACATTTTGAGAAGAGCGCCGCCGCCGGTGCGCTGTGGTACCCCATGACTGAGCCACTAACTCGTACGGGTACCCATCAGGATTTACATCCTCAGCTCCAATTAAATGCAACCGAACCATGGGCCAGCTCATTCGGTTGCGCAGGGGTGTCACGATTCGGTTCAGGGTTGAGATGGCCCTCTCCGCATCACAGGATGATGGGGAGGCCAAGAGAACAACCGCACCATACAACCTCAGCGACATGGGCAGGCTTTCTGTGGCAAGTGCGTCGCCCTCAAATGCACTGTGACCGCGGAACCAGAGCACAGCAGACACAACATCCTGCACCTTCACTGTCGGAGGAGCCTGTGGTTCCGGTGACTGCAGTGTTTCAAACAGGCTCCTCTGTTTTGTTGCTTTCCGAGGAGGTGCCATTTGTGTCGGTGGTGCAGGCCGCTTGACAGGCGTCTGCAGTCTGGACCCGGCGGCCAGAGCAGCTGCACCCGCAACAACAGCAGCAGCACCCACCAGAGCAACACCCACAGCGCCCACAGCCAGAGCAATTGCTGTGGCGCGACGGGCTGCACGGCTCCTTTTTTGTCGACATGCCGCGGCAGAAACACACGGCGGATCACACTGACATTCCACTTTCTTTCGACCCATGACAGAACTGTGACAAAGGCTGTCGGAAGGATGCAGCAGACAAATCGGCAGTCTTCAGAGCCTACAGAGAACACAGTGTCAGTTGACACCGCGTCTCAGCTCTATGCTGTGCATGCAATGGATGGATGAAGGTCACAAAAAACAGCAAGGTCAGAAGCAAGGTCAGAAGCACAGACACTGGTGTTTTCTATGCTTTTTGGACCGTTCGCCCCCCCCCCCAGGGGGGGGGGGATTGCAAAGGGTGGGGGATTACAAGGGGGTACGGTAGTGGTGAACCACAAACCGCCAAACTGTGCACCTGGAGCTTTTTTTTTCCCGGTCCAGACCAAAGGCGAACCGGCGTACCTTGTTCATCAAATGGTACTCGAGACAACCTCTCGGAATCAAGGTCCAGAACTGTCTGGCGCTACGATGATCCCACAAATGACTGTGGTAGTGGATTTGACATGTAATGGGGATTGGCTGAGTCTGAAACCGGGTGATGCAGTGGGTGACTGTAATGGCACCAGGAGGCATGCACCAAGTAGTATATGTAGTAATGGAGCTCATGCCACAGGGCCCTCTGTGATGGCCTGAATGGCACACCAGAAGGAGTAAAAAGTGGCTTCATCGTCAGCACTCCACAGCTGCGTGCGTTTTGAAGGCAGCTGCAGCGCGAATGTGAATGGCCTTGTTTTGGAGGTGTGTTGCCGTACCACACAGTCTGTTAAGCTCACAGCCTTGAACGCCTCGACCTCGTCGCCCGACCTCCTGCTGTACACCAGCTTCTCGCCGTTGATGACTACCCAACACTTATGCCAGCCCTTAAAAACGGAGGGGCTTGACTTGTGGAGATATGCGGAGCAGAGGGTTGGTGTGGCCTCGTGCTCCAGGTGCTTGGTGTTGGCCACGGGGATGACAGGCCTGAAAGGCATATACCGATTCGAACCGACCTGGGGAAGATGCATAGGCATTCGGCGCCTGGTGGGAGATATTGGCGGGCTTCCCCATGACTGCGAGGGACAGGGACTGAGAGAGGTACCACTCCCCTTTCTACTTCCCCCACTCGTTTGCGAGCGGGACTTGGGGGACGTGCATGTTCGCCCTTCGTCCCCCATCCACTTGTCGCTGAACGCCCCGAAGCTGAAGCGGTCAGCATCAGGGGTCGGGCTCACGGAGCATCTGGTGCGGAGGCTGCGGGGCGACTTCTCTTCTTGGACGGCGAATTCGCCAACATTGGCGGTGAAGACTCGCATGATCTCCTCAAGCGTTGGGAGCTTGGGCTCCGCCGCATCCGGCCACAGTGGGTCCAGGGTGAAGTCCACCACAAAATGCAGCACAACGTCCGCAAACCCTCGGCGTTGGACGACGTTCAGCGACGTCCGCCGCAACGTGACGCTCGCGGGGACGGTGTCGGCGAGGAACGCGAGGGTGTTCTGCAGGACGAACTGGGGCGGGGCGGAGGGCACGACCACGTAGACGTTGAAGAAATCCTTGTGGAACGCGGGGCGTTCGAGCGCGACCTCACGGAGCTCCTGCTCCGACAACTCCGCGGCCAACTCCTCCTGCGGCATGTTTTCCACGTACGACTGCACTCGGCCTGCGTTTGCCGCGGACTGGGCCAGTCGGCAGAGGAGCACGACTTGCCGCGGGGACATGAGCCTCAACAGGTCCTCGGGGCACCGGCCGACGTAATCCTCCAGCACATCGGCTCCCACAGACAGGCGGGCGTCAAAGCGGTCGGCTGCGTGTTCCATAATCGCCTTCGTGGTCTCACTCTTCGGTGGATCCCGCTGATCGATGTTGGAGAGGGATCGGAACGCCCACCATTGACAAGGGAACCGGCCGTTAATGAACGCGCACCACCCGTGCACAGAGCAAAGCATCCCCTTCTGGCCGACGTGCGCCATCTCGCGCACGGTATCACCCACGCTATCATGCGGTTGTACGATCGTGGTCATGCACCCCTGCTCCGTAGACGCACGGAGAGTGACGTCGCAGCCCGGTACCCCGGACGCTGTGCACATTTGTATTGCCTTCAGGAGTGGCTCGTAGGTTTTCAAATCGCTTCGAATAAATCTTATGAAGGCGTTGGGCAGATAGTGCTCTGCAATGGACGCCCCAGAGCAGCTGCACATAGCCCTCAGCTTGCTGCAGCCATTCTCGTCTCCGGTGTCATTTTGCTGGGGCAATTGAACATCCATCGGTTTGGGCTACTGCCGGAAACAGCGCAGGCACTTAGGGAGAGAGTAAGGCCGGGTCACGGACGGATCACAACACGAGGAAAGCAAAGCAAATCCACTCCATTTGATTACCCCTGAGAGCATCACTGCTGCATTGTGAGTCATTGGAGTCATTTTGCCAATCAAAATCACACAAAGCAGCCAATATGAAGCTGATTGTGGGCCTTGATTTGGCAACCCAAACCCAACACCACGTACCATGCGTAATTTGTTGTGAATACCTACGTCAATGGTATTGATGTGGTCCAATTTCACATGCGAGCATTTGTATAGCGCATGCATATGTGGAGGGGATTCACAGGCTTTGTCCCAAATTTGCTAGATTTTTGAACATGACAAATATTGTCAAAAATCGTATTGCACCCTTTTGAATTTGGGGGGCCCACATTGCGGGACAGCCTACTTTGTACCAGACCTCCACAGTGCAATAACAATATCCGCTCGTGACTCGCCACTTGAAAAAGGGGCGTGCTTGCCGGTTCAGGATGGGCCTTCGGGACACAGGCTCAATGGTTTCATCTGATATCACCTGAATTTGGCCGCCATAGACAGTTTCAGACTTGAAATCTGGCTCCTTTGCGGGGCGGGGGGGGGGGGGGGGGGCGGGGCTTACATGAAATGGGGCCCAGCAATTGGCAGCCCACTGTCAGAGCTAGCGCTGTTGAGGGGGGGGCGAGGGGGATGCCGGTGAAGTGACTAGACCATGGGCTGTGTGGTGCCTTGTTACATCTTGTTCAACCCCGCTCCTCCACCCTACTCTCTCTGCTGCTTCCAGCGACCACTGCTGGCATACAGTGGGGGGGGTGATTTGCCCGGGGACAATTGCCACGGGGACAATGTCGGAAGGGGAAAACGTCGCCACCTCCCGGAATCCTGAAGCCTGCTGTTATTTCGTGGTGGGCTCGGGATGGTTCCTCTTATTTCCGGGTAGGCTCCCACTGGTTCATGATATTTCCTGGTGGGCTCCGGATGGAAACAAAGACATCTTGGTCCCTTCCCTCAGGCTGGCACACCGCTGCACATGTCTGAATTCGCAGTAGTCAGGGACATCTGAATTCACAGCAACGTTGTTGGCCACACACCGTGAAAATTTCGCCGGGGGAGAAATTTCGCCACTTTTCTTTACGGCGAGATTTTCCCCGCAAAAATTATCCCCTCCCAAAAATTCCCCCCCCTCATGTACAAGCTGAAATCCCGTGACGGGGACCCCCAACGGGCTGACGGTGGAGGGGGAGGGGGGGAGGGCCCTGAGGCACCCCAACACATATGGCTCAACTGATCCCCGGGACACGCTGATCCTTTTGAGGTATGTATCGTGGGCTGGGGTTGAAAACATCTTCTTGCGGGCCGCTTTGCGGTGCAGGCGGTGAGTCATCACTAGTGTCTAGACCAGCCTCTTTGCCAGAATTTTCGCGTGTATCTCATCACTGCTCTCTACACTGCCGTGTAGCTGTGGCTGCTGTGGCACTGCAATGCGCGGGCAGTAGCTATCAGACAGACATGTGGCCTGCCAGTGGAGCCCATGCCAGCAACGCCAACTCCAGGGGAGGTGTACTGTTGTCACCATCGTGTGGCTTGGAAGTGCACAATTCCCGTCCATCGGGGCGAAACAAACGCCATCGTCTATCTGCCAACCGCCATCACTTAACGAACAGCCGCTGGCACTGGAAAACAACCGCCGTTGGCTGTCGAGCAAGCGGCGGCACTTCATCAACACCGGTGTGCTTCCCTACCCCAGGGCGTGCCTTTACGGGGGCACGGACCTCCGGCTGGGGCCAACCGACCAACCGACCAACCGATCAACCGAAACGCTAACCAGCCAGCCCCAAGCCGAGCAGCACTGAATCCACGTTCCATGCCTTGAGCCCGCCGTGGGGCTGGAATGGGGGGAGGGGGCGGGGGTCCATTCCTGATGCTGGCGTCCGTTTTCACGGACGGTTACGGACGACCCCCAAAATTTGAAACGGACGCAAACGGACGCCCCCCAAAACCGAAACGGACGCAAACGGGCGCTGCCCAAACATCCCTACACAATGTCCAACCACATGTAAAAACAGGTTCCACTGTATTCCACCCTCTGTACCTGCCAGATGCAAAGTTGCTGCAATTACCCCATCGTCCTGGATTTGAATCAGGGACGTTACACTTGCAGGTAAACCATTCTACCACTAGAGTACTGACCAGATCTGACAATACAGTCCTCAGGGGCGGGATACTTATTTTGGTTCAAAAAAATTTACCCGAAAAATCCCAACCCCCTCCTTCTGGCCCCTCCTTCGGCCTGTAACCACCTTCGTGCTTACATTTCCTATTATCCACCAGTCCACAACACTCTTTGTTGCCGGCAACTGTTTCAGCAACAGGTCATGCAACCCAAACATGAACGCAAAACGGACGCAAACGGACGCACCCCAAAACTGAAACGGACGCAAACGGACGCTCCCCAAAATCAAAACGGACGCAAACGCACGGGTGTCCAGATCAAAACGGACGCTAGCACAGGTATGCGGGGGTCTCAGGAGCAATCACACACCCGGTTACTGCCAACGCAAGTTTCCTGGTGACCAAGGGAGGAGTTCGCGCAATGCACAGAGCACAGACACGGAGCGGCAGGCCACCGCGAGCGCCGGAGCGGTTCCCAACACCGGGCAGTCAGTCCATGTCAGCACATGGGGGTCCACCACCTGCAGTCGGCACTCCCGTGCCGGCGGCAGCCACACCGAGGAAGTTGGCTGGCAAGTGCTGGCGTTTGGTAGAGAACCAACTGCAGTCGACTAGTGGACGATGCCAATTGATCGATCCCCACCGTCGGTTGCCTGATAGCCGCCACCTTGGCTGGCGCTCCTTGAGGGCGCTCCGTGGCACAAAAAAAAAAACAACGGTTACTGGCGGTTGGAAAAGTGGTTTTGCAAATTGGTACAACTGGCGGTTACAAAGTGGTTGCAGGGCAGGGCATCCTAACGGAGGCGGTCGGACAGAAAGACAGCCCCTCTGCCCCCACAATTGCAGCATGCTACCCCTATGGCATCCAACAGCAGTTGACTGCAGCGGCAGCCATCGGTTGGTCGCAACCGACACCTTGGCAGGCGACTGGAGCACTCAGAAGAGGTACGTTAGCAGGCGAAGGCAGAGAAAAGACTCGTCAGTGGCACATGTTCCATAGGCACCTTTCTGCTGGAGGAAGGGATGTTAGTGTGCACCTAATCCTATGCGCCCTGACAGGCTCCTGCACAGCCCAGCAACGGCAGACAACAGTTCTCGTCAACATGTGACTGTGAACCCAACATCGGCAGTATTGGAGGTGTGTACCATGGCAAAAGGCACCCGCTAGATTTCTGCCACCCCTCCACCCCAGGTTATGTCTTATCGTTACTGGGGCGGGGGGGGGGGGGGGGGGCGGAATGGCAGGCTGGGCTCCTCCGCCTGACGTCCCCCAACCCACATAAGAAAATTTTTCCCCCGGAGACAAATGAGATCTATCAAAGGGGTCCGAAATTGGAGGTCGAATGTAAGTACACAATTTTTCTTTGGCCTTTGACCCCTCTTGTGTGGAGTCTTTGTGGGCTGCGCCCCCCCCCCCCCTTCCCCCGGTAAAGGTCACGGTCACCACTCAGCCGTGGCCTGCCCCCCGCCCACCAACGAAGGTTTGAGAATCATGAACACAAAACGGAGGAGTCATGGTCCAGGAAAACGGGTAGAACTCTGAGGCGCAGCGTGCAAAAACCCCAAGTCGACAGCAGTAGAGCAAGGAGGCGATGGCGATTGAAGTGTTGTGGGTGGCGGTTGGAGGTCATCGAGCGGTCGTTAGCAGTTCACCAACGGGGCATTGGCCCGGAATTGACGAGGTTAGTGGGGGGCCGCCTGCAGTTCACCAGCACTGACGGTCAGCGGTTGGATTGCTGGCGGGTGGCAGTTTGTTTCACGGTAACCGGCGATCAGTTGCCGGCAGGTGCCAGTTCTGTGACGGCAGTCAGCAGTTGGCGGGCGGCAATGAATGAATGCGCGGGCTTTCGGCGGCCTCAAGTTGGGCCTGACAGTGCCACCATTGGGGAATGGGGCATGTCAGAGCACCTTCAGGGGCGTGCAGGGGACTGTCGGCGGGAGGAGACTGCTACAGGGACCCATAGGCATGAGAGGGTAGTGCATGGGCCGATCCGAGTATACTCTGCTG
This sequence comes from Eutreptiella sp. 'Long Island Sound 2002', assembly GCA_964036045.1. Lineage (NCBI taxonomy): Eukaryota > Euglenozoa > Euglenophyceae > Eutreptiales > Eutreptiaceae > Eutreptiella > Eutreptiella sp. 'Long Island Sound 2002'. The sequence continues at coordinate 3,323,406 of OZ038400.1, read as the reverse complement.
GGGATGAGTAAGCGGCAGCACCTCAAGGACGCAAGACCACTGTTCATGCCAGCATTTTGACAACATGCCGCATGCAAGCCCCCAGCCATGTGAGCATGGCGGTGTAGTTACACAAGGGAATGGTGTGGGACGGAATGGCTCCAGGGTCGTGGACCATGGCGGGACGGCGGTCATGTAGGGCGGACTGCATGAGGGCGATGAACCTAGTGCAGTAGGACCAATATGTCTAGTGCAATCCTAGGCGCCCTGCTTTGAGTGGCGTGGTCAACGCTTTGAAACGCCAGAAAGGTGTGGCCAAAATGGGTCAAAAGGGCCTCAAAATGAGTTGGGTTGAAAACGTGTAGCCAGCGGACAACACGTGCATACGGTTGTGGTTTTCGATGTTATGGCATACCGGTCCCTCCAACACCACGTGGCCGCAAGACGCGGCTACGATGCTGCTGCTGCCGAATTCCACGGGGACAACAATGCGCAATGAAGGCGCACGGCCACGCCCACCCGGTCGGGCGTGGACCCAGAATCCCGCAGCCGTTGTGATCCAGCGGTGCCGCTCGGACACCAATGCCATTCAGGGGTCCATGGATGCATGGCCGCACTTTTGTGCCTCTCTTGGAACCGGGGGCCGTGGGTTCGCGAGGGGTTTGTTACCACGGGCCCCGAGTTTTGGGTGTTGTATGACCGGGGGGCACAGCCAGGGACAGGGGGTTCCTTAAGAGGAAAAAAAGGAGTGTTCCTGAATATCAGTTTTGCAAAAAGACCGCGTGTAGCTCATATGTTCAACCATGGTCGGTGGCGATTGGCGGTTGGCGGTTGGTGGCGGTTGGTGGTGGTTGGTGGCGGTTGGTTGGTGATTGGTGGTTGGTGGCGGTTGGTGGTGGTTGGTGGTTGACGGTTGGTCGCCGCTGCCGGTTGGCGGCGGTTGGCGGTTGGCGGTTGGTGGCGGTTGGTGGTTGGCGGTTGGTGGTCCACTGGGGCGGTTCCCCAGGGCGGTCCTTAACAAAAAAAGAAGCTAGTTCCCTAAGTACCCGACCTCCCTGGCCAGGGATGTGCTTATCCCGGGGGGGGGGGGGGGGTCTGGTGATCTGGCGGACCCCCCGCCCCGAGGCCAAAGCACCCCCACACCCGAAACCAAAAAAATTGTCCTCTGGGGGAAGATGAAATTTTGAGTAGAGAGTGAGATGCCCATTTTAGGTACAGCCCTCGTACCCACCCACCCATCAACCCCCCCTCCCCCGGCCCGTAGGCCGAACACTCAGCACAACCCTGGCCACAACGTCGTGGGTGATGTCTGAGTGGGGCCAACCCTCCCCCGGCCCCTTCCACCTGCCCCCAGCCCCGCGGCGGAATTCACTACTCCGGCAGGATCTCTTTGGGGGTGTCCTCACCCACGGGGGCTGCAGTGGCCGCGGGTGGGGGCGGGGGCCGGCCGTCGGGCCAGCGCATGTCCTCCAGGACGTGTTGGGCGATCGGCATATCGCGCCGCAGGGTCCGCAGTCGCTCGTGGTCCAGGTCCACAATCCCCAGGGCATCCACCTGCGAAGGCACGAGGGTGTTGGGCAAAGGGCTGTGGTAGGCGAAGGGTGGTCGCCTCTAATCTGAACTGGGCAGACGGCATCTCTTTGATTTCTGGCGGGAACAGATGCCATTCAGGCAAAATGGGCGATTAGGATCGGAGTATGTTGTGGTGTAGTGTATGTTACCGAAGGGGCATTCCTGGTTCAGCTTCGCTGGATGCAGTTGTGTATAATATTCAAGTCTCAGACTGATTTCGGTTTAAAAAAAATTGTGGCCACTTCTCGTATTGGGGGGCCGATTGGGGGGCCTATTAGGGGGGCGGACAGGCCTCCGCCTACATCTCCGAACAAATCGCTACACCCACCTCCTCCTCACACACGTCCACACAAGCACACACCTGCTCCTCCAAGTCACACAGCACTGCGCCCCAGGGGTCCACGATCAGCGAGTGCCCGTAGCTGTGGCGCTTGGCGTTGTGCACCCCAACTTGAGCAGCCGCCAGCACAAAACACTGGTTCTCTACGGCACGTGCGCGCAGCAACACCTGCAGACGATGCAATGATGTCGGGCAGGGATGTATTAGAATAGAGGAGGCATTTGCCTTTTCAAGTCCTGGACGCTAGTGCGATTGAGGGGATCAGGGGGTTAGCGGGTGAGAGCCCATCTATATACAGTTGTATACAGATATATAAGGAAGGCCCTTACCCCCCCCTGCCCCCCCCCCCCCCCAGCGTGTCGCAGTATTAGAATAGAGGAGGGGGGGGTCTGAATTCCAACAGTTCGTATACCAAAAACAGCCAAATCAATATCTCCTTTTGTGAATTCCATTTTTTCCCACTATGAATCTGGGCCCGCGTCCCTGGAGCAGGGGGTCGTGCCTGGTGCACGTTCGCACGACATAACCCAACGTCAAGCGAGCACAGCTGATCGGTCGGCAGCTAAATTGGAAAGGTTGCAGAAGAGGGGGTTTGACAGTGACAGTGACAAAAGTTGGCACCAGCAAAATTTTGGTGTGACGAAGTGTAGTGTGGACAGGCAGTAGCTTGGCCAGGGGTGAAAGACCAATTAAGTTGAGCTAAGCGAAGGTGGGTGTAGAACCTTTGGTAAACTTCCCCTGTTTGATACAGCCGCCCCAGGAGGTACAGGACTGCACCCACTCAAAGGCGCACGACTCCGCAGAGGAGTGGGAAGGAGGGACGATGCAAATCGGCGTGAGGGATGCACCGGCAGAGCCAAGGCCTCCTACACATGTGCTTTTCGGTCTGCGGTGCGCAGACGGCGCAGAATCAGGAAAGCGCTGCCCGCTTTGTTGTCTTTGACAAGATGAACTACACCAGGCATTACCGGCATTGCAGGTAAACGGCATCCCACCACTTACCGGCTGAGAGCAGGATTGTCCTGAAGAACAAAAACCGCCGGCCTCCGGTACGCTCGGGGCTCTGCAGAGCGCCAGCCAGATGCAATGAAAGGCATCGATCAAGAATGGTTGACATCCGGGGTGGGGGGATGGGCAAGGCTGGCAAATTTTTTTGCTGTAAGTCACCGGCCGATCCGCGTCCGTTGAACCAAGCGCCAACCTTCGTCGGTCGAGTGTCAGTTGTCGTCTGTCAACTGCGTCCTGGCACCAGTAACCCCAGGCCGTCCTCAGCGAGGGGGAAAAGAAAAGACAACACCTCGTTCCTAACGGGCAGCCCTGGCTAAATGCCATATGATGCCGCCGTGCAAATGTACGTTTCAGGGTGCCTGAGATCGTGCATGTGCGCCTGCACACGCCCGTGTGTTCGGTACCAGTGAAGAGGGACAGAGAGTTGCATCGAGGAGGGCATACAAATTCCTGCACAATTAACAAATAAAATGGGCAAAAGTCACAGTCTCCTATTGCTCCCGCTCCTGAAATAAATTGGGATCCACCCCAATGCTCCCAGACAGACGTGTTCTTGGTGGCTTGAATTGTCGCATAGGACATACAGCCCATCCCCATTGTCGATTGCGCTCAACGTAAGGCTTCAGGTCCCGTGTCTCCGTTCAGATCTACTCACTCTGGGCATTGTGTCGTTGAATGCAGTGGCCTAAACATAAGACTGAATGCCCAGAGCGAGTAGATCTGAAGGGAGACATAGCAATCGGGTTCATGCCAAAAACCATGATATTTGATCTGGCATCCATCGGCCATTGGGATCGGCCGGGTGTCTGTTGTGTGGGCGTAGGTTTAGGCTCCGTTTCAGACACAGCGGAATTGTGAACGAGGGAGGGACTCGCACCACGAGGGTGACCACACACACAATGTATCATGGCCAACCGTGTGTTCTGGGACTGCGCTGGGGGCTGCCCCCCCCCCTTGCGAGAGCAACGCCCCTGTCAGCAGTAGTAGGCGCTGTTTCCGTCGAATTTTGGGGCTTTACTGTTGCTCTCGCGGCGGGGGAGGGGGGGGGGGGCGGGGTAAGACCTCTTCACCTTCCGACACCACTGAAAAGGCCAGGGCCAGACATGCCACTAGTGTCTGGCAGGGCTACTGGTTCGCAGTAAGAATCGGCCCCCTGTAAGAGGCCACTCAGTAATACCCGCCCCCTGCACCAACGGATCTCAGTAGGAACGTGCTGCAATTAGGTTGTGGCTCAGTACGACCCCGCTTCATCTGATCATGTCTGAGCTGGCGGCTGTGGCGAGTCTGGCCAGGGCTCTCCTTTAATGGAGAAAGCAGATACCGACCTTCTGTACGCTCGGACCTCAGCACCAGCCGACGAGTAACGGATGTCGGTCACGGCCAACCGACGTCGATTGACCGTCGACTGCCGGCAGTCAAGCACCAACCGCCATCGATCAGCCGAATCCGGCCCCCAAATACCTTACAATACCCTGGGTCCTCTCGGAGGGAACAGAAAGAAAATGCCGCGCTCCTAAAGGACGCGACCAGCCCCTCGCTTGTTTCGCCCTTCTTCGGGAGCTTGGGACTATTTTTCACATCCCCGGGAGGGTGTTGCACCGCGTCCGCACCGGGGCAACCACGTTAGTGGTCAAACACCGGTGAACCATCGCAAGATGCACCCACCCAAACAGCCCATTGAACCCTAGCGTAGTTGCAAGCTAAGTACAACACCTGTCTTCCTCGGTTTGTGTTATGGGTGCCAGTACATCCCAGAGGCTTTTGGTTTTGTTTTTGTATTGTTGTGGAGGCCTCTTGAGGGTTTCAATTATCACAAACCCTACCCCAGATACACCCAAAATCAGCACCGCGCGCGCACTGTGCCAAGCGCGCCCTCTGGGACACTCGCCAAAGGCAGACAAATCGCCGTCAACAGCCTACCGGACCTCGCACCCACTCGCCCCCGGGACGCGCAGGTCACACACCTCCCAATGCGCTTGCCCAGTGGGCACAGTGAACGCGGAGGGCACCAGCAGTATTTCTGCGCCCCCGCGGCGCACCAGTTCACTGTAGTGCTCCTGAGCAGCAGTGGGTTGTGCAGGAGTGCGGACAGCTGTGCGCAATTCCCCCATCCCCTGCCCCCGCTCCGGTCATCCTCTTCGCTCAGAGCCAGCCTGCCCCCACCTTCATGTCCTGCACCCCCGGGGGGGGGGGAGGGAGGTATAGGGCCATGACGTCAGGTTTTGAAATGACCAGCATGATCCTGACCTCAGGCCAGCCTCACTCAGTTCACCACTACTCAATTGTACCGCTATCACAAAGTGTTACCCACAAAGGCACCTTTCCGTAGTGCAAGGAGCAGAGGCAGTCGATCCCTTTTCTCCATCCCGAAGTCGGGTACAGCCTCTGGCAGCGATCTCAGCCAGAGGCCTGCAAGCAAAAAACAAGGCTGACCAGCCCATCAAAACCCGGGTATCAGGGAGAGTCAGGACCCTGCCAATCCCTTGCACCACCACCACACACACACAATAACAAAACAAGGCAAAAGAAAGGGTTGGAGACAACTCCTCAGAGCTGCAGAGCAGCACCAGACGATTCATTCCAAAAAACAAAACTAGACATTCAGAAGCGCGCGCGCACACACACACACACACACACACACACAGCACTGAGGGCATAACGCCGCACGGCACAACCGGAAAGCGCAGATCGTAGCAGGTGGTGATCCCCAGTCGCCCGACGGGGGTATCGCAGACCACGTACTCATTCCCTGCGATCGTGCTCTCGCTCTCAAAGTAGCGCTTGCCCTCCACGTCAACATTGAAGAGGTGGGCCTTCCGGTACACCGCAGCGACCTCCCCTGCGGCACTGACGATCAGGTGCGTGTTGTGGACGCGCACGCTGTCGCCCACCTCCTTCATCCCCCTGTGCCAGAACAAGCGGGGGATGCGAAGCTGCTGGAGAGCACCAGCTTTGTGGCATCAGTTTCCAGAGCAACGCGTCGCTACCCTCACGCCCCTTTCTTTCCTTGGGGCCAAGCCATTTTTTTTCCAGCGGCCACTAAGTGGGTCCCCATGGGTGCTCAAGTCCCCCTAAACCTCTCGCAATCGAGATATGGAGCTGTCCGCTGAATCCCTCTGGACCAGATGCCAGAGGGATCCTTTTTTTTTTGGCGCAGTCATCATTCACACTGCATCAGTTCTGGTGTCCGAAAGGATATGCTATGAACAATCTAGAGGGATCTTTGGGGGGGGGGGGGGGGCAGACCAAGATGGCGCAGCCTGCTGACTGCATGGCACTCGAGGCAACTCTCGGGATCAGGGTTCAGAGCCTTCATGAAATGATCCCACAAAGGACTGTGGTAGCGGATCTGATATGTAGTGAGGATGAGCTGACCATACACCAGAGGGATCCTCTTTGGCCTTACCCCCACCCCCTTGCGAGAGCAACACTAAAGTCCCAAAATGTGACGGAAACAACACGTGCCGTTGCTCTGACACGGGGGCGCATTTATAAAAGGGCCAAGTATTGTCACCAAATGATCCCCTGAGTCCATCCTAGAGCCGACAATGTGCCAGTTGCTGTGCTTTAACAGCCCGTGCCATACTGCCACTGGTGTCGAGCCTGTGCGAATCACAGATCTGGCTTGATCACAAGGCTGTTAGTTGCGGCCGGAGCTGCGGCTGCTGCTGCTTCCACTGCACATGCGACTGCACTTGCTGCCACTGCTGCTGCTGTCAGTCAGGGTGAGCACAACGTTCTGCTCAGACCCTTGTTCCGAAAGGAATCGGATTTTCGAACATTCTCAAGTGCCACTAAACAACCCAGACACCACCAGGAGGGGAGGCAGAGGGATTATTATAAGAGAGGGGGGGGGGGGTTGGGACCAAAAATTTGTGTACAGGGGGGGGGGGGCTTTGATTTAAGAGGTTTTTTTTCGGATGACCAAATTTAAGGGGGTAAAAAATTGGTATTGCTCCTTAGAAATGAAGGAAAAATTTGGTATGAGGCCCCTTGCTGCTGCTTCCTAGTGGGATTCCGGGTGGGCTCTGGATGGTTACTGATATTTCCTGGTGGGCAAACATGCAGACATGCAGACATAAAAAAGACCAAAAAAGCGAAGCAAAAAAAAATACCCAAATACCCAATACCCAAAGCTGGGTTTGAGCCCAGGACCCTTAGAACTAGAACCTAGTGCAACTACCAACTAAGCTACATCAGGATCTGCCAGGACTGTAACATCAGAGTGTGGATGTCATAGTGAAAAAAAAAGGGTGAGTGTCGTTATGGCACCCCCCGACACAATATGGCACAAAGAATCCTTAAAATTGAAGGAAATATTTGGTACGAGGGAGGGCTGCGAAATTTGTCCAAACAAATTTTTTCACCGCCTGATTAAAGCCCCCCCCTGTACCAAAATGGGCCGACAACATTTTCCCAACGGCAAATTTCGTTTTTTTCCATGATGGTCACTTTGGTCTTGGGGGGGGGGGGGGCAGGGGGGTTACACTCCCCCTCCTATGGTGTACGGCCATTCTAATACTTGGGAGCGGGGGTGCCTCTATCCAGAGGAGGCAGGCACTTCCTGAGGGCAGGAACTCCCCATGTCCTACCCCGACCCCAATGGGGCCGGGGGGAGGGGGGCAGGCTAGCCCAGGAGCCATGGCATAGAGGATAGAGTGGCACAGGCAAGTCCTTTCAGAGATTGGTGTATGCAGGTTGCACCCGCCTTGCCCAAGGGCGGCAAACGGCATGCGTCATGCATCGTATGAGGCACCCTCAGGATACCCCTCTTTCCAGCCAAAAGGCATATCCCACTAAGGTAACCTCCAAATCTGACCATCAGTGACCACCAGGTGACTTGCAGTTTGAACATTTTCTAAACAGATCCTGACCCGCTGTTGGCCTGCCCTCTGGTCTGGGGAATGGGGGGTTGTTCGGGGGGGGGGGGGGGGCACAAGGCAGGCACGCCCCCCCCCCCCCCCCGGCATCCGCTCCACCAAAAGAAGGCTTGCTTTGGGCCCATGCCCACATCCCATATCGCCACACCCTCATCTCTTGTTCCCATGCCCACTCTTCTCCCTTCCCCCCATGTCCACGTCCATCCCCTGTTCCCATGCCCAAGTCCGTTTTTCCATGCCCATACCCCATCGCGTCCCTCCTGCATGGGCGTTTTGTTGCACTGCTGCGCACTCTGACGAGATATCAACCCCTCTGAAACATCCACGTCTGTACAGCAGGTCAGTGCAGCAGCACAGAACAAAAATGAAATGCTGCCTGAGGGACTATGCTGTTCAAAGAATCAACATACAAGTCCAAAGCGCAGCTTTGCAAAAGCATGCACCATGGGAACATCAGCCAAACGGCTCTGTCCAACCCAATGGGTGCACTTGGTCGTGTTGCAGTGATATCACACCCTATTGTTGTGAGTATTATTCCTCGCACATTCTCCCTACGGCTCCATTCAGCCCGAAAATCTTGTTTTTTTTCCCAAACCCAAGATGGGGGGGGGCGGGGCTACCCCAACCAGCCCCAAAGACGGAACTGGTAATGGGGGAAATGGGAGTGGGGGTGGGGGTCGCAGTCAAAAATGTTGCCATATACGTGCGCGTGTGCGTGTGTGCGCTGCATACGTAACCATTTACTCCTGTCTGGTGTGGACACCCTAAGATGGCAAGAAATATGCAGCCAGATGATCGTTTTGATGCCAATTCGGCTGACAAAAGATCTTTTTGTTTTGAAATCTCCACGTTCAAAATATGGGAGGGCCACGGTACCACCCAGAACTTCAACCATATGAAGGCGCCCCAACCTGATGATATGAAAACACCGACTTTGCATCGGAATCACCCCCAGACAAACACCAATAAAACAAAGGGAAAAAGGATACGTGAAGCACAACATGGACAAACCGTGCAAATACTAGCCTGATGCAGATTTACGAAATGCTGGACCCCTGGACTCGAACCCATAGGGGGCGTGTCGGCACAGCGCGCACATGACAGGGAGAAATTGGGGGTTTTGGTTACAATTGTTACAAATTCTTGATTGATATTACGAACCAATAGGAAATGATGCAAAACAACACACACACCAGAAATGAGGGCAAAGCATGCAAGCAACTCATATAGATGCATGACAAGGCTCATTATTACTGGTACAAGACACTACTATGCAGCGTGGGTACGATCCTGTACAATCTTTGTGCACAGCAGAAGTACGCCCCCATACAGAGGGGACCTGGACCGAGAATTTGAGAACAAGTGAAAATGGTATTTTTGGAATCAGCACGACGAGGGGGCCTAGAAAAGTTGTCATGCGCCGGTTATTCAGTGAAACTTTCTTCCAACCATTTTTGACCCCCAAAAACAGTTCTTTTACACCTTCTGGCCCCCGAAAAAAAAGTTTTCGGCGCCCTCGGCGGTGGAATTCATCATGGCTGACAGCGCATTTCGTAGATGGTAAATAGTTAATTTGGAGCCCCGAACACCCCACACCCACCCTCACCAAATTAGGTACACATTTTTCCCATCCATCCCTGGCCTGAAGTCGATGATTTTTCTGTGCTAAACAACAGAACTATCAAAAGAATCTATCATTCCGCTGCCCCAAACAATAGGCACTATCAAAAATTTGTTGTTGCCACAGGCACACTCTTCGAACATGCCACCCCCCCCCCACCCGTTGATCCCTCCCTTGCAGTGGAGCCTGCAACCGTCCTTTGCCCCAATGCCCACAACTGTTGCGCCCACATTCCACGTCCCCACATCCCTCACTGGCTCCAAGGCCCACATACCCAAGCGACAACCAAATCTTGTGGTCCTTCGCCAGCCGACAAAAACGATTCACAAGGTGGGCGTCAGGCCCCATTATGGGTTCTGCCAAGCGCACCCTCTCCTCCGCAGTGGAGGCCATGAAGTCGAATACCTCCGGAAAGCACAGCAGCTGAACGCCTTTGGACGCTGCATCACGGACCAGGCGCTCGCAGATGTCAAGGTTGCGGGCCTTGTCAATGGTGGTGCAGAGCTGGGCAACGGCCACACGCCTCGCCAGAGCAGCTTGCATGAGGCAGGGCCTAGAAGAGGGTAAGGATAGTGTTCTAAGCCGTGGATAAATGGTGCCCCCCCCCCCCCCCCTGGCGTGAGCAACACTAAACTTCCCGAGTTTGATGAACACGAGCCGCGACCATTGCATCATGAATGTACTACTTGTCTGGGGATTCCCCAATCTCCAATTCTAAAGGACCAGAGAGGGTGAAAGTGGGTGGCGGGAGAGCAACCAATATCCCTAAAATACCATCCCCAGCTTCAAATCACAGGAAAAACTTGATCTTCATGGACCACCAGAAAAAGGAACCACCAAATTCCACGGTGCCAAAAGTTGGGGTGGGGTGGTAGTATGGCACGGATGAAGATCAGCATGTGGCGGAGTTTCCAACAGAATGCCGCTTTGGCTGCCAGCATCCGTCAGTGGGGTCAGTACACATGCGGGATCACTGGCCATTGTGAGTCTGGCAGTAGGGTCACCTGAAGACCTGGATCCCTAGCCCTGACCCACCACCTTGGTGATAACTTCCCTCTCTTACCATAATAACCATTTTGGTTTTCACTTCCTCAATTAATGCCAATAACTGCCTATTGCTGTCTCAGAAAACAACAGAATCACTCACAGCTTCGGCGACCTGCATCTCCCATAGGGCACCACCATCACACTCAGGGGGGATCCTTGCACAGTGCACGCTACTTTTAGACTAAATTCCCCACAGAAGAGTCCCAGACACACCCTTTCCAAACGCCCTCAAAATTAGGCCACCCCAGCTACCCTACCTGGACACAGTAGGGTATGTTTGAACTCCTTCTTAACATACTTGTTCTTGCCCCCTTGCACAAGGAGATTGCACTTCGTGTAGCGGTTGCTGCTGTCGCTAAGATCGCTTTTATTAGGATCCTTGTTCACCAGCGATTTCAGTGTGGTCTCCCACTTCCCAGTAAGAATGGGGAAGATAATGTTCTGGGTTCGAAGGGACTACAACTAGCATAGGCAGGTAGGTGTACATAGACCAACTGGGCAGCATAGGAAATAGCCAGTCTTGAAATGGACATTGCACTTTGCAACAGATCTTCACTTTAGACCTGAGGGCACAATCATTGCCGCAACAGTTTGAGTGTGATAGATGCCTTGAGGCTACCGGTATGTACCGTGTCATCCAAAACTTGTCATTGTAAACTATGTACACTGCTAATTGTGTTGAACTTTTGTGTGTGCTCACAACACGCAATGAGCACATCCCACAGTATCACAACAATCTGAAGCAGCTGATGCATGTTGCCAAGTGTAGTATCAAACCAAAGCTATATTTGCATCCTACTCCTAGAAGTGGTGCTCTTGCTGGTACTCATTCGTCCACGCCACCGCCTTGAGAATGTTTTGCTTTAGACTTGTTGACTTGTTCAGCGGAGAGTACTCAAGACAGCTCTTGGAAAGCGGGCATCAGACCGATGTGCCTCTTCAACACTTATCGCTTAATACAGACTAGGAACACGCAACGGGTGAGGTGGCAAAATGGATAGAGTGCACACAGATCTCCACATCCTACAAGTGAAGTTTGAAATATGGTCAGAGCTGGACGATCAATGGGAACTGACTGAACGGAGTCAAGGAGTCAATCAAGCGAAACGGCCCCCTCCAGCTCATCTACTGCATTGGCCCCAGATTTGATGGTGTGTGCCATTCCCTTTGCTATCCGGGCAGTTTTGTGAGTTACGTTGCACACCCGATTTGATGGCATCCTTTCTTTCACTGTAGACAACTTGCTGTACTTACTTGGGGTCAGCATGGGGTGTAACAACTCTGTGAGGACTACGATGCGTTGCGAACGAAATTTGAAGATGGCGATATCCCCCACAACCGGAAACACGCCAGCTTCCCAGTATTGAAACGGGGCACACTTCTCACCATATTATACAATGGATCCATGGCGAAGCTAGGGCACGGGGCAACAACCCATAGCTCACATGGTACACATCATGATGCTCTCTATCCTGGTTGGCTGCTGCCACACCTGAGGCTGCCCGTTTTGAAGGATTGATGTAGTAATTCATGGATGAGGAATTTCAGTTGAGGGTGGCTTCCTAAATCAGGTGCATAAAGGCGACGTCGGCGCGGCGTTCCGTAGGTGACCGGCAGTCGTCCTTGTAGCCAGGGCCGCGGTTTCCTAGGGCACTAGGCCGCTGTTGACAAACGCTTTCTGGCGGGGCACACTAGTGAAAATGGCGCACCACAAGAATATCATGCTGCATGATGCCCTCAATGCTGGCATGGCTCTAGGTAACAACCTTCTCCAGCACCGAGACACTTCTGTCACGACCCTCAAGTGGACAGCCTGGTGGCTCTAGCAAGTGGAGCTAGCACAACAACGCCACTGGTACCATGCGACGTGCGCGCGTGTGACTCCGGGCGCTTGACTGACGAGATCAGACCACAGACAGTGCCGTCTATCTCATTTCGACTGGACTTTCCTTTTTTCTGTCCACTTTACGTCTTTTTAAAGAATTCTCGATATTCTGACGCATCAGTCGCTTATCGCCGTGTTCCTTATTTTTTTCCGTGCTACTTACGTGTTTTCTTGGTACTGATGGCTCCAACTCAACCCAAATCCCGACCTTCTTCTGATGCCACGTCCAGGTCAAGTGGCGGATTGAAAAAAAAGACTCATGGATCTAGTATTAAGGCTCTCGACCCTCGTAACACCATACTTGGGAAGCTTGATCCTAGTCGTATCTCCGTCCAAATTGATGTGGACTCCGCATCCACGGCTTCTATCTCGTCCATTCCTCTCCCTTTCCCTCCTCAATCAACTCAAAGTGACCCTAGTGGTCAATATAAACATGATGGATCTCAAAAAAAATTAACCGATGAGATATTTGTTGCCCCTTCTCCTCGCACCAACCGAGTCGGCCAACCCGCCTTGTCCCCTTCCCGTAGCTCTTCCTCACCAAGTGTAGCGCCAAGCAACACTTTGGAGAGCAATACGGAAGGAAATGAAGCGGAGAAAAAAAAGGCGGAAGAAAAAAACAATGAAGAAAAAGAAGATGGGAAAAAAAAGGCGGAAGAAAACGAAGCGGAAACAAAAAAAATGGAAGAACAAAAAAAAGCCAAAGAAAAAAAAGCGGCCGAGAGAAAGGAACCACCGAAGAGGAGTGAAGACTCGTCTACTATGAGCAATGCACCGTCTCTTCCTTCAACTCGTGCCTCCTCCATTGTTCCTTCTTCCAAGGCTCACCATGGACGGAGTTCCAACTTGGGAGACGATGATGATGTGTCCATCGTTGACTTTCCCGACATAAGGCATGCCTTTACCTCTCCTTCCCCCAACAAGACACCCATCACACCTCAAAGATTGCCACACCCATCGGAACCCGGTGCACAAGATGACATGGAGATGCAAGCGTCGGTAGACCCTCTCCCCGCCCAACAAGTTGCTTTAGAAAGAAATCCAATTCGGGCGCTTGCACAACGCAATTTTCGGCCAAACGGAGCCTTGCCAACCGGTTTCCCCGAGCCTCGCGACCTCACCAAGGACGTTCAAGGCGGCAAAATCCCGGTCAAAGGCCAAAACCGTTTCTCAAAAATAGATGTGCTCTCATCTTCGCCTACGGTCTACCATGATACCTCGCCTCTTCCACCCACCGACCTCTTGTCAGCCTTGGTGCCCACGCCACAAATACTCCTATTTGGAGACGGGCTTCCCTATTCAGGGTTCCTACGGAGTTTTTCAATTGCAGACATGACCAATTTTGAGTGGCCAAAACTCATTGGCCTAGTTTCCTTTGCCATCCTCCCAAGCTTTGCGCCCTTTCAAGATGAACCCCCGTTTTTCTCTCATCGCACCATTGTTAAACAAATAGTGGCAATGTTGCGGGCGGCTAAGAAACAGGACAAACCAACCACTTTTTGGCTTGCGTATCAGGCACGTAGCAATGTGGCCGATGTTGAACTCGCCACTGTCCTAGATAGGAGAATTGACCTTGTTCCCTCGTTGGGTTTTCTATGGTTGTCCGTCGTATGCCAAGTCATCCACATGGGAATTCGCGCCCCAGACTCCCACGACATCCACACCTCTCCCAGCCCTTTGGATCAACCGCTCATTATCTTTCAGCTCACTTCCGTTCCCCTACCAAAAGGTCATGTCCCTCAAACCATCGGGTACTTCCCAAGGAATGTCGACTCTACACAGCCCATTCCCCCGCAAATACACACTCCACAAGCCTCTCTTTTTCAAGTACGTTTAGACGTCCCCATCGACATCACGCGGGAAGTTGACGGGGTTGAGGTGAAATGGCACATCTCCGGCTCCTTGCCGCTGATGCTGATGCTCAATGGACTCAACCCCGACGACACGTCCACAGTACTAAAGGAGCTCACCATACCTAGGATAACTAAATCATTTTGGCCCGTAATTGTCAACTCCGCCCCTGATGGCTATCGCCTTTTTGATTTTTTCGTCCCATTTAATGTCTTGGGCAATTTTTATGACGAACAGCCCGCCCTCATGGACATGGGTGTATCCATAGGACTCCTTGATCGCTCCGTCAAGGAGTCCTCCATCATCATTACACACCAGCCCCGTTTTCAAAAAGGTGCGGCGCGCAAACGCAAGTTCCCCTCGGATGAAGTCCGCACTGCCATTGAAATGAACCCCCCACTTTTCCGCAAATTCGCCTTCCTTGTACTCCTCAACAAGTATGACGTTTTCGGTATGGTGCATGACCCCATGCTCATACAGCCTGCAGTGCAAGAAATAGAAAATCTGGGCGACATGATGTGTGTGTCCGCGCACACTAACGCTAGAATTTTTGCGAAAGACTTCGCCAGAGAGGTGGAACCCCCTTTCTCCATTGTGCGATTCCCCCCTACGCTGGACACACGTGATGTGCTGCTATCAGCCGCTGCTTTCGGACCGGTTGAAGACCACCAAATTTTTCAGCAATCGGGACTGGTCATGGTTAAATACCAAGCCACACAGTCCGCTGTTGCCTCATACGGCGCTACACTGCCTGGACCAGTGTACTTCTCGTCGGGAAACACATCCAAAGATGTCAACATGTCCCTTGTGGATCGCCTGGAACAAGTTCGCCTCGCTCCCCTCCCGGATCCCTTTCTCAACGAGGCTAATCTTGCTGCCGCCACGAATGCGCTCAGCGAATTCCAAATGCCTGACATAAACTCCGCCCATACACCCTCTCCTGTACCCACAGCACCACCCTCCGTCTCCAACTCATCTTCTTTTCTCTAGCAACCATGACGATACACCCCGACCGACTCATCGCTGCATGAAGCTACCCTCGCTGGTTTCACAGTGCCAATGGTCCTCTACCTCGGCTTGCACGACAGGCATGCTCATGAATTTGTTACGGCGGCACTCCTTTGCCCTACACTACACTCATGTTGCTACTGCCATCTGCATAGCCACGCATCGCGTTCTCTGCATGCACTACGCAATCGCAGTCAGTATTGCGGCAAATTGTCTGATCAGAATGTGTCAGCTACTACACCGTCACACCCTGTGTTTCGCTGCCCCCCCACCACTGGCTCACGTTGTGACGTCTCCACCACTACAGGTCCCACCTGATGGGGCGGCTGATGTGACATATGTGATTCTGCCTACAGTGTGTCCTGTGCCCATCTCGAGAGGTAACAGTGCCCCCCTCCACACAGTCATCGTTCCTTTCTGTAACATTAGTGCCATCATACTTGCGCTCATTCGTTTAATCCTCATGCGCCAGGCTATCCTGCTCTATGCGCTTATAAGACACCCCCTATCCGCAGATTGTGGACGTCAGGGTGTTCCACCCTGCTACAAACCCGCTGCGCCGGTCTGCTCCGTTTCCAAACAACATCAGGGAGTCCCACCCTGCAACTCACTGAATGGATGCTTCAGCCCCGGCTCTGATGATCCATCAAGTATGCACCAGCCCTTGGGCACACCACACTCACCACACGCACGCACACTCACATATGACACACTGACATTCGGTTCACTCAATGTCGGCGGCGTGGAGGTGACGCCAAACAGGTTGTGTCACATACTATCCGGATTTACGCCATTACCCCACACCCTTTCCCTCCAAGAGTTCAGGCCCAGCTCCACCTCAACGTTACGTGATCACGAGCGCGTGGCGATGTACTGGGGGTACCATCTGCATGCCAGCTCCCCTACATCTAAAGAAGGAGTAGCCCTCCTCATACACACTTCTATTGCACCAGCTCCTCCGCCAATACGCGTTCACATCCCTGGTAGGCTGATCTCTGCCTCCATATCACTGCACAGCGACCCCTCGATGCCCTCCCTGTCCATTGCCTCATACTATGGGCCGCACACGGCTGCCGCCAGGCTCCTGTGTGAGAAGGCCCTTGCGGGATTATCCCAGGAGTGTGCCATCATACTAGGAGATTATAACGCCGTAACTCACCCCAGCCACACTACTGCCCTCCGGGCGCCCATGTGGCCTTGGCTAGTGGCAAAGGAGCGCGCCGGCACCCTGGTTGACCTCATAACCCCGCACCACGATTCTGTCCCCTACACCAGAGTACGTCGGTATGGGGGCACCAAGAGCTATATTGACAGAGCCTATGGGTCCCGGCTGTTCCAGTCCCTCTATAAGACATCAGGGGCCCAGGTACCTGACTTCTCCGGTGTCGCCGGGATTCGGGACCATGACCCCATCCTCGTCCACACGGCGCCGTGGTCACAGCAAGTGCTCCCCGAAATGCGCTGTGCCATGTGGAACCGCCGTGATGTCACCGCATATAAAAAACGTATCGCAGCCCTGACTGTCGACATGCCTCCCCCAGTCTCTGCACATGACTGCGCGCTCACGTACGCACAGCTCACGTCGCACATGCTGACCGCCATGCGTGAGGTTAACACATCTAAGACCCCGGTCACCCCTGTTACTGAGGATCCAAGCGACTGGGCCTCTGTGATCCGGCAATTGGCCAAACAGGCCAAGCGAAGATCCAAGGTATTTTACCGCAGAGTAAAACACACCCTCTTATCGCCCCCCGCCCAATCAACACTCCCCACCCCCACACGAAAAATACAACGTATCCTCCAACGCAACACCCCCTGGTCTGCGCACGCACTGTCGCACGTACCCCAGCGCCCCAGACATCAGGATGTACCGCCCCCCACGCTAGCTGCACTGCGCGAACTGGCCCGCGCGTCACGCAAAAAATCCCCCGGTCCAGACAAAGTACCCCCGTACCTGCTCCACGTACTCCCCGATGAAACATTCCGTCTGGTACACGCCTGTGTCACCCTCTGCTACGAGGAGGGCACCATCCCAGATGATTGGCTGGTTTCGGAGACTTTTTGTCTTTTTAAAGGGAAGGGTAAGTGGCAGGACCCCGACCGCTGGAGGCCCATCGCAATGAGTAATTCAATTTACCGGCTATTCATGCGATGGGTCTACTCACAGCTGTACCCCCTAATATCCCCACACCTGCACCACAGACAATTCGGCGGTAGGCAGGGTATATCCACAGCCCACGCCACACAAATTTTCCTCGATGACCTCGACAAACTAGGGCCGGTAGAGGCCATTCTGGCCTTTGATGTCTACCATGCCTTTGACAGCCCCCCGAAAATCCTGATCCGTGCCGTCCTTGACAAAATGGGAACTCCCCTGAAATTACTGCGCATAATCACCCTGGTAATGGAAAGGGGCTCCACTTTTCTCAGGGGGGCCGAACAGGAAATTTTTCGCACAACACACGGGGTGAAACAAGGGTGTCCCCTCTCCTGTTTCCTCTTCGTCGTCGTTTTTGACATCCCCCTGCGCGTGCTCGACCAGCATGGCATCACCTTCTCTGCATATGTTGATGACATATGCTCCCCGACCCCCCCCAAGCGCAGCCAGCATCAGGCACAACTTGTCCAGTATGCCCTCAGCCTCATCGCATGTCAGCTGAATGTGGGCAAGAGCGAGTCCCTCCCTATGCTCCATTCCCCCACTGATCTTCCTCTCCTCCCCAAATATTTGCACCCACCATGCGCGCTTCAGGCTTCCAATGAATCGCTTTGGCAATCGGTCCTAGCCGAATCCCCGCCAGAATGGAGCTCACAGGTAAATCACCCTTTCCTCAGGGCCAGATACATCATGCATCTGGGCCATCCCCTGGCCCCGCGGCTCTGTGTCGACAGAGCGCTGTCTATCGTCCTGGAGGAACTGAGAAGCCAACTCACTGAGCTGCACTCACAACCGATCCAAGTCCTGGATAGGGTCCTTTTGGTAAACACCATGGTACTGCCACGCCTACTATACCGCACAGAATGTATACCCCTCACTGTCACACAGCTACACTCACTTAACTCGCTGATTGAAAAATTCATTTTCGGTGTACTAGGCCTGCCCTCCGTCGTTGCCAGGAAAACTCTGTACACTCACAGAAGCCATGGCCTCGGCATGGGGTACTTCCCTGTGCTCCACCCCACGAGAGTTCTAGACACACTGCACCGCAATCCTTACCTCCACACCATATCCACGCGATCCCAGCACCCGCTCTCCCCATACAACACATTTAAGGCAGCGATTGCCTTACTGAACCCCAGTCCAGAGGCACAACAGCCCCCGGTGTCCACCACATGGGCCGCCAACAAACTGATGCGCGACGCCACTGCGATTGTCCATATCGCTGGTTTGTCAGTCTACCTGGTGCCCTCACACCTCCACCCCGGATCGGCCTACTCTGATGGCAGCAAACTCGGAAGCCCACCCTCGGCCGGTGCCGCAGTTGTCCTCAGAGATGGCAGGATAGCAGTTTGCCGAGTACCAGGAGTTCCCAACTCCTATAAAGCAGAGCTAATTGGCGTCCTTCTGGGGTCACACCTCTCCCCTGCACACGAGAACATCCGCCTTGACTGCAAGGGAGCTATTGCTTGTGCACAAGGGCAGAAACGCCCGGTACGCCAAGCTTACTGGGTACAAGAGGTACGCTCGTCCCTCTCCTCGAAAGGGCAAACCCTTGAGTGGGTCGAAGGCCACACGGGTGACACCCACAATGAGGCGGCCGATGAGTATGCCAAAATCGGCACAGTCCTCCCCCTCCCTGCCCCCCTGCGTCGACAGCACCCCTGGGATGTAATCCGGCACGGTGAGCGCCTGCTACCCCCCCATAAAGTGTGGTCCCACGATTCCATTCCCTCTCACTCCCACGACTCCTTCCACCCACTCTCCTGGCGGCCACTGCGATTCAGGCGCTTGGCGTGGCATAACTGGCTTTTCGGCTTGCAATCCCGCATTGGGTATGCCCACTATGCCACCTTCTGGAGTGATGCCCCGGGCAAGACAGACTGCCCACAATGCCACCGCCGTCACAATCTCAGTCTGCATGGTGTCCTTGCTTACTGCACCCCCTCCCACCCCCTGGTCTGCGCGTGGCTGTCCAGCTGGACTGCCAGTAATCTTGTCAAGACATGGCGCCAGGCTGCCTGCCGCAAAGACCTCCGCATTGTAGGCCGGCTGGCAGTCCCGCGGTCCCTGTATAGATACCTCCGAGGACACCTAGGTGGACTTCGAGCTGTCCGAAAGGAAGTAGGACACTATCAAAACAAGGTACTGGATTCTGTCACTGCGGTCTTGGAACACGCCGTCCCGAAACGCCCCCCCAACAGACCCAACCCCTTCATCTCTGCAGACTGGACGGGCCCTCTGCCACTGTGACCACCCCCTTCCCCTGCCCTCGCTCTCCTTCACAGGGAACGTCGATTCGAGGCATTTCGCTGACGATCTCGTTAATCTAACTTGGTCCTGCCCTCATGGCCTGTACATACAGATCACAGGCGACCTTCACTGTCTGTACTCTGGGCCCTCGTCCTGAGTCAGTCCTTGCTTTGCGTTGCCCTGCTCCGAAGGCCAGTACACAGTGGAACCCCCCCCCCCTGAGTCCTTGACTACACCCCAGGCGGCCGCGTTCAACCTGATCGGCCTGAGCAAGTCCCCCATGCCCTGCCCCTGTGTCTACGTCTGCACTGTCATTTCTTTTTCAACCTGTCCCCTGTACCCTGTCTCTGTGTTTTTGCTTGCAACGTCACTATTTTTTCACCAACCTTTGGCAGGTTGGCCCTCACATGGCCCTTACACGCCCACATCACTGTCGTGTGAGTGGAATGCCACTCTCTCCCTCCTCCTGGCCACCGGCCCAAATCCCTCCTGCTTCTCTCTCCTGGGGAAATGCCCTGGATTGGCTCCCGCGCGGACAGTACCCCCTATCACACTGCCACCACCCCCGGGTGTGGAGTGCGGGGCGACCACTTCTGTGTTATCCACATGTTCAATTATTCTGCACAAACGCAAACCCACTGTCCACGGCTCCCTTCTCCTCCCTGCTGCCCCACCCACTGACCGTGACCTGGGATGTGGGTGATACTCTGTATGATGGGCTGGCCTCCTGAGGACTCTCGAGCAGTGACTTTGGACTTGTATTACAAAAAAAAAAAAAACAACGCCACTGGTACCGGCTGGAAAGACACTACCTCATATGTAGTCTCTAGGCTACGGTAGCACCGCAGGACCTTAACGAAAACAGCAAGGCTAACTTGGTGGTCTTGAGGTGTAAGAACACCAAAGTACTGCACCGTAGTGACTCATGGGTATCCTTTCACCTAACTTTGGAGATAGTGTTCCTCATCTTTTTCACCGACCTAAACCTTATTACCGAAATAGAGAAGATACCACATCTTAAGGAGTTTCCCTCTACCTCCAACGTGGCCTCCTATGTACAAAAATTCATGATCCTCACGTCTCAACGAAGCTAAGAGTCTCATACACTTACATATCTGTGTACCTCCCAGGACTATGGCGGAGATACAAGCTAACCAAGCACAGGAAAGCAGCACACACACCTTCTCCTCACTTGTGGACCTTCTCTTCAAGCCTGCCCTAGTGCAACAGTACCCTCAACGCCCTCCTCTCCAACGCTCAACTCCATTTGCTACATGGGTATGAGCAAGCTACAAGCCCTTCGTCCCAAGCAGACACACCCGTGTCTCAACAGGGGGAAGTTATGGGCAAAGAGCAAGACAATCCCTGGCTGATGTCAAGGGCGTGCTATAGCTTACTGGTTTCGTGCCGGGGCTCGTAACTTCCAGCCACACGTTCCACTTATTCTCAACACAGCCTATCAGCCTAGCGGCATCCGCACCACACAAATCACTCAGCATTTGAGGTCTCACTGGCAGCAAAGGTGGCACTCAGATCGCCATGCAACCTTGATCTTGGATTGACCAGGGCCCTTCTTTTAGGACGGTACAAGATTTGCAAAGCAGCCTATTTCGGGCATTCATACATGGGGCCAATGTGCTACTACATTGGGCCAACTCCTCACCAGCTTGTACGTTTCCACTGAGCTATGTGCTGCATTTATCGAAGTGCTCCACCCCCAAACTGCTTGAAATTAAGAGACTCAGAAACAGGGTTGTTCGCAACCAGAGAAGACGAAGGCTTCCGCCCTCAGCTGCACTCATTAAGCGGCTTGATGTTGCAAAGGCCTTAGACTAAACTGCCTTGCAGACACTACAGTCACTACAGTCAGACCCTCTGTACCAGCAAGAGTCCAGAGAGACCAGTGGCTGAAGAGGCTCCAGAAATGGGATCACATAATGAGACTGTTTGGTGGCTCTGTAGATTTTGCAGCCGAGATTCCCCTGGTAGACTTGCTCAGGGTCAGGCCTGCAAGCTACCGTGGTCATTTTGCCAAGGATTTTCCGATATGCCCACCCCCAAGCAGCCCTGGTGTGCTGAGGCCCAGCACCCAGAGTTCAGAGACAGGGAGAACAAGTGCAGAGGCCTGAGGTGAGTTGCGCAATGGCTGGAGTGAAGGAACGATCTATTTGCCGAGCAGAGTGCTCTAACACTGGGGGGTATAATAACGGGGCCCCGGTTCCTCCTTCTCCCCCCCCTCCCTGCCTCCCTCCTTTCCTCCATCCCTCTCTCTGCGCTCTGTCTTGTCAGCAGCCATCCACTTTGCGACTCTGCCATCCGCCTACCCAACCCCCAAATATTCGCTCCAACCGCCACAAGTCCCCTGCATGTGCCATCCTCTTCCGAATTCCCCCGCATTGCCCCACACTGAATATCACTATAGTTTAAGGGTCAGCTTATGCAATGGGGGGGCCTCCTTCAGCGTTCCAAGGGCCTGTGCCCCACTGTCTCCCACTGGATTTTTCTTGAGGTTGAGGGTCAGCGTGTGCAATGCTGGAGCCTCCTTCAGGGCTGAAAGGGCCTGTGCCCCACTGTCTCCCACTGAATTGAAGCTAAGGTGGAGGCTAAGCGTATGCAGTGAAGGGGCCTCCTTCAGTGCTGCAAGGGCCTGTGCCCCAATGTCTCCTACTGAGTTGCCCGTAAGATCCAGGGTCAGCGTATGCAATGTGGGGGCCTCCTTTAGCGCTGCAAGGGCCTGTGCCCCAACGTCTCCCACTGAATTGCTCATAAGACCGAGGGTCAGCGTATGCAATGAGGATGCCTGCTTCACCGCTGCAAGGGCCTGTGCCCCACTGTCTCCCACTGAATTGAAGCTAAGGTGGAGGCTAAGCGTATGCAAGGCAGGGGCCGCCTTCAGCGCTGCCAGGGCCTGTGCCCCAATGTGGCCCACTGAATTGCTCATAAGACCGAGGGTCAGCGTATGCAATGCGGGGGCCTCCTTCAGCGCTGCAAGGGCCTGTGCCCCCTTGAAACCCACTGAACTCCTCATGAGAGCAAGGGTCAGCGTATGCAATGAGGAGGCCTCCTTCAGGGCTGCAAGGGCCTGTGCCCCACTGTCTCCCACCGAACTGGAACTAAGATTGAGGGTCAGTGTATGCAATGCGGGGGCTTCCTTCAGAGCTGCAAGGGCCTGTGCCGCATTGAAACCCAGTCGATTGTTTGCAAGATTCAGGGTCAGTGTATGCAATATGGGGGCCTCCTTAAGTGCTGCCAAGGCCTGTGCCCCACTGCCTCCCACTGAATTGTTCTCCAGATCGAGGGTCAGCGTGTGCAATGCGGGGGCCTCCTTCAGCGCTCCAAGGGCCTTTGCCCCACTGCCTCCAACTGAATTGCCTGCAAGATCGAGGGTCAGCGTATGCAATGTGGGGGCCTCCTTCAGCCTTGCAAGGGCCTGTGCCCCAGTATTTTTCAACGAACAACCTCTGAACTGCAATGACCGTAAATTTGCAATACACCCCATCACTCGCTGTGAAATCTTATCTGCATCACAATTCACCTTGAGGTAACGACCAGTCCCAAGTCCTACCCTCAGCCTTTGACAAACTTGACACAGTGACTCTGAGGCAAGAAAATCGGCGATTGTGTTCCATACTTCCAAAGGCACCTGCAATATCATTTTGCACCTGCATGGAAACCAAAGGGGGAAGACCTAAAACCTGGGCCCAAGATCATGCACAGAAGCAGCCAGCATGCATGGTAAAAATGTTAGGGTGGTTCCTGTTATCCGTGTTCCACTGCACGGTACCCCCCCCCCCCCATGTCCAACAAACAATTTTGTCCTCAAAAAATACGGTCCGAATGGGAGTATTCGTGGGACACGCCGTTCGGTGCACAACAATATTGCGAAACGGCGGGAAGACATCCTGAGGCACAAGACACCCAGCCCAAAGCTATGGAGGCCTTCAATTAGCACTTTTCAGAGTAGAAGCCCTTGTTGCGGTCCCATTTCATGCGGAAAAGCTGAATGTGCTCCGTGGGCTTGGAACCCTTCTTGTTTTTTTTTTTAAACGAAGCTGCAATAGTTCTGCAGCAGGACGAGTCAATCTCGGGATCTAAGTACACTCTCAGAACATACCATAGCTTCTTCCCCTATCAAGGACAGGGATCAAGGATGACAAAGAAGGAGCAACTTATATTCCTACCTTGAGTATACCTGCAGAGCGACCTGGGGTCGCCAAGACTCATGTTTGGCCCTTGTCTTCTCACCTTTGACAAGTTTTCTTTGCTCCAGGGACGTGCATGGGTGAGTCTGGTGATACTCTGATCTGATGCTCCCTCGGCTTGGCACCCTTCTTGTTCTTGGCACGGGCAGAAGCGGTAGCCCAATCTGGCTCAGGGACCTTTGGGACGGACAGAGTTCATGGGATACGTCGTGGTGTAGGCGTACTGGCATCGCGGCCACTTCAGCTCGCGTGCGACGGCGTTTTGACAAAACTGTCCGGCAGTCCAAGAAAACGGTGCCCGCACGGGGGCCGCCGCCAGCCAATGTGTGACTCCGAGGGGTGTTCGACAGTTTGGGGGGCTGCAGGGGGGGGGGGGGGGCAACCCCCCCCTTCGTTGACCCAAACCCAGCACCTTTTCCATTAGGCCCTGTCCAAGCGCGCAAACACACAAAGCTAACAAGACGCACTGTGACTAGTCATAGCTCATGATTGTTTTGCTACACTGCAGCACTTTCAGAGCAGTACTGAATGTTGCCTTGAGTTCGCCCAAAGGCCTTCCCTTCCCCTTGTCACAAACCACAGACATATATATAGAGAAGCGAAGGGAGGGGAGGGGCCTCCAGCATCGGAATCATCCTCCCACTCGTCGCGTGCCCTCTTGCCGGTACTCTTGGGGTGAGTACGCTTCTTTGGCCGGGCTGCTTGCGATCTTGTGACCCGGCAGGCTGCCGGCCCATCAGACATGGATTCCGATGGCACATAGTCACTAGTGCCTGACGGGGCACTACTGCTGGAGGATGCACTCGTACTGGAGGAGGCATTGGTGGTGGAGATGCTGCTACTACTACTGCCACTACGACTACTACCCTGGTTTGGCCCAGAGAGAAGAGCAGGGAGAACAGTGGGCAGAGCCGGCGGCGCAGCAGGCTTCGCCTTTGGTGGCAATGGGGCCCGGAAATTGTCAAAGGCTTGCAACACCTTTGTTTTCTCCTCTTTGTTGCACCCGGCATAGCCATGGGACACATCGGGGTGCGCTTGTGCCATGTGGTGTGGCATGGCGTAGGTGCAATGCCATTTTCGGCAATCAAGCACCTTGTAGCGAACTGGCAAGTTGGTGCTAGTGTTCATCGCTGTTGGGGTTGCCGCGCTGTTTAGCCGTAGCCGATGGTGCGCGAGACTGCAATTGCTGTCAATTTTGTTGCCGTGCACACTTGTGCTGCACTTGCCATCTGTGTTGCCACACCACAAGCAAAACGCGCCTTTATCCGCACCCTCTTGGCCGGCCCACCTATGGCCTCGCAAAAAATGCCCAAAATATGCGGCCGCATTGAAGCGTGGATGAAAAATCGGTCGCAATTGAAGGTGCGCTTGAATAGCCTGATCCGTGACGGACCGTAACACCATTCCGCACTCACAATCATACTGCGTGTGGTAGGGCATTGTCTAAGATGTCTAAAGCACCATGAAGGAAAAACGGACACGAAAGAAACACGCTACACATGTATGCGTGCCCACTTCACAAGGTCAAGCATCACAGCGTAGGCAATTTTAGAGATGGGGAACCGCCACCGCAACTTAGCCATTTGCGCACAGCCTAGGGAGCACCCAAGTGTGGTGATCCTTAACTACGACACAACATAGCCATTTGTAGGGATGGGGAACTGCCCCAGTTGCAACTTGGCCATGTCGGGGATGAACCAAAAAAAATCAAACGTGGCTGCCTCACCCGTGCCTTCTCCGGGGCCGAAAAGGGGGCGAAAATGGAAAATGGTCCTCAGCGCTTCAGAACGAAGGACAAAATCAGAAGTGGCCCACTTGTGGGCAAGGTGGCTACATAACCCCTGCCGCCTAGGGGGTCCCCTCCGCTTCACAGCGGGGGACAACATTAGAAGTGGCCTATTTGTGTGCAAGGTGGCTACATAACCCCTGCCGCCTAGGGGATCCCCTCCGCTTCAGAGCGGGGGACAACATCAGAAGTGGCCCAGGTGTTATGTAGCCACCTTGCCCAAAAGTGGGCCACTCCTGATGTTGTGCCCCGCTCTCAAGCGCCGGGGACCCCCAAGGCGGCCGGGATTATGCCCACAAGTGGGCCACTTCTGATGATGTCCCCCGCTCTGAAGCAGAGGGGATCCCCCTAGGCGGCAGGGGTTATGCAGCCACCTTGCCCACAAGTGGGCCACTTCTGATGATGTCCCCCGCTCTGAAGCAGAGGGGATCCCCCACGCGGCAAGGGTTATGTAGCCACCTTGCCCACAAGTGGGCCACTTCTGATGTTGTCTCCCGATCTGAAGCGATGGGGACCCCCAAGGCGGCAGGGGTTATGCAGCCACCTTGCCTGCAAGTGGGCCACTCCTGATGTTGTGCCCCGCTCTCAAGCGCCGGGGATCCCCCAGACGGCAGGGGGTTATGTAGCCACCTTGCCCACAAGTGGGCCACTTCTCATGTTGTCCCCCGATGTGAAGCTGTTGGAATCCCCCTAGGCGGCAGGGGTTATGTAGCCAGCTTGCCCACAAGTGGGCGCCTTGTGATGTTGTCCCTCGCTCTGAAGCGGTGGGGATCCCCTAGGCGGCAGGGGTTATGTAGCCACCTTGCCCACAAGTGGGCCAATTCTGATTTTGTCCCCCGCTATGAAGCGGAGGGGATCCCCCGGGCGGCATGGATTATTTTGCCACCTTGCCCACTTGTGGGCTACTTCTGATTTTGTCCCCCGCTCTGAAGCGCTGGGGATCCCCCTAGGCGGCAGGGTTTATGTAGCCACCTTGCCCACAAGTGGGCTACTCCTGATTTTGTCCCCTGCTCTGAAACCGAGGGGATCCCCCTAGGCGGCAAGGGTTATGTAGCCACCTTGCCCACAAGTGGGCCACTTCTGATGTTGTCCCCCGCTCTGAAGCGGAGGGGATCCCCCAAGCGGCAGGGGTTATGTAGCCACCTTGCCCACAAGTGGGCCACTTCTGATTTTGTCCCCCGCTCTGAAGCGGAGGGGATCCCCCAAGCGGCAAGGGTTATGTAGCCACCTTGCCCACAAGTGGGCCACTTCTGTTTTTGTCCTTCCCTCTGAAGCGGAGGGGATCCCTTAGGCGGCAGGGTTTATGTAGCAACCTTGCCCACAAGTGGGCCACTTCTCATGTTGTCCCCCGATGTGAAGCGGAGGGGACCCCTAGGCGGCAGGGGTTATGTAGCCACCTTGCCCACAAGTGGGCTACTCCTGATGTTGTCCCCCGCTCTGAAGCGGAGGGGATCCCTTAGGCGGCAGGGGTTATGTAGCCACCTTGCCCACAAGTGGGCCACTTCTGATTTTGTCCCCCGCTATGAAGCGGAGGGGATCCCCCGGGCGGCATGGATTGTTTTGCTACCTTGCCCACTTGTGGGCTACTTCTGATTTTGTCCCCCGCTCTGCAGCGCTGGGGATCCCCCTAGGCGGCAGGGTTTATGTAGCCACCTTGCCCACAAGTGGGCTACTCCTGATTTTGTCCCCCGCTCTGAAACCGAGGGGATCCCCCTAGGCGGCAGGGGTTATATTGCCACCTTGCCCACAAGTGGGCCACTTCTCATGTTGTCCCCCGATGTGAAGCGGAGGGGACCCCTAGGCGGCAGGGGTTATGTAGCCACCTTGCCCACAAGTGGGCTACTCCTGATGTTGTCCCCCGCTCTGAAGCGGAGGGGATCCCTTAGGCGGCAGGGGTTATGTAGCCACCTTGCCCACAAGTGGGCCACTTCTGATTTTGTCCCCCGCTATGAAGCGGAGGGGATCCCCCGGGCGGCATGGATTATTTTGCCACCTTGCCCACTTGTGGGCTACTTCTGATTTTGTCCCCCGCTCTGAAGCGCTGGGGATCCCCCTAGGCGGCAGGGTTTATGTAGCCACCTTGCCAACAAGTGGCCTACTCCTGATTTTGTCCCCTGCTCTGAAACCGAGGGGATCCCCCTAGGCGGCAGGGGTTATGTAGCCACCTTGCCCACAAGTGGGCCACTTCTGATGTTGTCCCCCGCTCTGAAGCGGAGGAGATCCCCCAAGCGGCAGGGGTTATGCAGCCACCTTGCCCACAAGTGGGCCACTTCTGATTTTGTCCCCCGCTCTGAAGCGGAGGGGATCCCCCAAGCGGCAAGGGTTATGTAGCCACCTTGCCCACAAGTGGGCCACTTCTGTTTTTGTCCTTCGCTCTGAAGCGGAGGGGATCCCTTAGGCGGCAGGGTTTATGTAGCAACCTTGCCCACAAGTGGGCCACTCCTGATGTTGTGCCCCGATGTGAAGCGGAGGGGACCCCTAGGCGGCAGGGGTTATGTAGCCACCTTGCCCACAAGTGGGCTACTCCTGATGTTGTCCCCCGCTCTGAAGCGGAGGGGACCCCTAGGCGGCAGGGGTTATGTAGCCACCTTGCCCACAAGTGGGCCACTTCTGTTTTTGTCCTTCCCTCTGAAGCGGAGGGGATCCCTTAGGCGGCAGGGGTTATGTAGCCACCTTGCCCACAAGTGGGCCACTTCTGATTTTGTCCCCCGCTATGAAGCGGAGGGGATCCCCCGGGCGGCATGGATTGTTTTGCTACCTTGCCCACTTGTGGGCTACTTCTGATTTTGTCCCCCGCTCTGAAGCGCTGGGGATCCCCCTAGGCGGCAGGGTTTATGTAGCCACCTTGCCCACAAGTGGGCTACTCCTGATTTTGTCCCCCGCTCTGAAACCGAGGGGATCCCCCTAGGCGGCAGGGGTTATATTGCCACCTTGCCCACAAGTGGGCCACTTCTCATGTTGTCCCCCGATGTGAAGCGGAGGGGACCCCTAGGCGGCAGGGGTTATGTAGCCAGCTTGCCCACAAGTGGGCTACTCCTGATGTTGTCCCCCGCTCTGAAGCGGAGGGGATCCCTTAGGCGGCAGGGGTTATGTAGCCACCTTGCCCACAAGTGGGCCACTTCTGATTTTGTCCCCCGCTATGAAGCGGAGGGGATCCCCCGGGCGGCATGGATTATTTTGCCACCTTGCCCACTTGTGGGCTACTTCTGATTTTGTCCCCCGCTCTGAAGCGCCGGGGATCCCCCTAGGCGGCAGGGTTTATGTAGCCACCTTGCCAACAAGTGGCCTACTCCTGATTTTGTCCCCTGCTCTGAAACCGAGGGGATCCCCCTAGGCGGCAGGGGTTATGTAGCCACCTTGCCCACAAGTGGGCCACTTCTGATGTTGTCCCCCGCTCTGAAGCGGAGGGGATCCCCCAAGCGGCAGGGGTTATGCAGCCACCTTGCCCACAAGTGGGCCACTTCTGATTTTGTCCCCCGCTCTGAAGCGGAGGGGATCCCCCAAGCGGCAAGGGTTATGTAGCCACCTTGCCCACAAGTGGGCCACTTCTGTTTTTGTCCTTCGCTCTGAAGCGGAGGGGATCCCTTAGGCGGCAGGGTTTATGTAGCAACCTTGCCCACAAGTGGGCCACTCCTGATGTTGTGCCCCGATGTGAAGCGGAGGGGACCCCTAGGCGGCAGGGGTTATGTAGCCACCTTGCCCACAAGTGGGCTACTCCTGATGTTGTCCCCCGCTCTGAAGCGGAGGGGACCCCTAGGCGGCAGGGGTTATGTAGCCACCTTGCCCACAAGTGGGCCACTTGTAATGTTGTCCCCCGCTCTGAAGCGGAGGGGATCCCCCAAGCGGCAGGGGTTATGTAGCCACCTTGCCCACAAGTGGGCCAATTCTGATTTTGTCCCCCGCTATGAAGCGGAGGGGATCCCCCGGGCGGCATGGATTATTTTGCCACCTTGCCCACTTGTGGGCTACTTCTGATTTTGTCCCCCGCTCTGAAGCGCTGGGGATCCCCCTAGGCGGCAGGGTTTATGTAGCCACCTTGCCCACAAGTGGGCTACTCCTGATT
This sequence comes from Eutreptiella sp. 'Long Island Sound 2002', assembly GCA_964036045.1. NCBI lineage: Eukaryota > Euglenozoa > Euglenophyceae > Eutreptiales > Eutreptiaceae > Eutreptiella > Eutreptiella sp. 'Long Island Sound 2002'. The sequence continues at coordinate 3,293,753 of OZ038400.1, read as the reverse complement.
TTGTCCCCTGCTCTGAAACCGAGGGGATCCCCCTAGGCGGCAAGGGTTATGTAGCCACCTTGCCCACAAGTGGGCCACTTCTGATGTTGTCCCCCGCTCTGAAGCGGAGGGGATCCCCCAAGCGGCAGTGGTTATGTAGCCACCTTGCCCACAAGTGGGCCACTTCTGATTTTGTCCCCCGCTCTGAAGCGGAGGGGATCCCCCAAGCGGCAGTGGTTATGTAGCAGCCTTGCCCACAAGTGGGCCCCTTCTGATTTTGTCCTTCCCTGTGAACCGCTTGCCGCCCGGGGGATCCCCTCCACTTCGGAGCGGGGGACAAAATCAGAAGTGGCCCACTTGTGGGCAAGGTGCCTACATAACCCCTGCCGCCTAGAGTCCCCACCGCTTCACAGCAGGGGACGAACTCAGAAGTGGCCCACAAGATGGCAAGGTGGCAACATACTCCTTGCCGCCCGGGGGATCCCCTCCAATTCAGGGCGGGGGACAAAATCAGAAGTGGCCCACTTGTTGGCAAGGTGGCTACATGACCCGTGCCGCCTGGGCGATGCCCTCTGCTTCAGAGCGGGGGACAAATCAGAAGTGGCCCACTTGTGGGCAAGGTGGCTACATAAGCTCTGCCGCCTAAGGGGATCCCCTCCGCTTCTGAACGAGGGACAAAATCAGAAGGGGCCCACTTGTGGGCAAGCTGGCAACATAACCCCTGCCGCGTTGGGGGTCCCCACCGCATCAGAGCGGGGGACAAACTCAGAAGTGGCCCACTTGTGGGCAAGGTGGCTACATAACCCCTGCCGCCTGAGGGGTCCCCTCCGCTTCGGAGCGGGGGGCAGAATCCGATTTGGCCAAATTGTGGGCGAGGTGGCTACATAGCCCCTGCCGCCTAGGGGGTCCCCTCCGCTTCACAGCGGGGGGCAGAATTCGAAGTGGCCAAATTGTGGGCAAGGTGGCTACATAACCCCTGCCGCCTAGGGAATCCCCTCCGCTTGAGAGCGGGGGGCAGAATCAGAAGTGGCTCAGATGTGGGCAAGGTGGCTACATAACCCCTGCCGCCTGAGGGGTCCCCTCCGCTTCAGAGCGGGGGGCAGAATCATATGTGGCCAAATTGTGGGCGAGGTGGCTACATAGCCCCTGCCGCTTGGGGGGTCCCCACCGCTTCAGAGCGGGGGACAAAATCAGAAGTGGCCCACAAGTGGGCAAGGTGGCTACATAGTCCCTGCCGCCGGGGGGATCCCCTCCGCTTCACAACGGGGGGCAGAATTAGAAGTGGCCCAGACTTGGGCAAGGTGCCTAGATAACCCCTGCCGCCTAGGGCGTCCCCACCGCTTCAGAGCGGGGAACAAAATCAGATTTGGCCCCCTTGTGCCGCGTGGGTGGTCCCCACCGCTTCCGAGCGGGAGGCAGAATTAGAAGTGGCCCACTTGTGGGCAAGCTGGCTACATAACCCGTGCCGCCTGGGGGGTCCCCTCCGCTTCAGAGCGCGGGCCAAAATCAGAAGTGGCCCACTTGTGGGCAAAGTGGCTGCATAACCCCTGCCGCCTAGGGGGATCCCCACCGCTTCAGAGCGGGGGGCAGAATCAGAAGTGGCTCAGAAGTGGGCAAGGTGGCTACATAACCCCTGCCGCCTGAGGGGTCCCCTCCGCTTCAGAGCGGGGGGCAGAATCATAGGTGGCCAAATTGTGGGCGAGGTGGCTACATAGCCCCTGCCGCCTAGGGGGTCCCCACCGCTTCAGAGCGGGGGACAAAATCAGAAGTGGCCCACAAGTGGGCAAGGTGGCTACATAGTCCCTGCCGCCGGGGGGATCCCCTCCGCTTCACAAAGGGGGGCAGAATTAGAAGTGGCCCAGACTTGGGCAAGGTGCCTAGATAACCCCTGCCGCCTAGGGCGTCCCCACCACTTCAGAGCGGGGAACAAAATCAGATTTGGCCCACTTGTGGGCAAGGTGGCTACATAACCTATTTTGTGCTTTTCAGCCATTTTTGAATTCTCCACGAAATTCTGAGCATTTTGAGCACAGACACATAGGGTCGAACAAAAAAAATTACCCCTGCCGTATGCCTAAAACAAAATCTCCGGCCGCCTCCGGCGCCAACACAGCACATTGTTCCGTGCAACAGTTTTGGGGTCCGTAGAGCCCCCCCCCCCCCTTTGGGGTCGGACTCCCGACCAGGATCGGCCCCCGTGGGTGCCCAGGAGCTCTAGCTGTGCGCGCTTTGAAGGTGGCTCATCCTCCGCAAGAAATCAATCGATGTGAAATGATTAGGCCTAGGCTGTGGTCCAGCCCTTCACCCGGCAGGTTTTGCCCTTTGGGGGGGGGGGGGGGGCTGTGAAGCGCGCACGGAGGAATATGCCGGGGAAGACTCCTCCCATTGGGTTTCCCGTTTGGTGGGGTTCAAACCCTTTAGCTTGAAACCTCGATTCTGAAACCCGGTACATCCTGAAGTATGCAATAAATTATGTTCTCACACAATATGGTCCAAACGGAAGTGTTCGTTGAACACAGCACTAGTTGGACTCCGGGGGAGGGGGAGCTCAAAAATCACCCACTACCACAAATAACAGAAAAAAACATGCATGAATGCTCTGGCAAGTTGCCTAACCTTGTACATCATGTCTTAGACTGACCTTGTACATCATGTCTTAGACGTGCACCACTGCCCGTGTGTCTCGGACACCCTGGCACATTGTGGGACTTGCACTGGCTGCCATTGCTTGCGGGTGAGCGCACATACTCCACAGACTGCTTTGCGTAGGGCCTTTGTGCCCCTGGTTAGGGTGACGAATCAACATGGTTGTGTATGCATTTATGCATGTGTATGGGCATGTGTCAGGCTTCACGGCGCGTAGGCGGCCCAGGGTTTGCAGTGGCCATGCGGCCCCAAGTACAGTGTGAGGGAGCCTGAGATGACTTGACAGGTTTGCCATAGTTCCTCTAGGGAAGGCGCTTCAGGATCTGCCAAGACTGGTGGTGGACACACATCCAACCCCCCACAACCAAGCCCCCCCCCCCCCCCCCCGCGCACACAACAACATTTACCTGTGTGGTTGTCATACTACAAGTGCCGCTGAAAGACGAGTTGTGCTTAGATACCAAGCTGTAGGCAAAAATTCACATGACATGGTCATTTGATGACTTCATTGGTTGCCATACTAACCAACCAAATTCTCAAGAATTTTCCTTCTGCAACTTTTTTTGCCTCTTTTTTTAATCTTTATTGTTTTGCGGTGTGGCACATGCAAGTGTTGTTGTCTTGCATGCTTGAAGTTGAAGGGGGCATGTCCTCTTAGACACAAAAACCACCTGCCCACAAGGTCAATAGAACAAAAGGTCCAAAGGTTCCCACACCGTGGACATATGCCATGGACATATGAAGCCGTATGCCCCTCTGCTTTGAAGGGAAAACTCCATATGATTGCAGAAAAGGTATTTGTGGTTTTGGAGACAAGAAAGGTACCATTGTAAAGATAAGATGGTCACTTCAGGGAGAAAATCCCCTCTTGCAGAGTACCGTGCGGGGTTTGGGTTCACTTGCCCCAAAAGTCCACGACGGTACAGAGATCACAAAGGAAAAGTCTTCCTCCGGTTACAATGGAGTTGTGTTGGAAGGTCACATGTGGGTCTTGGCCCGGGGGGGGGGGGGGTGGATGCTAAAGCGCTTTCCCTAGAGATACTGTGGCAAACTTGTCGGGTCGTCTAAGGCTCCCCCGTGTTGGACTTGAGGCTGCAAGGCCACTGCAGACCTTGGGCGACGTATTTGCTGCAAAGCCTAGCACATGCCCATGCACGTGCGCATATCCATACACAACCATGCTAATTCATCGCCCTGACCGGGGGCACTAAGGCCCTGCGCAAAGCAGTCTGTGGAGTATCTGCGCTCACCCGCAAGCAATGGCAGGCACTGCAGGTCCCACAATGTGCCAGGGTGTCGGAGACACATGGGAGGGTATCCGAGACACACGGGCAGTGGTGCACAGTTTGAGATATGATGTACAAGGTCAGGGCTGAGCTCTAGACCATGTGACCAGGCATTGAGACTAGTAAGGCTAGCTAGAGAACATCACCTTGCCCCACTGTGCTCCGTATCATCCACACTGGGACTTCAGTTGTAGGTTCATTTGTTTCCCTCATAGAGTGTGTATGTTTCTCTGTGTATGCGCGCACGTGGGGCTCTCTGCGCCACTCAGATGTGTGTCCCCACTCTTCGCCACTTCTCTTCCTCCCTCCCTTCCCCCCTCCCCCCCTCCCACACACAAACACACTCACTGCAGCCCCTTGGCCGGGCGGCGGGGGGGTCTATTTGGTGACGATCCCTCCCATGGGTTGGGAGTATGCTGGGGGCCACAAAAGAAACACAAAAATAAGACTTGTTCAGAGTTGTGTCAAAGCCATGGCACAGGCCATAGTTTCTGCCATGCATACCTGTTGGGGGCCGTTTACGAGGACGCTGCCCGGACGCGGCGGTTGTAGATACCTCCTCCAACACACGTGCCGCTTTGATCCATCGGTATACCATCCCTTTATGGTGGTTTCCCTTCAAAAATACAGCGTGACCCCAAGGCACGTTGCAGTGTGAAATAGTTGGGGGATGTCGGCTGTTACCTTCTCAAGGGTGGGTTCATATAGTGGCTATGACCAAGTTGTTGCACTGTGTGCGCACTGCGTGCACGGCATTCCCTATATGTTTTCGCCACCCCCCCCTTGTCCTGCCCCAACCTAGGGAAGACGGTCCCCCACCACCCCCTGGGGGACGGTTGCCAAGTGACAGTCGGAGGTTTGGTAGGAGGCTTGGCATTGCATCACAACACAGTCACCCACACAACAACACTGTGAACCATAAGAAAAATTTTTGCATTGACCAAGTGACCCCCCCCCCCACGGAAGGAGACGCGCTGGGGTACTACAAGGGGGGGGGGATGACAACTTGTGGGTCGCAACTTGTCCTCGGCCCACTTCTAGCGCAAGGCCTTCCTTTTGGGGTATTTGACTCGAATTCTTCAAAGCCCAGAACTCAAGACAATTCTTGAAGAGCGGGTATCATTCTCGTATGATGCACCAGATGAGCGGCAAAGCGAGGGCACTAGGGTACCGACCCATAGCTCACATTGTGCATGTGGTAGTGCTCTTTATGCAGTAGGCGGCCACCATGCCTGAAGCTGCCTATGTGTGCCCATCGATGATTGGCACTCAGTCTGTGGTGCTATCCCGGATATCGCGCATAGAGGATATGATATTGCGTCCTTTGGTTGGCGGTTGTCACTTGGATGCTCTCTGCGCCGTTTCCTCAGGTGTCGGGCCTCTGGTGGCAGCCCCTGTTCGGTGACGGGCATTGTTGCAAGCATCACATGCGGCTCTGCTGCCCATAGCCCACACATGATGTAATATTGCTCTGCCCCATGCTGATGGCATCAATGTGGAGACAATAGGTGCTTGGAGCCAGCATGTTGCCCATTTGACCGCTGCAATGGAGGCATGTCACTATTGCAGGAGACGTTTGCCTAGTTGCATGCCGTCATGGAGGGCAATGCGCAAACCTATTTCCTGGTGGTGGTGAAACCATGGGGGAGTATCCACGCCGCGCACACTGCGCGCTACTTTTATCGTGCATTCACCTGGAACAGCCTGGGCTCCCAAAATGGCCCGCACAAAGAGCAAACCGCTTGGTGGTAACCACGGTTGCTTGATCGGGCTAGGTGGCAAAATCTCTGCGCCGCATCCGCACCACACGCGCAATGCGAGCGCGCTGCGTTAGGTGCTCCCCCCAAAGCCCATCAAGGTACTATGGTGCCTCCTAAGCGGTGGGACAGCCCCGGGAGTCATGCACTGGTTGGTCCAGGCAAAGCACCATCCATGCCTTAATGTAGTACTCTTGCGGCCATTGTATGGTATGCTGAGCTTTGCAAATAGCCCCTCCATGATCCTGCAAAACAGCACTTTTATGCCACTTGCTGTGTCTTGGGGTGTACCGGACCCGTTGCCGGAAGATGGCAATAGTAAGACTGGGTTGCGTGACACCAGGTTTGATGCTTGGCGTACGAAGCATGCATGCCAGTAAGGGTGGCCACAGGTGCCAGCAGGTCATGCGGTGGCATTTTGAGCTGGCCCCAGAGTTTGCATACACATGCAGGACATGGTATTGGTACCATGCGATGCACCCCGTGAGTTGACCGATTGCACAAAGACTATTCTATTCAAGACATTTCGCACAATAGAGGTCCTCAGTTCCAACTTCAGCCCACCAATCCGGCACGTAACCACTCTAATACTCCTAGGTGGAACGCAACATTCCAATACTTCCAGCTCTCCATCTTCCTCCAAGCTTTCAAAGTCGTACGGGCCATTTTGATAGTGGCTGGTGCACCCTGGACTCGGAGATACGTTGACTTCTTGTCCCTTCCAGAGCCCGAAGGGCGTCCAAGTGTTTGCAGTTTGTTGTAGGATGTGGGTGGTTGCCATTGGGAGGGGCCACCGAATGCAAAGCAAACGCCAAAACACCTAGGCTCCCCCATTTTTCTTGGCCAGTACAGACACATGCTTGACTTGCAACCCCATACTGTGTTGAAATGGTGTGAACAGGCACTGTGGGCACGCATAAGATGGGGGCTGAAACTGTGCACCCCATGCTTCAACCTGGACCACACAACTTGAGCCCCACCTTGGGTGCACCCAACAGGCCCCCTGAATGTGCATACACAAGTGTAGTATCCGAGCACCCTGTTGTTGAAGGGCACCGATTGCTGCAAAAGCCACAAAAAACGCCATTAGCAGCGTTCAAAAAAGCACACACAAGTGTTCCACGTTGCAAGCACACAAAACTCAGTGATGTGCGAGCCTTTGGAGGATCGAAGAACGGTTGCAAGAAAAGGCTGCATGAGGATGCGTACACATGCACGCAGGGACGTGCAAGTTTGAACAAGAAGAAAGAATAATCCGAACCATGTAAGTTATCTGTCCGCTCCACCACGTGGTTGCCAAAGGCACACTTGCACGGACGCACGCGGGCCGCGAACACAGCAGCAGCAGCAGCAGGTCTGCACGACTCCCTGACAACTGTACAATCGAAACGCATTGGGTTTCCGTTGTTGCCACCACAAAACTTGGCTGGTTGTTGTTGGGGGGGGGGGGGGAGCAGCGATCACCGTACAGATGGAGTTGGTGCGTGGTGCCAGTATATAATGCAACTCTGTTCGGTAATGTCAGCGTTTGCCAGCAGCCAACCTGAAACTCCGACTGCAAACAGAATATGATACCCTTTGACAGGTCCACGGGGGATATTTCAGAGCAGGAAGAGATGCAGGCTGGGAGTTGGGCCAAATTGTATGGTTGTCAACTGCTACTCTAGGCCGCAACCAGGGCGCTGGACTCTCATCCTCCCATAGGGCCATTTGGGATTGCTGCCTGCAGAGTTCCAGGCATGCTTTCAGCAAACTGGGTATCGCCATCCTATGACAACGATAGCGCACTCTGTCACAATCATTGTGAGGCTTTGACGATTCAGTACATTTGGGGATGGTGGTGGGCTAGAACTCCTGACCAACGTTCAACAGCCCCCCTCTGTACAACCACAGACTTCGCCGCAAGAGTGAGAAGCGTGGGAAACTGATGCTGTACCAAGTGGTGCGGCACAATAACGCTGTGCCCTTTGCATCTGGAGTCGTGCTCAATGATTTGTCGTGCAAATGTCGCAAATGCATGCGCCACCAGACCTGACGAGGTGCCATGGGCATTTTTGCATTGAAATATACCTCAAGATGAAGCGAGTATGCACACCCATGACATGTGCAGACAAAGCGCACATGCAATTGTCAGCATCTGTTAAGATTTGTGTTGAGCGTTCGTGGCAGAAAAGGCAACGATGGGAATGCCCTGCCTGAAGCAGTGATCGTGAGCTTATTCCAGATAATACCACACCTCATTGTGCCTGTTCAGAATGCGGAAAGGGCTGTCGTATCCGGCCGTGGCCAGTGGGGTTTCCTTGAACTTGACACCCAGATCCTGCAGCTTCTCAGCCAAAGCCGTAAAATGCTTCTTCTGTGCCTCCCAGCCCATCGCGTATCCCCCAAAGCTCATGACCGCCACTTTGCCAGGACCATAGCACTTCACGTACACATCGTCCGATGCAGGCTTCGGGACGTCCTTTTGGAACTCAAACGGGACAAAGAAGCCGACAGTGAATGTTGTGTTGCAGTTGGGCCCAGCACCGGGGTGGATATTGACCAACACAGGGGCGGTCATGGGGATCTTGACATTCTTCTCGTTGGCCCCACTGATATATCTGAACAGCCGATTGAATCCCTTGCCGACAGCCAGAGAGTAATCGTCTTCTCCTGCCCCTGTGAAATTTGTCTGCACCCATGCCGTAGCCTCGTAGTTGCGGATCTCCACCTTCCCCTTCTCGGCCTCTGTGGTAAACTTCGGACACTCAATATCATGACAGAACCATGGCGAGCCCAACGACCCTTGCATCACAGCACACAGCACAACGAATCCCAGGAACGTACGATGCATTGAAATAGAAAAATGCAATGCGAGCAAAAAGCAGACACTGTGAAACAGAAATGTGCAGGATCGGGGGGGTACTCGGGCATAATCCACATCCACCAACATTTTGAGCTGCCCGAGGGGGGGGGGGGGTTGGGGGGGCATGTTTTAGAAGGGAGAGAGTGTAGAGGTGCAGTGAAGCAGTCGCACTGCCCACCGTCCCCAAGCCCTATGGCGGTGCAGTGGAGGAGTCCCGTCGCCCACTGCTCCCGAGGAATGTGGCGGTGCAAAGAAAGAGTTCCACTGCCCACTACCCCCAAGCAATGTGGCAGGCAAGGCAATGAGGCAAAAAGCAGAAGGAGTTCCAATGCCTACTACGGGGGGGGGTTGGACCCAATGTGGGGCAGGGGGGGGTGTACTTCTCTCTCTCGTACTACCCAGCCCAAATTACCAGTGCGAATTCGCGAACAGAGCCGGGCAAAGCCCCCGCGGCGCACACCAAAAGATAAAAACCAAGGAAACAAAACACGCAATATAATATGAACACCCCCAACTGCCCCCCCACCCCACCCACCCACAGACCCTAGTGGCATGTCGTATATCTATGTCATGTATAGTTGAAAGTAAGACCCTCATCAGTCACGGTGGTCTGCATGTAGCACGCGCCCATCAAGAACACGGCGATCCAGCCGATCTTGACCTCCTAGACCTCTACCTTTTTCAGATGTGTCAGGGGTCCCACAGCCTGGAAGGTCACACCGGAGTGCATTCCATGCGTGTGGACAAAAGGTACACTCTTTACCAATTTCACATGGAACGACGCACATTATGCACACATGCTCTTGCTGACATTAGTGGTGGCCTGTGTACGAACACAGCAGTGAATTAATCGGGTGTACAAGGCTACATGGACTGTCGTGGTGCGTAGGGCAGTTGGCGTACTCCATTGGGTGTGGTGTAGTGCTCTTTGTGCTCCTAAAATGTTGCCGGCCAACGCATGCCATAACTACAACACTCCCAAAGTAGGGGGCTGCAAAATACCTGCTGCAATAGTTTTCCGCTCTTATCTCATCCTAAAGGCCTCACACTAACTTCAGTGATAGGGCACCGTGCGCCTGGGATGCATGTCTAGACCTGTTGCATGACCACGGATGCATGTTGTCGCTGACATCAGCGAGAGGTTGCAACTGTGGTACACACTGAAGCGCAGACTGTTGTGCAATGTGCACACTGTTGTGCAATGTGCAGTGCACTACTCCCTTGGTGTCCATACCTTGATACCACTTTGGGGGCCATGAGCAACGGATACTGGGCTCACACATGCCCCTGTGTCATAGGCATATGGTCATAGCCACAACTCACAGCGCATTGTTTTGCTGCACTGCAGCGCAAAGCTGACCAGTGCGGAATGTTGCCTTGAGGTCGCCGCACAAGATGGCTATCGAATGTTTCATGGGCCGTCTAGGTAAGCTCTTCCCCCTCCCATGAGCGCCGTTTAGCCATGAACCTTGCACTCTTGGGTACATTCCCCACCGTTGATGACAAAAAGGCAAAAGCGACAGCTCCGCGGTAGGCCGACCGGGGTTCGAACCTGTGCTCTGTGGAGTGTGTGTGATGTGTGTTTTCGGTATGCTAATTAACAATCACTGTAGTAACCGTTTTCCAAGCCACCCGCCCCCAAAATTCATTTTACCCCTTGGTGTACACGAACCACCGACCAGCATGTATCACTTGCCGAAGACCAAAGGCACAGCCGGTCCCATCGCCTCCGTGGGAGGCGGACCTGGCTTCCAACCTGGAGAGCACTGCGTCGCGTGCGCCCAGTGCATTTCAAGTATGCTCCTTTCCTTGGCTCAACATAAGAGACACGGGGGAGGTAGGGTACGCACTTGCTCTCTTATGGATAGCGCCCAAGCAAAGCGTAGACAGAGACCAGACAACACTCGATGAGGAAGCAGAGAGATGTAGTGAGCTGTGGCACCACACAGCCTCACCAGCAGAGCCACCACTCCGCCCTTTCACGGTCAACAATAAATTTACGCCAAAACGCCTAAACAAGAGCTTACCCCACTCCACTAGATGGGGACATGAAGCGCCCGCAGGGAGGGAGATATCCATGGTCCACGACACTAAACTGACCCACTATGAGCCTCTTGGGGCAGGGGGGTACCTACAAGTCCTCATATTACAAAAAATTGTTATTTGCCATTTTGGAGGTCAGTCAATTGGTATTCCCACGGATGACTTTAGTGACTGGGCACCCTTGTTTTTCCCGTGAAAACTTAGGCTTGCCTTTTTTTTTCAGGCGGTTTTCTATCCGTTTTGTTGGGAGAGCAAGGGGGGGGGGGGTGTTTCCCCGCCGACATGGCCCCTCTCGTTACAGCGTTGTTAGCACTATGTCTCGAAGTGGACTCTGTCAAGCTCAGCAATTTCCATGAGCTCCAGTAGTAGGGTCACTGCTGTATCCAGGAGGTCCGGAACATTCACTGCTTGCTTAAGCACCATGATTGTTAGTAGCTGCAAACTAGTCTCTGGCATCGTGTACACTCACAATCTCAAGTACCATGTGCCCGTCTTCGGCCTCAACAATCAGTGTCACGTCATGCAACACAATGATGGTGCAAACCATGGGAATTTCCCGTCCTCTGTCATGTACGTTTTTGACTTACCAACAAATTGGAACTCCAACGGGAGGGCCCGGCTGCAAGGGCAAGTCCAAATTCCGAGGTGGGTCTGGTTGCATCTGTATTTTAATTTTTGGAACTCCAACGGGAGTGCCCAGTGCAAGGGCAAGTCCAAAGTCTGAGGACTCTTATGTTGCACCTGCAATTTAGATTCAAGTGTTACCGTTCATGAGGACTCCGAGATGGATTATTGGGACACCAAATAGGCAGAGGAAAACATGGTGAAGCCACAAGCCAATCTTGCACCCGCTACAAGTAGTTGCGGAATGCATGCTTGCAAATGAGGTCAATTTTTGTGTCGTCGGTGGACTTGCTTTTCAGTCGGGGGGCCAAAAGAGGGCGGAAATGCTGTGTAACCCCTGCGTGCTCGGGGGACCCCAAGAAGAGGGGACAAATCAGAATTGCCTGCCTCACCCCTTCCTTCTGAGGGGGCCCAAAAGAGGGCGGAATTGCTACATAACCCCTGCATTCTCGGGGGTCCCCAGAAGAGGGGACAAAATCAGAATTGGCTGCCTCACCCCTGCCTTCTCAGGGGTGAGGCAGCCAATGTATATCTATATACCTCCACTGGGATTCCGGGGAATGCTTTGTGAACCACCTTGGACAGACCAGCAAGTTAAACCATTATGGACTGTGGGCATGCCTCAATGCCGCTCCCCCAAAACCCCAAACTCAGGACTGGCGGATGCAAAGGAGAAAAAGGCTGACCCATAGCAACACTTCACGTATGCTCCGTGTCACAAGGTCGTGCGCAAACAGTGTCCAAACACCACCCAATGTTGGTTGTGTAGGGTTCGGTGCTTTTCACTGTGTTTGTGCAAGGGCCAAGGCGAGTAAAAATCACCTTGAAGAGAGGTTGTTAGATCAAGCGTAGGCACGTGCGTTGTATAGCCCCCCTTTCGGGGGTCGTTCGCGTAGCATACGCCAAGGCATGATATTGGATGTTCAACCCCTTATAAAATCATTATTTTGCCCAATAAAACGGTTCCCCAATGGATTGTTTGATTCTGAGGCCTCTATCCCCTGAAACTGGATATCGTTTCTTTTAGGGGGGATGGGGGGGGGTCAAAAGTTTGTGCTCAGAGGGATTTGAACGAGGGTTGGGTGCAAAAGAACCTTCAAGTCGGCCGGCACCGGCGGCGGTTAGCTGGCCGGGAATCGAACCGCCCACCCGTTGGTTGGCGGGCGAGTGCATTTCCACTCGGCCGTTGACTGTCGTGGTATGAAATTGGCTCCCTTTTGCTTGTAGCCGAGTCCGTCACTGACAAAACCCAAACTGTGTGTTTATGTCTGCCTGTTTACCTGCCTGCTTGCCCGATTGACTGCGTGATTTGACTGCTTGCCTTACAAAGTGAATGATTGGCTGACCGCCAGCCTCTCTTCGAGGTGCATTGCCAAAGGCAATAGAAATTTACTTCGGGGGGAGGGGGGGGGGGGCTTGGAGCACCCGCAAATTAGGGAGGGGGGTGGGGGGTTGCGGAAATGGGCACCAAGGGCCATAAGCTTATTTCCTCAATAGAATTGCCCAAAATCTTGCCTCCAACAATTTCAAAGTACTGCGGTGTGTTCTCCTCTTGTGTGGCATAGGGGCACTAGCATTGTGACAGGGTGTGCAGAAGTCTAGGCCTGCATTTCAATTTTGCCAAGGAGGATGCGGCAATTAGCTAATGGCTCCAGCAAGCGGCAAGGCAGTTTTGCTATGTGATATGAGAAGCCAATGTATTTCAGTCGCTCCCAGGGAGGCCTCCTCCTTAGTTGTGCGGCTTGGATGTGCATGGGATGTGAAAAATGTAAGTTGTGTACAAAAAAATTGTCTAGTCGTGTAATTATTTTTTTGCGGTGAATGCATGTAATTTTTTTTGCGGTAAATCGTGTGAATTATGAAAAAAATGAAAAATTGAAAGAATTTGCAATACATGCGCAATATGTACTCTTGCCGGTTCCATACGGCACCCCATAGCAACCTTAATGATGGGACGTCGAGTCCACAAAGCACATAGTACTCTCTGTGGCCACCAATTAGTTGGGACTCGGCGAATATAACATAGTTTCACATGGTTTCATTGGCACTGGACACAAAATCAGGCACAAGAAAGGAGTCCTGACACGGGCCATGGCCAACATCCAGTATGCCAGCGCTAGGAACAAAATCGGTCAAGAAAAAGAGTCCTCACAGGGCCATGACCAACACTAGTGCCACGATTATAGGCCACCAAGGAACTGCTATGGGGCCAATATAACATAGTTTCACATGGTGTCATTGGCACTAGACACAAAATCGGGCTCAAGAAAAGAAACCTGACAGGGCCATGGACAACATGCAGTGTGCCAGCACTGGAAACAAAATCAGGCTCAAGAAAAAGACTTCTGACAGGGCCATGGCCAATGCTAGTGCCACCATTATAGGCCACCAAGGCACTGGTATGGGGCCAATATAACAGCACTCTTAGACGCTCCACCATTGGTGCACCAAACGGGCGGAGGAAAATACAGCCCACAAAACATGCACCCGCTACAGGTAGTTGCAGAATGCACGCTTGTAGATCAAGTCCGTTTTTGTGTCACTTGACTTGGGCTTTGAACCAAGATTGGGGTTAAACTGACAAGCGGTGTGCAACTCTGCTACTAGCTGCTTGGACAGGTTATCGATGAAAAGCTGGTCACGCTCCAGCTGGCCAAATGCATTTGCTGGGTAGCCATCCGGCACCTTGCGCCACTCTCCACGGATGGGGACCTTGGGACGGGTGTCCTCCTTTGTGGCCATGGAAGGTTGCGGCCTTGCCTCCGGGCTTTCCACGCTCTGCTCGGCGGAGGCCTCCTTGCCTTCGAGTGGGGTGGGGGTGGCCTGAACACTGTCTTCGAGCCAAAAATGCACCTTCAACTTGGGTGCTAGGGGGGGACTCGGGACCGCCAGGAAGCTCGGTCACGCCCTCCACATCATCACCGGGCGCTTCAACGACCCGCACAGCACGATGAGCTTTAACAATAATGAGCACATGGTCCACAAAACCGGCACCCATTGGGACGAGGGGCACATCGGAAAAAGTACCCTGGTGCTCTACCACCAGCTTCGCGATGTTCAAGCTTTGAAAACCACAAGACCAACCGTCCGTTTGGAATCCCAAGGCGCGGTGCTTGGTGGTTAGCGAAAACTTCCTCATGGCCATCAAGAAAGGACGGATCAAATGAGTGGAGCTTAGGGGTTCCCAAACCAAAATAGTGAAAAGCTCCAACCGGACACGGCAATTGAAGGCACACACAAACCAGTGCAACCCTTCCTTGTCATTGGAAATCACCACACAAATGTGGTGCCGGCACCAAGTCATGTTGTCCAGTCTTGTGCCGGAGTCAACTCCGGGGGCGCCTTCGCACAGCGTGCGCACAACGCCAATTATTACGGTGATTATCCAGGTAACAAACCTGAAAACCACCCACCTGCGGAATCATGCACAATCAATTCAAAACTCAAAAATTCAAACATCTGATGCTTGCCATGGGTCCCAGGGACCTAAATTCTGCCCCCTATAGCCCCGTCCACTGCAACAGTCATTCAATGACGTCCTTTCAATCTTCTGAACTTACCGAACTCCCGGTGGTGGAGAACAGCCAACTTTTCGCACAGCGCGCGCACAGCGCACGGTACGCCCCCTCTCTCCATGCACCTGGACAGTCTCTTGTTATATAGAACCGCCAGAATCCAAGCACGTGGTTCATCGATTTCATTGTGGCGGACCTCTTGGTTCAACCAACACAAAATATCCTTAAGTTGTAAGTCAGTTGTTTGTCAACCAATCTCCCACCCCCAGCGGGGTTGTTTTGCTCGGGATGGTGCTTCGAGTACGCCTTTTGGAAGTGGGAGGGTCGACAGGGGGTGCACTTGGCAAGGCCTTCTTTCCCTTCACCTTCGGGGGGGGCACTTGGCAAGGCCTTCTTTCCCTTCACCTTCTTCTATGGTACAAGGGCCGTAGGGGGAGGCGCAAAGAGGTCCACCTCCGAATCAGATGACTGGACCTCTTTTTTCTTCACCTCCTTACTTGGGGCAGAGGCCAAAAGAGGACTAGAAAGGACGTCCAACTCCTCGTCACCGGACCAGGGTTCGTTGGGTAGGGTGGCGGTCAAAACCTCCTCAACGTCTACCTCCCAACACCACTTTTGAAAGAGCCACTTGTCCGTGTTGGGGTGGGCCCTTCCGCGAACTGGACACTCCAAAGTGTGTAGGCAAAAGCCACACCCCTCACAATGCATGCGCCACAGGTACACGGTCTTGTGACATCAGCCACACACATAAGGTGGGTGAAAGAGATTAAGGCAATGCCAGTTCCTCCGATGCACCTCCATGGATGTAGCAACAGTAGTCATCACTGGGTGGGTTCAGACCAAGCGTGGAGACATTAGCGTTGCTGTCGGTATCACTACCGGCCACCACCTTATGCAGCTTTTTGCAGGTGCCTTTTTTTTTGCATGCAAGTGGATTGAGAGTCCCTAACCCCAACTCAAGGGGCCACGCAACAAAGCGTGGATTGTGAGTCCCTAACCCCAACTCATGGGGCCGGGCAACAAAGCAAATTGTCAGGTTGTGTAATTTTTTTGCGGTAAAAGCGTGCACAAAAAAATCGTCTAGTTGTAATTTTTTTTGCGGTAATGCGTGTGACGGGCTTACACGACCTACTGCCAAAAAAAATACACGAATTACACGACTAAACAATTTTTTTGCACGCATTTACCGCAAAAAAAATTAGACAAATTACAACATACACGCATGGGATTACTCTTAGGGCACACTGCAGCTATCACTTTATGTGCAGCCCATCAAGCACTCACCTAGGTGGTGGCATGGACTCCGTATGCTATCAGACCCACAAGAAAGTGTGTCGCCTTATATCTTATATCTCATTTGCCTGCAACCAAATTTGCTGTTGAGATGGCCAAAATTTGTGTCAGGGAAGCTCGTTAGTTTGAGACACTCAAACGATGTAAACTTAGTCTCAACTACGCAAAAAGGAATGCATGTCGCAATCACACTCACAAAAACACATAAACACAAGCAAAAACCTAGTGTGCTGACTCAGAAATTGACACTTACAGAAATTAACGCAGCGGCGGCGGCGCCCGTGGCCACACCTCCGCAGTATTTTGCACCAACAGTCAAAGAAAATAGTAAAAACTAGCAGGGACTGGGCTAATTGAATTAGCACAGAATCATACAAAAATGTAAGATACAAGCATAGAATGTGCGGAATGATTGCGGTGGACCGCCGCCAGAGTGTCATGCATTTTCACGAGATGTACCAAAATTTTTGTCCTGCGTTTTGGTGTTTTCATAGATGGCCTGTAGGCAAGAGTTTTTTGACCCGCTTGGTGATAAGATGGTGAGCGATTGGGCACCATTGGCTAGGAAGAGGCGGCGGGGAATGTTGTTTAGTAATGTGCAACACCATACAACATTTTGAATGTTGGCAGATCGGATCATACTTTCCCCAATGAATACAATGCAAAACACACATTCTGAATACAAAGCAAACATCCAACCTGACAGCCTCCAAATGAAAAATTCAGACTGTAAAATTCAGAAGTGCAAGCCATCTACAATAGCTCCAAACAGGAAACAGCCCCTGAAGCAAGCAGAAAGGGCAGTTTTGGGCTTTTTGCACAATGCCCAGAAAACAGTGATACCTAGCTCAGTCCATGTGTTGTTTGAGGATTGGAGCCCATACTACAAGGATGACCCAATCTACATCCTAGCAGGCGGCAAAGTCACAATGCCTCAGTGCACACAGAGTGCAAACCTTTGTCCATTGGCAACTATGTGAATCCTACTTTCGGCCCTTTCCTACAAGTTACTGGGGTTTTTCGGGTGTAAAATGAGCTTAATTCTATTGATGACATACATTTCATTGGATTTTGTGTGAAAAGGGGAATAGAAAGGGTGTTTGGTCAAGGTGAAGGGGTCCAGCCCACGCAGTGTTCACACAGCTGCAACCACGTCACTCCTCCCCACTTTGTGAAACGGTAGAAGCTAATGTGGCCTCACGGACCAGAGGCCGGATTGGAGCCTCAGTCATGTGCCCTCTGCAAGCAGGGCTGCAGTGAGGAGGGGCTGGGATGGTCATCCTAGATGGCAATGGATACACCAAGGCTTGGGGGTCCCAATCTGTACATATATATATATATATATATACCAAGGCTTCCATTCGAATCATGCTCAAACTGCGAGGTTCAACATTCCTACATCCTACATCGCTGCAATAACCATGAGTTCGTAGTTCATGTGTGGGCCTTGCAGTAGCCCCTAGCACACTGATTCACAGCTTCCTAATCGTAGGAACAATACTCCATCCCTCGTGTATATGGACATATGGACTGCATATGGCTGCGTATGCCGGAGTTAGTAGGTCAGTGAGAGAGCCCCAGGCTATATATATATATATATATATATATATATATATATATATATATATATATATATATTACTACACCCCTCTCCCCTTAAATTTAGCTAACAAGCAACAAGCAACAACAACAACACGTCTCCTTGCCGTTTTGGCCATTGCTCCGTCCCAACGCATCGGATCTTTTCCCCATGTAGCCATCTTGGAGCCTAGGTGGTGGCCTTGCCAAATCCAAGTTTTGAGCCAAAAACTCACCGGTGGCGGCCCGGGGCGGTGGCGCCAAGTCGGGAGGTGCCCTCCCAAATCTGCGCAGCTTTGGGCCAAAAACAGCCATTTTTCGCCCAAAACAGCCCTAGTAAGGGTTCAAAACAGCCAAACGAAGGCAAACGGTGGCTACACTCCACGTGCGGCTTGACTTTCTCGTGACCAAGGGACCTTTGGTGCCCTCTAACTCCACGATATGTCCGAGAAACGGCCCAAAAAGGCGCCAAAAAGCCCCAAAAACTGCGCAATGTGCACCAGCACCCCGAAACCAAGAACGGGCCGTATCTTGGGCTACGTGGCTCAAAAACGAATTCCGAGGGCACCTAGTCCACCCGCAACCCCCCACTTTTTATGGTTTCCAAGCCTCAGACTCGCCCAACGAGACACGTCGACCCCCATACCAGTGGTCACTTGGTGCAGCCGGAGGGCCGGCCAGCCCACGCACAGTGGGGGCCAACGGTGGGTGCACCAGGGTCCCCAGGGCGAAAAAAAGATTTTTTCCAAAGTTGTTCCTAGACCACTTGGGATGCTCAAACAAGTGTTTTTAGGCCGTTTTGAGCCCGTGGTGACGCGTTTTGGGCCATGGAATATCCCAAAATGCCTTGAAAATGGGCCGTTTTGGGACCAACAATGCGTCAAAAATGGGTCAAAAACGCGTTTTTCCAAAAATGATCCTGGACCATTTATGATGCTCAAACAAGTGGTTTTATCCCATTTTGAGCCCGTGGCGACGGGGTTTGGCTCATGGAAAATCCCAAAATGCCTTGAAAATGGGCCATTTTGGGACCAAAAATGAATCAAAAATGGGTCAAAAACGCGTTTTTCCAAAAGTGATCCCGGACCATTTGGGATGCTCAAACAAGTGTTTTTAGCCCTTTTTGAGCCCGTTTTGACCGAGTTTAGCCCCTTCCACCACATGTATGCACCACTTTGTGCCCTTCGCACGTACCTTAGAGCCGTGTGGTGGAGCCACCTAGAGTTGGGAGAGGGGTGTAGATTGGAGGATATATATATATATATATATACATCGATATATCTATATACAATTATAATGGGAAGGTCGGTTGATCAATCTAGCAAGACCTCCAAAGGGGAAAGAGGGTGGCAGCCGAACAGCAGTTGAGGTGACTGAAACCTGGTACCCCCGCCCCCCCCCCATGTCCTTCCCCACCCCTTGTCCTTCCTTTGGGGGGGGGGGCATTAAACCTCAAATGCCAACCTCAAAATTTCGCTGCGCAAGTGTGTTGTCTTGCAAGACACTGTGTTGTGAGGCACTGCCAATTGTATCCTTTGTATGTTGGCAGGACTCTCTGAAGCAGCTTCTGTGAAATGGAACCTGATGCCACAACCATGTTTACCCCCGGGCCCTGCCAAAAGGGCCAAACCACCACCCAAGGGTGCTGACGAAAGCATCCCTGTGGAAAGTGGTGAGCATGCTCAGGAATTCAAGGTCAAATGGAGCAGGGCAAAGAAGATTTACACCGAGCCAGTCAAGGAGTAAATTTCATTACATTGGCAGCCCATTGAGTGCAAGCATGATTTTCATATTGTTGCAATACTTGCTTTCATTTCACTGTGTGTGAAAAGTGACAAGCTCTGCAGACCCAAAAATTCTTATGCTTTGTTACCTCTTTTTCTGCCGCAATTTCTGTGCCCCACAGTATGTGTGTATGGTGGTATTACAGTTCTCTTGGCGGGTGGGGGACCATCACTTGACAACCGTCCCCCGGGGGGTGGCGGGGGACCGTCTTCCCTAGGGTGGGGAAGGACACTGGGGGGGGGGGGGGGCTGCCCGTTAAGGCCCTGTCCGTTGTCCGTTGGACGCTGCTTTGTTGAGCATGGATGTGCCAGCTATGGTCTATATGGCCCAGTGCCAAGGCCCCTGAGATTTGTGCATTTGCGCATGCAGTGCCCGCATATTGCCCGCGCAGTGCATACACAGTGCAAAAACATTGCCACACCAGCAAGACAGATCCAGAGTCGCCGGAGCCAGTGCCTCAGCCTGTGGCAGAGCTGTGCCCACATTCAAGAATACCACCACCTGGAAGACCACACATCCCAAGGCCAACAATGGGCAGCCCTCAATCAAAGATTTCTTCAAGTGGCCCTGGCCAAGCATCCCGATGCCAAACAGTTCGGTAGAAGTGCCTTTATGCCCCCAACAACAAAAAGCATGGTCAACGGGCATTGAGATGTGTAAATAGCACATTTCAGAGTGCCTTTATACCCCCGACAACAAAAAGCATGGTCAACAGGCATTGAGATGTGTAAATGGCACATTTCAGAGTGCCTTTATGCCCCCAACAACAAAAAGCATGGTCAACGGGCATTGAGATTTGTAAATGGCACATTTCAGCGTGGTTTTTGCATTGCAAGCGCATGGCTGCCAGTTCAGTTTTCGCAACACATTCCCTTCCACTTGACGGTTCACAGGTTTGCACCAAAAGAGGGCGGAATTGCTATGTACCCCCTGCGTTCTTGGAGGCCCAAAAGAGGGCGGAAATGCTACGCAACCCCTGCGTTTCCAGGGAAACATTCATCCAAATACGCTGGTTGACCGCAGGCATCAATTTAGCTGAGGAGGTGCAGAAGGAAACGGGGTGTAAAACGGGCTGATGGTGGCCAGGGGAATAACTGGAACAAAGGGGGCAAAAGCCACAGACGGTGGGAAGGGAGCATATGGACCGATTGGGACCATACACCCAGGCTGTTGCCCAAGAGGGTCTTGGGGCAATGATGCCTGCAGCTGTGATAGCGCATTGTGCATTGGCAGGAACCCTGATAGATCAACCCCCGGGTCCGCAGGTGCCCTCGCACCCACCCGCTCGGCAAGCTCCAGATACAATTGCAGCGTTGCCCAGGCGTCCATTGCCGCGTACCGAATCTGTTCAGTGCTCAAATCCACTGCGCTCCACGCAGACTCTGCAACCGCTGCGCTCTTCGCCAGATGCAGTCCAAGAAGGACCCGTGCGGCAGTCTCGAGGGAGGTGCCATGCGGACCGAAGCTGCCCTAAGTGAGAGGTTGTGGACCTGGGCTGAGGTTGAGGCAGAGGTGGAGGCAAGGGGGGGCAGTGGGCCGCAGAGGCAGGGGTAAACCTCCGTGTTGTGCTCCGCCGAGTATGCGAATGTGCTGGCGAGGCCCTGAATGTCCAAAAGGTCGTGGAACCGGTTCAGATCCGAAAGGCAGGGATGGTGGAAGCGCAGTCTCTTTGCATCCTGCAGCACCCCAAAGCCAACAATCCTCCTGCTCCCATTTTTGGTGAACAGCTTCCAAACCACCTCCGGCATGGCGTCACCAATCCCATGCGTCTGTAGGACGTAGATGTTGCCTGTGGCAGGGAACGCCAACTGCAGAACGCAGATGCCGGCAGTTGGCATTGACCAATGGTCCCACTCTGCATCAAACGCCACCAACGAGGCCTCGGCTGCCTCCTCCGAAAGTCTCTGAAGATCACGGGATTGACTCGCGCTGCTGATCAAGATAATGTTGGGGACTTGCTCGTGCCGGATGTGGCGGTACGTGATGGCATCATTGGGGTCCAAGCGGGTTTCAGCTGTCACCCCGGTCTTTTCATCATGCGTGCATGCAAAGCAACGCTTTTGGGGCTTGGTGCCGTTGAGCTGATTGCGACTAAACTCTTTTCTTGGCTTGTCAATGCCGCAACCAGCGCAGAGGGGCATGAACACTGTGCTGTGTGAATGAAGATGTCAAACCCTCCGAGCTCCCTATCCCCACAGCAAACACAACTCAACAAAAACGCACGTGGTCGACCTTGATACACTGCAAATTTTGCAACACGGTGATGAAAAGTGGGCCAAAAGCCAGCAGCGGTTGGCCCTCTTCCCATGAATGAGACAAACAACATGGGGCACTGATCATTTACGCTTTCTCTGGGACTCTACAAAGAAACCGTGTACATGACCAGGGATTCGGCCAAATGGTTGTACCCCCCGGGATACAAACCAAATGAGGCCCAATCGTGGGTCATGTGCCTGGTTTTTACATCTTTGAGTGAACATGACGTGGGCAACAAACCAGACTATGTAACCACGGGCAAGGGTGCCTCCTCTTCAAGGGTGCCTCTGCGCCACAAGATGACCCTTTGGACCCTTTGCTACCTTGGCACCCACAAAAGCAATATTAAGTGCAATGTTGCTCCAATGGCAAAATGCTGTTTTCACACTATATTAGCCCATTGGGTATGGATGGATAGGCAAAACTGTAGGGCCCTTGTGGTGGATTGTTAGGGGCAAATTCTGTCCAAGTTGGACTTGCCAAAGGCAATTGTTTCATTTTGAGCATTTTGGACACACACAAGTGGGGTGGGACCTTCGTTTACCCTTTGCCACAAAGGAAAAATAGCAGGGCTTTCCATGAGACACCACCCATGAACCGGCAATCAGGCTTCTCGGCGTGATGCACCATTTTATTGATCATTCATAGAGACAATCGCCTTGTACAGCAAGGGGCACAAGCTTCCTTGACATGGCGAGGTATTACGAGGGCACACAACATACTCAAAGCTACACTTGGGGTTAGGATAACCACAATTGTTAGCAAGGGCGACACGGCCATTTCATTTCTCTGTGCTTTGGATTTCTCCAAGACAGTATGGGCTACCCACCATTTCATTTCTCTCTGCTTTGCGGTTCACCAAGTAGGGGTTACGTCGCCACTTCACATGCGCATGTTACAGCAAGAATGGGGGCAACGCTGTGCCTCGGGGAAGTCCAAAGACGAAAGCCCTTGCGATGTGGGCAGAGGGCTCCAACGGGGCGGGGGCTAGGGATCAAAAATTTTCAGGTTTCGGGCGAATTTTTGAATCACCTCACAGAGGTTTGTGAGATCAAAACCACACATGCCTACATATTCCTTTGGCTACCAGGTTGGGGGCATGAAAAAACATTGCAGCTCGTTGAGAACCCCAAACGATCGGAATGTTGGGGAACACTTTCCAGTATGTACCCGGATATTGTACGCGGCAACAAAACATGTCCCTGGACGCTGAGAAAGTCCCCAGAAGTGGGAACAAAACCAGAATTGGCTGCCTCACCCCTGCCTTCTTGGGGGCCCAAAAGAGGGCGGAAATGCCACGTAACCCTTGCGTTCTCAGGAGTCCCCAGAAGTGGGGACAAAATCAGAATTGGCTGCCTCACCCCTGCCTTCTCAGGGGCCCAAAAGAGGGCGGAAATGCTACCTAACCCTTGCGTTCTCAGGGGTCCCCAGAAGAGGGGACAAAATTAGAATTGGCTGCCTCACCTTTGCCTTCTCGGGGGGGGCGGGGGGCAAGAGAGGGCGCAATTGCTACGTAACCCCTGCATGCTTGGGGGTCCCCAAAAGAGGGAACAAAATCAGAATTGGCTGCCTCACCCCTGCCTTCTCGGGGGCCCAAATAAGGGCGCAATTGCTACGTAACCCCTATGTTCTCGGGGGTCGCCAGAAGAGGGGACAAAATCAGAATTGGCTGCCTCACCCCTGCCTTCTCGGTGGCCCAAAAGATGGCAGAATTGCTATGTAACCCCTGCGTTCTCGGGGGTCCCCAAAAAAGGGGACAAAATCAAAAGTGGCTGCCTCACCCCTGCCTTCTCGGGGGCCCAAATGAGGGCGGAAATCCCACATGACCCCTGCGTTCTCAGGGGTCCCCAGAAGAGGGGACATAATCAGAATTGGCTGCTTCACCTTTGCCTTCTCGGGGGGGGGGGCAAAAGAGGGCGGAAATGCTATGTAACCCCTGCATTCTCGGGGGTCCCCAGGAGAGGGGACAAAATCAGAATTGGCTGCCTCACCCCTGCCTTCTTGGGGGCCCAAACAGAGGCGCAATTGCTACGTAACCCCTATGTTCTCGGGGGTCGCCCGAAGAGGGGACAAAATCAAAATTGGCTGCCTCACCCCTACCTTCTCGGGGGGCCAAAAGAGGGCCGAATTGCTCTGTAACCCTTGCGTTCTCGGGGGTTCCTAGAAGAGGGGACAAAACCAGAATTGGCTGCCTCACCCCTACCTTCTCGGTGGCCCAAAAGATGGCAGAACTCCTACGCAATTCCTACGTTCTCGGGGGTCTCTAGAAGTGGGGACAAACCAGAATGGGCTGCCTCACCCTTGCCTTCTCGGTGGCCCAAAAGAGGGCGCAAATGCTACATAACCCCTGCGTTCTCACGGGTCCCTAGAAGGACAAAATCAGAATTGGCTGCCTCACCTTTGCCTTCTCCGGGGGGGGGGGGGGCGCAATTGCTACGTAACCCCTATGTTCTCGGGGGTCGCCAGAAGAGGGGACAAAATCAGAATTGCCTGCCCCACCCCTGCCTTCTCGGGGGGGACAAAAGATGGCAGAAATCCTACGTAACCCCTACGTGCTCGGGGGTCCGCACAAGGGGGGACATAATCAGAATTGGCTGCATCACCCCTGCCTTCTCGGGGGTCCAAAAGAGGGTGAAAATCCTATGTACTCTCACGGGTCTCCAGAAGAGGGGACAAAATCAGAACTAGCTGCTTTACCCCTCCCTTCTCGGTGGCCCAAAAGAGGGCGGAAATGCTACGCAACCCCTGCGTTCTCGGGGGTCCCCGGAAGAGGGAACAATATCAGAATTTCCTGCCTTACCCATACCTTCTCGGTGGCCTATATGAGGGCGGAAATACTACGTAACCCTTGTGTTCTCGAGGGTCCCTAGAAGAGGGGACAAAATCAGCATTGGTTGCCTCACCCCTGCCTTCTCGGGGGGCTAAAAGAGGGCGGAATTGCTACGCAACCCCTGTGTTCCCACGGGTCCCCGGAAGAGGGGACAAAATCAGAATTGCCTGCCTCACCCCTGCCTTCTCGGGGGGGCAAAAGAGGGCGGAATTGCTACATAACCCTTGCGTTCTCATGGGTCCCCAAAAAGGGCGACAAACATGGCCCACACCGGGCAATTGGAAAAAGGCCCCTTGGGGCGGATCCTAAGGGCGGTCCTTGACGAAAAAAAATCTGCTTCCGCCCCTTGCCCCAACGCTTCATAGCGGCGGACTAAATTAGTAGTAGCCCACAAGTGGGCGGATTGGCCACATAACCCCTGCCGGTTGTTTTTTTTTTGGGGGGGGGGGGCAACGCTTCATACTCGGGGACAACATCCGAGTTGCCCCCGAAGTGGGCTAATTGGGGACCTAACCACTACTTTGAGGGGGTCCCCAAAGCTTCAAAGGAGGGGACCAAATCAGCATTGACCCACAATTGGGCGGGATGGCTACCGTCTGCCGTCTAGGGGGGAGGGGGGGGTCCCCAACACTTCACACTGGGGGACAGAATGAGACCCGGCCCACAAGTGGGCGGATTGGCTTACATGACCCCAACCGTCTATGGGGTCCCCAACGCTTCAGAGCAGCGGACAAAATCAGAGTTGGCTCAGAATTGGGCAGATTGGCTACACAACCTTTGCCATCTAGGGGCTCCCCAACGTTTCGGAGCGGGGGACAAGGTCAACAGTGACCCACAAGTGGGCGGATTGGCTACATAAAGCCTGCCGGCTAGGGGGTCCCCGACGGTTCAAAGCGGGGGACAAATTCACAATTCGCCCACAAGTGGGCGGATTGGCTGCATAACCCCTAGTGTTTGGGAGTCCCCAACGCTTGAGAGCACGTCAAAATCAGCAGTGACCCACTAGTGGGTGGATTGGCTACATAACCCATGCCCCTCTGGGGTGGTCAGAGCGGGGGACAAAAAATGCAATGACCCAAGAGTGGGTGGATTGGCTACATGACCCGTGCCGTCTAGGGGGTCCCCAACGCTTCAAAGTGGAAGATCAGAAGTGGCCAATAAGTGGGCCGCTATATAACCTCTGCCGTCTAGGGAGTCCCCACCGCTTCAGAGCGGGGGACAAAATCAGCCACAAAACACGAATGGGCGAATCGCCTACATAACCCTTACCGTCTTGGGGAGTCCCTAACGCTTCCAAACAAGTGACAGAATCAGTCGAGAGCCACAAGTGGGCGGATTGGCTACAAAACTCTTGCCATGTGGGGAGTCCCCGACGCTTCAAAGCGGACAACATCAGAATTAGCCACAAGTGGGCGGACTGGCTACCTAGCCATTGCTA
The DNA here is from genome assembly GCA_964036045.1 of Eutreptiella sp. 'Long Island Sound 2002'. NCBI lineage: Eukaryota > Euglenozoa > Euglenophyceae > Eutreptiales > Eutreptiaceae > Eutreptiella > Eutreptiella sp. 'Long Island Sound 2002'. The sequence goes on along the minus strand of OZ038400.1, from coordinate 3,267,878 downwards.
TCTCGGGGGTCCCCAAAGCTTCAAAGCGGGGGACAAAATCAGCAATGATCCACAAGTGGGCGGATTGGCTATATAAGTCCTACCGTCTAAGGGGTCCCCAACGCTTCAGCGCGGGGGACAACATCAAAGTTGGCCCACAAATCGGCGCATGGGCTACATAACCCCTATTGTTTGAGGGGGGTCTCCCACGCTTCAAAGCGGGGGACAAAATCAGCAGTGGACCACAAAAGGGTGGATTGACTACATAAGCCCTGCGGTTTGGGGATCCCCGACACTTCAAAGTGGGGGACAAGATTAGAAGTGGCCCATAAGTGGGCCGCTACATAACCCCTACCATTTGAGGAGTCCCCTCCGCTTTAGAGCGGGGGACAAAATCAGCCAAGAGCCACAAGTGGGCGGATTGCCTACATAACCCGTTCCGTCTAAGGAGTACCCACCGCTTCAAAGCGGGGGACCAAATCATCGGAGAGCCCCAATTGGGCGGATTGGCTACATAATTCCTGCCGTTGGGGGGGTCCCCAACTCTTCAAAGCGGGGGAAAACATCAGAGTAGCCCCCAAGTGGGCGGATTGGCTACCTAACCACTGTTGTATGCATTAACCCACAAGTGGGCGGATTAGCTACATAACCCATACCGTCTGGGGCTCCCCCACGCTTTAGAGCGGGGGACAACATCAAAATTGGCCCATAAGTGGGCGCATTAGCTACATAACCCCTGCCATGTGGGGGGTCCCCAACGCTTGAGAGTAGGGGACAAAATCAGCAGTGACCCACAATTGGGCGGATTAGCTACATAACCCTGTCGTGTGAGGGGTCCCCAACAATTCAAAGCGGGGGACAAAATCAGAAGTGGCCCACAAGTGGGTGGATTGGCTACATAACCCCTGCCGGGGTACCCAACGCTTTAGAGCTAGGGACAAAAGCAGTAGTGGCCCAAAAGTGGGCAGATTGGCTACATGGATGTATTTTCTTTCGTAAAATTGTGTATTTTTTTTGCGGGAAAGTCATGTAATTTTTTTTCCTATTAAAATCGTGTAATTGTATTTTTGCGGTAAACACGAGCACAAAAAAATCGTCAAGTCGTGTAATTTTTGTTTGCGGTATTTGCGAGTACTAAAAAATTGTCACAGTGTGTATATTTTTAGCTTCTCGGTAAATACAAGTGGAAAATTGTCATGCCATGTGATTCTCTTTTACGGTGACCGAGAGTACAAAAAAATTGTCACTTCGTGTATTATTTTTTGGCGGAAAACCCAAGTGCGGTTCACACATAATTACTGCAAAAAAAAACACACGATGTGACGATTTTTTTGTTACACACATTAAGACAAAAAAAGTTACGAATTACAACATACACCACACACACACACACACACACACACACACACACACACGATAGTCGCTGCAAACGTTCACAGGTGGGTCACTATCCCCTCCCCCCATTGCATAGCAATTGCCTGCGCACAACAGTATCCTCGCTCCCCTGTGGGAACATACCCCAAGTGATGGTTCCCTCGCCCGGTTACTATGCAGAGGATGCACGACACGAAACAAATCATGCAGACACAAGGGCATATGAACCACAAAATGAGCCAGCAACTTCCTGTTGGGATGCATGTTGAGCTCTGCTCAGAAACAGCCTCTGTGTGCCACTTTTTCTGGCGGGAGTATTCGACTCTGAAGAGCTGCACATGCTCAACAGGGGCCATAGGAATGGGCTCTTCAGCTGCAGACTTGGCTGCCACCTGGGTACGGTGGAGTGCCTTGGATGCAAGAATTCTGAAGTACACAGCAATGCACCAATAATACCAACTTGTCCAGCCAGCAAACACATAGAACAAGCTCAGTATCCGACCTTCTGAGTAAATTTGCGAAACAGAAGGTGACGATTCCCTGGCCGCCCCGTTTACTATGCAAGGGATATTGCAATGCAAAGGGGCGGGGGGAGGGGTAGCTCGTTCAAGATCTCATCAAGCCGATCAAACAGTCATAAAATCGCCAGGCGCCTTTCTGTAGGAGGAAAGGCTCAGCGAAGTCAAGGGCTGCCGCCAGCACAGCTCCTCAGGGCCCGAAGCCCTTGCGAGGGCCTGCATGGACGAAGAAGGGTCAGTGAGCCTCCCAGGCACATACCCTGAGAACCACTTCAGCCCAGGGATTGCCGTAGGAAGCACACACATAGACTCTCTCTCTCTCTCACTCACTCACTCACTTGTAGCATACAATACAGTACAATGCATAAAGTGGGGGTGCACGTGCACGTGGAGTATTTGCCAGATCGTGACAATCTTCAGATCCTGCAGCGCAGACCAGGACCAGACACTAACACACGCAACACACGGACAGGAAACAGTCAGCGACTGGTGCTCGGGGCTCACTGCAACCTGGGTTCTGCCAAGTCATCCCTCTTCATCAGCGAGCACCTTGGTGTGACGTCTCACTAACATCGCTAACACACACACACACACACACACACACACACACACACATGATTGCAAGACAAACGGGCACAATGCGGTTTCCGAGTGTCAGAATCCTCGTCAATTGGAACGTCAAACAAGACAGAGCATGTTCAACGCCAATAGGTGCCTTTCTGCAGCAACGGGGACAGGCAGGGAGGGGCTCGCATCGTGGGGGATGCATCGTGTTCAAGATGAAGTTCTGGGCGGCCTCTGGCAGCTGCGCTGTACCAGAAGACTCCCACACACACACACAGTGGACATGACAAACAGGGCACTGGTCAAGGTGGCCTGCATGTACTAGATCTCGTCAGGTGCAATGTCAAAACAAAAGCGTGTTCAAACACGGCACTAGGTGCCTTTCTGTGGTGATCAGAAGCAGGACAATCAGCAACGCAGCTGCTCAATATCCTTTTCTTGTTGCCTACACACACACTTAGTGATAGTGAAGGGAACACACACCCACACACACACTAAGTGCAGAAAACAAGAACCACAAGATACCTCATATGCGGTTTTCTGTGGTGAGGAGAAGCAGGACGATCAGCAGCGCAGCTGCTCAATGTACTTTTTGTTGCCTACACACACACACACACACACAAAGACACACACACACACAGACACACACACACACACACACACACACACACACACACACACACACACACACACACACACACACACACACACACACACACACAAACACACACTTGGTGTAGGAAACAATAACCACAAGATACCTCGTGTGAAAAGAAACACACACACACACATGGTAGCAGACACCAAGCTGTCCACAAAGCTGGGTGCGTTGCAACACTTTTTTTTTCAAGGCCCAGGTAACCTGGCAAGGCGCTCACCAAATGGCAGTCGAGATAGCTCTTGGAATCAAGGAGCAGAGCTTACTGGTTCCGATTGTCCCACGAAATCCCGTGGTAGCGGACATAACACGCTTGACGACAAGATGAACCTGACACCGCAATGGGAAACTGCCACGCCGGTGGGCACTGCAGCGTGCTATTGAAGCACAGAACGACTGAAGGCTGAGAGAGACAGCGGTGTGCACAGCACAGGGGAACTGAAATGGGCGCTTGAACCATGCTGGAGAGCTCAGCTACATGAAAGACCGATGACTACTGTGGGTCGGATGCACTGTCTGGGTGGAGTTACACCTCAGATGGCTCCTGCAGCCGATGCTACTCGGGCCTGCTGCAACTTTGGAACAGCATATTTTTGTTTGGCACCGCGGAGCGCCTATGTCACCCGTGCGAATCCGACGAGGCACATTAGAGCTCGCCCCCCAGTGTCTCGGTCACAAGTGCGGTCCATGTGGATTGGGGCCCTGGCTTCCTAGGGCTCGGTACCCTGCTGCGTTTCGAGGTTACAGGGTGCAGCTCACACAAGACCGTGAGAGGAAACCGCTGCACGGCGCGCTGCCTGAGGGGGCCGACACCCAACTGCACAAGCCCAAGTGGCGAAGTTATGGCTGAGCGCCGGCAAATTGGACCACTACGTGGCAGTTCGGGGACACAGCCGTTGCCCGCCGGTGAGCCGTCACCGCGCACACTGTGCAGTCACGGCCCCTTGCCAGGGCGCCCAGACGGCAGCGTGCAGGTTCGGAGAAGAGGGTACGGCCCAACGACCGCAGCCGGTGGTTTACCGGCGGGTGACTGCCGACCCTCTGATGGTGGCTCCTGGCATTTGGCGTGCATCTGCCAGCGATTCCCTGACAGCTCTTCAGCTGCTACGACAGGCGGCGGTTCCTTGACTGTCCGGTAACCCACCCACCCACACACACACACCTTTTTTTTTGTTCATCCGCCAGTCGTGAGTTCGGCCCCTGTCGGGGAGGGGAACCAGGGCCACGCCACGGTCCGTGCCACATGCTGGTCTGTCTGGCGTGTTTCACAAAACAGTCTCCAAATTCCTAGTGGAGGTATGCACAACCATCAGGGGATGCCTTTCGGCCACGCAAAGAAACCGCCAGAAACGGTATGTTCTTCCCGCACACACACACACACACACACACACACTTCGGCGACAAACAGAGCACAGAAAAGACTGGTCTGGATGTAGAAGCAGAACAAAAACAGTAGCATGTCCCGCCTGCACCAGGCGCCTTTCTGTGTGAAGAGAAGCAGGGCCAGCAGCTCAACGGCAGCCTTGGGCAAGCCCGCGGTCACGCCTGCACAGCAAGCCGAGCGTAAGGCTCTGCAAAAATACTTCAGGGTGGGTTCACCCCTATCCCTGCCCACTGCCCCTCTTCACCAGGAACCCGGACGATGGACCAACAGCGTTGCTTCGGATTAGTTACCCTGCCGCAATACCACCTGGTGTCTATACTCCTCTTTCCCAGTCGTAGCATTGAAACAGAGCATGGGGGACGGAAGGCAAGAATGAAAAACAGAGAGTCCCGTTGCCGGGGCTCCACACACACACACACACACACACACACACACACACACACACACACACACACACACACACACACACACACACACACACAAACACACAAACACACACACACACACACACACACCACAACAAGCACGCACATAAGTAAACACACAACAACAATAACACCATCAACATCGACAACACACACACATACACACCCGCAAGCAGACACGTCACAGATTGAGACATATGATAAAATGAAATGAAAATGTTGTTGTTGTTGTTGTTGCTGTTGCAGTTTATTGCCCCTGAAAAAGGTGGATCTCTGAGGAGATAAATAGAAGTATATAAGGGGAAGGGCCTGTGTGCCCTCGGATGCCCAGTCGCACTTGCGGAACGCAGAGGATGTGGCTCCACGTCAAATGAGAGCGCAGCAGGCTAGTCAGAGCAAGTACCGGTACAAAAAGCACCAAGAAAAAAACTCGTCATCAGGCCCGTGCTGATTAGCAAACATACTCTCAGGCAGACGGACCTGACTCTGCACCAGCGCAGCATGCCAGAGTGTTGCCGCATGATTGCTCGCGTGCCCTGTTGGGAGGGCAAATGACCTGGACCTCCAGTGTACTCTGGTGCGTGGTAGTGCAGTGGGAACTGCCACGTCGAAGCATCCCAAAACATTCAGCTCGAAGCACCGAGAACACAAGGGGTACAAGAAACAGGAAAGACCAGTGCACCTTCACGACAGAGGACTTCAGTGTCAATGGCTACTGCCCACGTGCGCGGTGCCCCCCAACATAGCTGGCCTGCCCCTCAGGAAGGCAGCCCTGGGACCATTGCTTAACGCTTGATCTCTACGATGCCGCGCGACCAACGCGGCCTGCGCACTACCCAGCCCTGATGCTCGCCATGGGATGTGCGCTCCCAATATATAATGGAAAGGGGGGGGGATTGCGGTCAGGGAGGGTCCAATCCAATTGCGAAAAATTGCGGGAAAATTGCTGGAAAATTGCGGTGTTGTAACCACTCGAAACTGAACCACCCGAAGCCTCAAGGAACATGCCGCATCTGTTCTTGGCGCGCACCCCCTCCGAGGCTGGCCACATATGTATAGATCAGTGGGTGGCCACATGCATATAGATCGCCGGCGGGCAGAGACCGCCATCCCGCCGCCGCCGGCAGCCCAAGAGGCTCCCCTTCACACCGTCCAGGCGTCCGAAGACGCCCGCAATGGAGCGTAACGGGCGATGGCCCACGGGGCTGGCGGACGGCTACATCCCATGAATCCCCAAGGGGGCAGGCACCGGTCTTGACGCAGCACAAGCCTTAGCCCCGGGATCCCCCCGCCCCCCCATGTGAGCGAAGGCACGGACAAGTTGGGCTGCTCTGCACTGCCGGTGTCTCGTGACATGTCTGTTGCGTGACGCAAACCTCTTTACCTCTAAGCCCAGGACCCCCCGCGTACGCAGAGGGCCCCGGAGCTTCCCCCGATAGCGGGCGGCCGGCGGGTGCCCGGACAGACGCCAGGCCCCCCACAGCGCCCGCAGTCCTCTCGCCCGCCGTCTCGTCGTGCCCAGGCCCGCTCTGCAGTGCAGGACCGGCCGCCGCCGCCGCCGTGGGCCTTGCCGCCGGGCCCCCGTGCAGGGCCCAGGGCGGAGCCGCGGCGCCGCTCCGGGACACGGGGCCGATGTGTCGGTTGGTGACGAAGGCCATGTACATGGCCCACGCAAACCCGGCCACGAGCTGGAACATGCGCTGCGCCGCGGCCCGCGAGAACAGCGCGAAGCCGCAGAAGTGGACGAGCCCCCAGTACCCGAGGCCGCTGGTCAGCACGCGCGGCGCGTCGTGCCGGAAGCGGCGCGCAGTCGCCGCGGCGTCGCCCCGAGACCGCACCCACTCGTAGAGCCAGAGGTACCCCAGATTCGACGTCGTCGTGCAGGTCAGCAGCATCAGCGCCGCCTGCAGCGCATAGCAGGGCAGGGGCGCCCAGACGGCGCGGAGCGGCGCCACGGCCGCGCGGGTGAGGGACAGCGAGGCCATGCACACCGGGTTCGTGAAGACCGTGTAGACGAAGGTGCAGTCCGCCGCCCGGCGGAGGTCATACCGCCGGCGCCGCCGCGTCGCCCCGGGGCCGGCGTCGCGGTGCCGGAGCTCCAGCTCCTGCACGAGCAGATCGGCCGGGAAGCGGATGGCGACCGACAGGGCCGTGGTCACGAGGATGTCCTTCATCCCGCAGACCTCCAACAACACCCTGAGGGCAGGCGCGGGAGGGAGCGCGGCCATCACTCAGGGCAGTGCAAGCAAGGGCCTGTCGTTGCTTTTTCATTCGTTTTTTCGTTTTTTTTGGTCCAGACCAAAAGCGAACTGGCGTACCTTGTTCATCAAATGGTACTCGAGACAACCCCTCGGATTCAAGGTTCAGGCCAATTTGTTGCACTGCGTGCGCACTGCGTGTGCACTGCGTGGGCACTGCGCGCATATTGCGCACGCAGAGGCCGGGATACTCACCCAAGAATACCTGTCACCTGACTACTTGCACCGCAAAGCAGCAAAGCCCACATGAGAACGACGAAACTGCCTTCAACTTGGTACTCCACTGTCCCTATGAACAAACCACTCAGCCTTGTAAAGTCCGCTTGCTTCGAGTGTTTGGGTGCCCGTGGCTTCGCTCTTGGAGGCGGCGATGAGGTGTCCCTTGACTTGGAGCGCAGGGAATGCGTTGTCCGTGGTCTCTTGGGTGATGGGGACCGCGAATAGGGTGAAGGGGAGGGTGGTGGTGATTCTAAGCGTGGACGCCACACACTTGTTGATGGCGAGCGAGGTTTCTGATGTGGTGGGGATGAAGGCCGTACCACAAACTCCTCAAGGTCCGCGGGCTATGTATGGCTACATCACCCCTGCCTTCTCGGGTTCCCCATAGTGGGGAGAGTTCAATATGGGGGATGGAAAATGGGTAAAAATGGTTGACATTGGGCAACAAAGGGTGACAATTCAAATGTGCCACATCCCAAATGCATAGGAAGCTAAAAAAACACCCTAGTATGGAACCAAAAACTTGTCAAAAGGGGCCAAAAGTAGGGTCTGAGTATTGGCCGGCCTACAAAACTTCGCACTGCGTGTGCACTGCGTGCGCACTGCGTGCATGGCATTCCCTCAGAGCTGTCCGGTGCTACGATGATCCCACAAATGACTGTGGTGGCGGATCTGACACGTACCTTACCCCCCGCCCTTGTAATCTCCCCACCAACGTCGTGATGGTTCCCCCCACAGGGGGGGGGGGGGGGGCGGTCACAAAGTGACGGTTCCACGGGGGAAATGCACCACAAAACTGTACCAAAGTGTCACAGTGTAAATCAGCTTCGTTGCCTTGTAAAAATTTTCTTTGGCACCTTTGGTGCCTGGCATTTTCTATGCTGTTGGGCCAAGTGACTGTTCGCCCCCCCAAGGGGGGGGTGATTGCAAGGGCCATGAGGCAACGGATACTGGGCTCGCATACGCCCCCGTGTCACAGGCGCATGGTCATAACCACATTGTTCAGTGTTTTTCTCGCTGCACTGCAGCGCAGACCAGTTCTGTACCACACCAGGTGGTTGCTGACTGTGCTTGTGATTGCAAGGGGGGGGGGGATTACAAGGGGAGGGGGGGGTAAAGTAGTGGGCATTGGCTGAGTCTGAAACCGGGTGATGCGGTGGGAGACTGCCCCACCAGTAGGCTTTCCAGTGTGCACGAGGCACAATGACTGTCGGCTAAAAAAGACGTGTCGTTGCTTTTTCTTTCTTTCTTAAAACAACCTCGAGACCGAAGTGCCCCCAAGTGTTTGTGGAGCGTTCGCGCAGCACTTTATGGGTCAGCGACAGGCCTTCCCTGGGCAGGGGCGGGCCTGTCAAGGCGACGCCATTGGGTGAATGTAAGAGTGGGCAGATCGGTACGGTGGTTCCCTTTGTCCTCCGACTTACGTGCGCCTCGTGAGTGCTCAGACAGTGTGACCGGACCTCAGAGGCAGGGAAGGTACAACATAGAGGGTGGTGTTGCGCCGCGCGCATCGCAGCGACCATTGGTGGTCAAACCATCGCAAGATGCACCCACCCAAACAGCCCATTGAACCCTAGCGTAGTTGCAAGCCAAGTACAACACCTGTCTTCCTCGTTTGTGTTATGGGTGCCAGTACATCTCAGAAGCTTCTGGGAGGTGCGTTTTCTTTCTTGGGGGGCTCTTGATGGTTGCAGATATCACTGGGAGGGTCCCCAAGTATACCAAATATACGAGGGCCCTCACAGGACATCCCATATGGGGTTCCACAGGTGGCGGGACGTCTGTTTGGACCTTGACATCAGTCACCCTTGCGTGCAGTGGGGCAACTGCCACTGGGCGGTTTGGTGCGGCTTTATCCCTCAGAGTCGCGAAGTGGAAGTAAGAGATGCGCTCTGTCATGACCGAGTGGTCCCGGGCTTTGGGCACATTATCATTACATCTCCTACCACTTTGACTGCCCGTTGTCTGCCCAGCTCTCACCCACGTCCCGGCCGTCTCCTGCCCTTCTCTTGCACGTGTCTTGCCTGCAGCATGCGTCCCATGCACATACCATGTGCCATTGTTGCATCAAGTACCCTTGGAACATCCGAATTTGAACCCCTCCCCAAAAAAAATGGCCCCGAAGGAGCGGATATGCGTGGGCCACAAAAATTGCACAAAAGCCTCTCCATCCCTAGTACCCCCCCCCCTCCCTTGTATAAGCTACGCCAATGTACACAATTATTACGGTCCCTACGCCGGCTGTAGCTTGGACAAGGGGGGAATGTTTGCCCGGTGCGCGCCCGGCGCGCTACCTTTCTATTAACTATCCCGACTTCAGCCCGAGATTTACCCTCTGATGGAGAAGGCCCCCCAAATAGACCATGATGGACTGCGTGCCTTCCCTCCAAAGCACGTTGCATAATTAGACAATAGCTGTGAATTCAACAACTCCAAATGTCATTTGTATTGTACTTAACAAACGGTGCTTTGCCTTTAACTTTCCCATAGATTTCGCTGTGGTAATGAGTCCCCAAGCCACAAGCGGTTTGGACGGCGTTTCTGCCTCACGTCACAAGAACGAAGCGCAAACTCAGTATTCGCTACATCACCCCTACCTTCTCGGGGTCCCCATGGTGGGGAGAAATCAACCTAGTAAGGAGTGGATGTGGTGGAAACGAGAAAAAAATGGAAGAAAATTGGTCAAACTGGGTGAGAATCCAAATATACCATATCCCGAATGTGAAAGAAGCATCAAAATACCCGTTGTCAAACAACAATAATGCCCATAGTATCACAAAGTATGGGGTTCTAGGACACTTAGACATCCAAATAGTGGCACTGCACACGCACTGTGCTTAGTCCACCCCCTAAAAGGTTACCGGTGGGGCACGGGTCAAAAAAGATGCCCGGCGCGCGCCCGGCGCGCTAACGCTCCCCCAAGGGCGTGGCTTGCGCACAACACACACAACTGCCGACACACACGTGTGCAGGCCACATGTACTGAAATTGGCAATGCAGGACCTATGGGATGCGTCAGATTAAAAAAGAAATTCCTGGTGCACCAGCAGGGGGCCACATGTGCCGAAATTGGCAAATGTGACGACAAACCCATGTCTCATGTGGCCGCACTACATTTCATACGTAATTAAATTACGTACACAATTATTACAGTCCCTATGTCTACTATAGCTTGGACAAGGGCGTAGCGTATACAGGGGGGGGGGGTACAATCAAGAGCACAATACAATCAGCTCCCGTTTCATAATCGTTGAAATGGCCCTTGGCCCGTTGTGGCCCTTCGCAGTGTCAACCCAGTACATCTGCAGAGGTGCCCTGTGCGAGTGGACAAATCCGAACAACAATACCACCTGTCCCGTGAACGTCGCCAAAAAGCCACGCCATGAGCACGCCGCATCAGGTGCTCCCCTGTGTGCTGCCCATTGCCTGCCCATTGCCTGCTCGTCTCTGACCTGTTTCCCGCCCATATCCCGTCCAGTTGCTGCCCGTTTCCTACCCAGTTCCTACCCATTGCTTCCCCGTTTCCTGCGTGTTTGCTTCTGCTGGGCTGCTGTCGCTGTGTGGCCAGCAAGGAGGTGGTGCTTTGAGTGGAGGGCCTTGTGATGGGTCATGCAGGGCATTGTGTGTTGGGCCGCCACCAAACACTCTGACAATGCCTTTGTTGAGCTCCTCAAGGTGCCACTGGCGAGTCTTAAAACAGCGAACTAGGGTCTGGGCATCCTGAACAAGGCCTGCAACCTCAGTCCAGAATAGCAGCAGCAACACAAGCGATGTCGCGGCTAAGGCGCAACGCCTGAAGGAGTTGTAGGCAACCCATAAACACTGCACCACCCCTTGTCCAACAACCAGCACTATGCCCCCACATGACATGCAGGGGTCCGTTGGACAATGTTTTGGAGCAAAAAAGCCCCGTTTGACCAGGAGGGGGTCGATGGACAAGCCCATGGATAGAATGGTAGTGTCACAAAATGCGCTGTTGGACCCGGGGGGGTGGTCGTTCCGCAAGGAGGTTGTTGCGCAGGGCCGTGATGTCAGGTTTTGAAATGACCAGTACGATCTTGACCTTATGCCAGTTTCACTAATTCATTTCAATTGTTCTGCAATCACAAAGTGTTTTACCTTGCCGCTCTCGCAGCGCAAACCATAGCAGCATTGGGGGGGGGGGGGTGAGTATGTCGGTTTGTATTTCGGGGTGTACCCCCCCCCCCGCCCCTTGCCAGAGCAACACTAAATTTTTTTTAATTTTTTTTGGGTACAGACTAAGATGAGCTGGGGTAGCCTAATCACTTCACAGTACTTGAGAGCAACACTAAAATTCCAAAATTTGATGAAAACAACACCTACTGCTGCTCTGACAGGGGCGTTGCTCGCCCGTGCGCGCCACAAGAAGACAAAAGCGGTGACTGTTGTGTCATGAATGCACTAGTTGTCAGGTGATTCCCCAATCTCCACATCCAAAGGACAAGAAGGGGGGTGAAAGTGGGTGGCAGGACAAAAATCCCAAAAACACCACCCCCCAGCCCATACCCCCCAAAAAACTTGATATTCAAGGGCCACCAGAAAAAATAGGATCTGCGAAATTCCACAGTTCCAACAGTTGCAGAAACAACACCTACTGTTGCTCCGACAAGGAAATCGCTCTCGCAAAGGCAGGGGGGGGGGGTACGTACGTGCGCCTTTTGAGAAGGGAATCTTCCACATGTGGATGGGTGGGTGGGTTGTCCACCCTTGGGTTGGGCATGAACGGGGCGGCTTCAAAAAATTGCCAGAGGTGAGTGGTGGGGAGGGGGGGGGGGTTACAGACGTTCATTTCATGAACCACGAATCAACACCATTGGCCATCACTTGTGGAGTAGCGGCACAGTCATTCCTGGTCATGAGAACAGACAGGCCGTACTTTTGTGCCTCTGACGGTAGACGGCCCCATGTCTAGACTCCATAAACCCCTGCACATCAAGGGCGCAGCCCTGCAGCATGTCATCTAGCCGGGTGATGGGCTGAACTGATGCATCTCCATAAATGCAATCTCCCCAGTACCCCCCTCCCCCCCCGCCCCTTGCAATCCCCCCCACCCACCCAGGAGACCGTCACCTGGCCCAAGAAGCATAGGAAATACTAGGGGCCAAAGGCGCCGAAGAAAATTTTTCTTTGGGTTATACTAGAATTCAGGGGGAGACCGTCACTTGGTGACCCCCCCCTGTGTGACATTCCGTCTGGTTGTTGCTCCTTTACGGGGCCCTGGACGGTCACCCGTTCTTCCCTTCGCATGTTGCGTCGGGTCGCTGCGTTCTGTCGGCCGCTGCGGCCGGTGCTCTTGCTGGTGTCGTTTCCGCGTTTCCCCCCGGAGACCGTGGCGTGCTGGGGGGGGGGGATGGCAAGGGGCGTGGGGGTACCTACCCACCCCCCTTGTATAAGCTACGCAAAAGTCCCAAAGTAATACAGTCCCTACGCCTATTGTAGCTTGGACAAGGCCGTAGACGCCCGGGTTCGAAAAGAGAGGATTGCACGGTGAGCTGGTGCAAGAAAGGGGAATGTAATGCACAAATATACCCAAAATAAGTGCCATGTGGGTTCAAGTGGGCAAACACTCACGACAAATGCGTCCATGCCCCTATGTAACTGGCAAATGCGTCACCAAACCCATGTCTTATGTGGCCGCACTACATTTGTACCAAATCAAATTAGGTACCAAATTAATACAGTCCCTACGCCCGCTGTGGCTTGGACAAGGGCGTAGCTTACACAAGGGGGGTGGGGGGGTACGCAACTGTGTTGCTTTTCAAATGGCTCTCGATACCCCTGCGTGTCATGAAAGACCCTGACAGCCCCCCTCCCCCCGCACCTTTCTACGTGGGGGGGGGGGGGGGGTTCTGCATATGAATCTCAAAACGACAACTGGAAGAAGCAAGAAGTCTCTGCGCAGGCACCGCAAGCCCCGATTGACAACAGCATCAGCCAAAGAAAGCGTGAAGACGCGAGTCAGTATGGGTCTTTAATCGACAACTGGACTGCAAGGGATCGTAGGCATGGGCGCTGCGCAGGCATAAGCATGGCCAATGGACATAAACGATGGTGGGCTGGGGAGGCGGAGGGGAGGGGCAAAGGTACTGTACACATCAGAGGCACGAACTAATGAACTAAACCACCCTCAAAATGGCCCTGTACTCGGACAACCAACCCCGGCTGAAGCTTGTTGCGTGTCTGGACATGATATTGCCGTGCAATCCACCGCCTGTGCTCGATGCCGCAGCACAAGCACGGGCAGTCGCAAACCACAGGGCCATAGCACAGGGCGGGGGGCGGGGTAGAGCAGGGGTCAGTGCCGAGATCCGCAGCTTGACAGCACACTCGCTCGGCAAGTCGCAGGTCAGATCGGGCCCAGGGGCAGACGCCTCGCAGAAATGCAAGAACCCAGACACAGTCCGTACACCCGCCGTCCCTCACACAGGGGCGTACCGGGCCAAGGGTTTGCTTACCGACCCCTGGGGTGGTGGGGGGGTTCATTTTTTGGGGACCCGCTGACCCACCCACCCACCCACCCACCGAAAAAGAACATTCCTCCAGGGAAAAATGAAAAAAAATTTTGGTCCGGACCAAGAAGAGCTGGCGTAGCCCGCTCACTTTACAGTACTCGAGACCACCTCTCGGGATCAAGGGTCATAGCTCGCCAGTGCTACGATGATCCCACAAATGACTGTGGTAGCGGATCTGACACGTAGTGAGGATTAGCTGAGTCTGAAACCGGGTGATGCAGTGGGAGGCTGCCACGCCCGCAGGCTTCCCAGTGCTCCTCCAGGGAAAAATGAAATCTTGAATAGAGAGCCCCAAAACCACCCACCCACCTACCCACCCACCGACTGGGGTGGGGTGGGACCCACCTTGAGCAAACCCTTGTTTTTTTGTTTGACGAAGCTGCAATAGTTCCGCAATAGTTCTGCAGCAGTACAAGTCAATCTCGGGATCTAAGTACACTCGCAGAACATACCATGGCTTCTTCCCCTATCAAGGACAGGGGTCAAGGTTGACAAAGAAGGAGCAACTTATATTCCTACCCACCTTGAGCAAACCCTTGTACTGGGCCCCCACCGCTCCAAACGAGGGCTCTGCATTGCGGAGCCGATGGAGATCAGGGCCATACAATCGCGCAAGACCCCCCCGCCCAAAGTGCAGGGGGACCCCATTCCCCGTTTTGTTTCGGGCGCACTCTGCGTCAGAGTGTGCCCTGGGGGTCGTCCCGATCGGGGGTCAGTCCCGAGACAGTGCAGGCGGACCGCCCCAGAGGCAGAGCGTGTGCACGGCCGAAGGGGGCGGGATCAGCGGGGGGGCGCAGGGGCCCCCCGCCACACCCCCCAACCGCGTGTCCTGACTTGCCCTACCCCCCCCCACCCCCTGCCTTGCGAGAACAACGGTAAACGCGCTGCAACAGGCGGGCACAAGGAAGGAAGGCATTTTGCGGAGCTTAGACCTTGGGTGGGAAGGGCTGAAACGGGCGTTCTCTGCGCACACCCGGAGAAGACAGGCTCGGCGATGGCAACGTGCACGAGGATGGCCTAACCAATGCCCCATCCTCAGCAATCCCCCAGGGCGGGTCCTTCAACAGACGGTGGCCGCAAACCACCAGCACCTCGGCCCCCAGTCACAGAAAGAACTGGATCGTCATTGACCACCAAAAAACGGAACAGCCGAACAGCGCGGCTCCAAACGTTGTGGACAACCACAACACCTACGGTTGCTCTAACAAGGGCGGTGTTCTCGCAAAAGGGGTGGGGGAGGGATGCATTGCAGGGGAGGTACCCCCCCCCCTCAGGGCGCCCAGCCTATGCCCAGCCACTGTCCCCAAGTGCCAGCTTCAATGGCATTTGTAAACGACAGTAACCGCCCCCAACCGCTTTGGCAACCTCCTCCAACCGCCCGTCTAACCGCCTCGGGGGCCGTCTCCGAGGTGCCTTCCCTTCTGATGCATCCCTTTGTGGGGGGGGGGGGGGACTTTGTCCCTTCCGCACCCTCCGGGTAGGGGCTTCCTCTGTCTCCGTCCGAGCTCAGAGCTGCGGCCATGACGCCCAGCGCTTCCCTCGGGGGCCGGCAGGAGGGCACGGGCCCCGCCCATGCCACTCCGCAAGGTGCTCTTCACATCGCCCCAACCGCAGCGTATCCCTCCCCCAGCCCAATGAGGAGGGAAGTAATGCAGCTGCACGGCATGGAGACGGTGGCCGAGGACCACTGCGGGGAACCCGGGGCAATGTAACGTGGAACAGGGCCAGATACTTTTTTTTTTGCATCAGGCCTGCGCTGAGTAGCGACAAGGCTCTCGGGTTCGCAACCCGGTCTCTGCATCAGTGCTGCAGGGCGCAGAACAGTCACCCGATGTAACGTGTGGCCAGAAGGCAATCCTGGATCTGTGCCTGCAGTGAGTACTAATGCATGGTAGTGCAGCGGGTACTGCCACGCCGAAGCAACCCAGAAACGTGAAGGTTCACAAATTCATCAATCATTCATTGGTGTGTGTAACGTGGAACAGGGCCAGATACAGAAAGCCCCGGCAGGACGTTCCCTAACTTCACTGTCCCAGCGGTGAACTACAAACCGCCAAACTGCGCAGACCTTTCTTTCTTTTGGTCCAGACCAAAGGTGAGCTGGCGTAGCCTGCTCATTATACAATACTCGACACAACCCCTCGGAATCAAGGTCCAGAACTGTCCGGGGCTACGATGATCCCACAAATGACTGTGGTAGCGGATCTGACACGTAGTGAGGGATGAGCTGAGTCTGAAACCGGGTGATGCGGTGGGAGACGGCCCCGCCCGTGGGCTTCCCAGTGTGCATGAGGCACAATGACTGAAGGCTGAAAAGGACAGCGGTGTGAAGACTGAAGGCTGTGCACCTGGACCTTCCTTCAGCTTGGAAGAAGGAAAGCCTTCTGGAAATACCAAGCCCAGGTGGCTCCGTACACCTCATGGACGTGTGAGGCCCGTGTGTGTGACGAGACCCAAGGAGCTGCACCCCCCAACTGCGCAAGGGCCCAGGGCAGGAAAAAGAAAGGTCAGGGTGAGATCCTGTGATTAGACAAAGCCAGGGTTACACAACACACACATACACACAATGAGAACCGCGAAAACAAGAACAGAGCAAGAAAAGCGGTGAAAGAAAACTCCTCAGGGACAGCAGAGCTGCCCTAGACGTCTTTCGGTGTGTCAGAAACACACACACACACACACACACACACACACACACACACACACACACGGTAGACGGGACAAACAGGGCACTGGTCAAGGCGGCCTGAGTGTACTAAGTCTCGTCAGGTGCAGCGTCAAAACAAAGACAAGTTCAAACGCGGCACTAGGCGCCTTTCTGCAGTGCAAGGACAGGAGATGAGCCCAGCCCGAAGTCGATCCCAGCAACCGGTACAGCCTCTAGCAGCAGCGCTGGACCAGAGGTCTGCAGCAAAACGAAGCGACAGTCAGCACCCTCCCAGACCACAGCTGCATTGGGAAAGCCAGGCCTGTACCTCCCTGCCTGCGGCAGACACACACACAATTTGCGAAAGCACAGCACAAAGCGCTTTTGGCTGAGTGAAAATCCTCGTCAGACACACACACACACACACACACACACACACACACACACACACACACACACATTGTGCCGTACTATCCCCGCAGCTCAATCAGCTTGTGCAGACATGGGCTGTGCTGTGAGGCAGAATGTTGTTGTGAACATCGACAACTCAACAAGTACAGCCCACGCAATGTGTTTGTGCACAGCATGCGCATTGCGCATTGCGGGCACAGCGTGCGCATCACGCCCATCTGCTGCCCGCAACAACTCCATGACCCCCGATCACCTCCTCCCCTCCTGTTTCGGGGTTCGCAAAGCCGGTCTGAAAAAAAAACCCGGATCGTCTTGTGGGGGGCACCCCTGAACATGTTCCCAATGATGAACAAGGACACACAACACCACAACTGGAAGCGAATGCAAAGAGCATTTCCTTGCAATGAGTCCCCGAAGCCCGTTTGGTCTCAAACCCCGAGTGCTCCTCATTGCCCATCGCTCCCAAACCTCGCTGGGATTGCCCCCATCAGCAAACCCAGGGTAACGATGGCGGGGGCGCGGGGAACTTGCCCTATATCTACAACAACTATCAGTGGTGGAATCCCAACTCGTTTTGCACTTTCCGCTGCAATGCATTTAGTGTCTCCTTTGCTATGAGTCCAAGAAAGGGCCAAAAAATGGGGTCCTTTGTCCAATTTTTGCCCTTTGGCAATCTTCATGTAACGAGTATGGGTCGAATATAGTAGGCCAAATAGCACTGTTCCGAACGGTGTAGGAACGGTGTACGTTTTCTGACATGTCTGTGATGGATACCAGGGTTGTGAGGAACTGTGCAGGAACCTGCATGCTTGGGGGGAACGGTGCAGGAACGGTGCAAAACTTTTGGGGAACAGTGTAGGAACAGTGCAATGCAAGGGGAGGAACGGTGCTATTTTGCCTGCTGGTTGAATACCTGGACTTGTTTTGCTGACTTGTTTTGCTGACATCTGCCGGACAACAGTACAGCCCTCTCGGTGGTGGAGTGGCACGATGGCCAGACCATAGACCGTAATGATCGACCTGGTCAGTCGGTACGGGCAGTTGCGATACCCATCCCTAAACCTCCGAATTCCAGTTCTGGGGCTTCACACCAGTGCCCAAAAGTAGCCGTGCAGGCAACCGACACGGTTCAGGGAAGAGGGAAGCTTAAGGGGTCCAGACATGCCACTAGCGCGTGGCGGGGAAATTCTTTCTCAGTAGGAACTGGCCCCGTACCATAGGCCACTCAGTACTACCCGCTATGGGAAACAGATGCGTGTACACGACCGGCACTGCTCAAAGCAAAGCAGAAGTGCAAAGCAAAAGTCGAAGAATAAAGCTCTTCAGTGACATGTCACAGGGGCCTTTCACTGTAGCGAACAAGACAGCAGGTGAGCAGTACTACCCGCCCCCCTGCACCACCAGAACGCAGTAGGAGCGTGCTGTGTCCAGCCTGTAGCTCAGTAGGACCATGCTCCATCCCATCATGTCTGAGCCGGCAGACGCTGGTGGCAAGTCTGGGTCACACCAGGTCACCCTGTGGGTGACTGATTCCTACTATTCCCAAGGTGTCCCGTGGTCCCCGGTCCACGTTGGTTCCTGGCCCCTGTGGCCGCCTGGGTCCAACATGCCTCACAAACCTCAGACCAAAAATCAGGATAGAACACAATTGCTGATTGGGGGTGTCGGAGAAGAGGATAATCGCGAAGCTCGGCCCATCAAAAGCCCAAGAGCTGATACTTGTGCTCGTGTGCATACAACTATCGGGGGACATTTGGTGGAGGTATCTTGGCGGGGATCAAGTATCTTGGGCCCTCCCGATGCAAAGTGGTGATGGGTGGTGTGTATGAGAACGTGTTTTGATTCCACTCCCCTGCCGCAACATGCACTGCTCAATACGATACAATCATCGGAACAGCCTAAAACGGAAAAGCTCTAAACAGGGATCAAAACATAAATTCTATTGCCTTCGGCAAGGTACCTCGAAGAGGGGAGAGGTGCAAGAGGGCAGTTTAAGAAGTGAGGAGCCCCCCCCCACACACACCCAAATAGGGTGAAAAACACATGAAGAGGGGCCAAAACATGCTTTACATAGGATATTTGATCATTTTGGATGGTCAAAGTATGAAAAAAATCAGTTTCGGAAATTTCCATTTTTGAGCTGCCGAGGCCGGAAAACTGCATAAGCAGGTTGTGTGCCCTAGACCCCTTGGTACCCCCCCCCCCACACACACACCCAAATAGGGTGAAAAACACATGAAGAGGGGCCAAAACATGCTTTACATAGGATATTTGATCATTTTGGATGGTCAAAGTATCAAAAAAATCAGTTTCAGAAATTTCCATTTTTGAGCTGCCGAGGCCTGAAAAGTGCTAAGCAGGTTGTGTGCACACACCAAAGGCCACTGAACTACCTACGAACAGCAATTTTGAAGCTTTTGGGGGGCCCATGGCTTACGCTAGATGGGCCCAGTGACCACTACATGGGTCCCCATGGGTGCTCAAGTACCCGTATTGTCACCAAATGACCACCCAAACCCATCCTAGGGGCGACAGAAGAGTTTCGGAAAGCAAATCTTGCAGGTGTCACTAAACAGCCTACGCAACGGCAATTTTGGGGCTTTTGGAGGGGCCATGGCACGGGCTACATGGGCTTGGCAGCCACTACGTGGGTCCCCATGGGTGCTCAAGTACCCGTATTGTCACTAAATCATCACCCAAACCCATCCTAGGAGCAACGGAAGGGTTTCATGAAACATCCAATTTCAAAAAACTCTCACGTACCACTAAACAGCCTATCCAGCGTGAAAACGGCTAAGTCCTCACCGGCAAGGGGCCATATGGGGGGTGCCGACTGGGGGTACCTTGAGTTGGGACCTGGGACCCCCGCCATGGGTTAGGGGGTCCATATACAAGAAGAAAGTTCTTTGGGACCCAGGTCCAAATACACACACAGCAGCCACAATACACCAAGAAGTTTCCCCCCCCCCACCCCCCACCCCCACCCCCCCCCCCCCCCCCCCCCCCCCCCCGAAAAAGAGGTACCCGGGTGCGGGGGGGTACGGGGGTCAAAATCCAAAAAATCATTGGGGGATCATTTTTGGTCGTGAAATGATGATTTTACAAGGGGTTAAACGTTAGAAACCATACATTGGGGTATGCTACGCGAACAACCCCAAAAAAAGGGGGTATACGGCGCTCGCGCCCGCACTTGATCTAACAACCTCTCTTCGAGGTGATTTCTGGCAAAACTTTGGGTATAGGCTGTAGTACGCGGCTGTAGAGGTCATATGAATGTGGTATGTGGGGGTGTGCTACGTGGTGTGGCATGGGTATGTGGCATGGAGGCATCACCTGGTGCCCACGGTATGGGGAGTGTGCCAAGGGGGTGGGGTACGGAGGAATGACATGTGCGGAGGTGGGAGGTGCGGTATGGGGATATGGCAGGGGGATTTGGAGTGCAAAACATAGTGTCGGCTGGAATGGGGGAGAGGGTGTTGGTAGTATGACGATGTGGTGCGACGGTTTGGCACGGGGGTGGTGCATGGGACTTGGGGTGGGCGGTATGGCACGGAGTTGGGGGCGCTTTGTGGGTGTTGCCTGGGAGTTGCGGTGTGGGGAGCGGAGACCCGTCATGAATCCGCCCCGTACCACCTGCCACTCAGTGGGGGCCGCTCCCGGCGCACCCAGAACTCGGTAGGAACGGGCTGCATCCCGTTTTACACTCAGTAGGACCACTTGCCGGACGCCGGTGGCAGGTCTGCCGATCCCCCTTGTCCACTGAGGGGGACAGCGCAGACCGATGGGGTGCCCGTCTTTGGACAAGCCCGTCGCTGTGCGCAGTGCGTGTGCGGAACATGTGCACACACAAGGACCCTCCAGCGAAGACCCCAATGGCAGAGCCCCTGAAGCCCCTGAACACTCGTGTCCTGAGCAGCCCTAAACGCCCCAGGACACACAACTGCCAGTATCCCCGAAGGAACTCTGGGCTATGGTGCGTGAGCACAAGACGCGATCAGCACAAAGCGCAGAAAGAAATGTGGCTCGTCAGTGGCCTACAAGACCATAGGTACCTTTCTGTCAACAAGGACGCAAAGATGCCAGTGGATGGACCACTGAAAAAGCGAAATGCAGTGAGGACGCGGCGGTACGTACAAGACCATCGCCATGCAGGCCTCACCGGATCAATCAGTCAACCTGTCACTGAGTTCACATACAATTGGAAACGCCAGAGATCCCCCCACGCCTGGACCTCAAGGCAGCACCCGCCCGATGGCAATCGCTGTCGGTCACTGCCCAAGTGCCATCGGCTTACCACCGCCAACCGCCGCCGGTTTACTGCCAACCACCGCCGCTTTACCGCAGTCCCGCAAGCAACTGCTCCATTGGGAGGGAAGGGGGGAAGGGGGGTATCTAATTCCGAAAGGACGCCCCATCCCCGAACCCCACCCCCCTGCCTGTATTGCAGGGGCAGCTGAAGTCAAACCACACGACAGTCAGCTGGGGATCCCGTGCGTAGACATGGTCCGTGCTGAAGCGTGACCCACAGGCAAACGGGTTACGAGGGTTGTATGTCCCAGTGCAGCAACATTCGCTCAACGTCACATCAAACCCAACAGAGGTGGGTTGCAGTCTCAAGCACCAGTTCGTTTTTTGTTGGGGGGATGGGGGTGGGTGGCATTGCAACCGACAGCAACCGCCCCCAACCGCTTTGGCACCCTCCTCCAACCGCCTGTCTAACCGCTCCTGGGGCCGCCTCCGAGGTGCCGTCCCCTCGGATGCATCCCTCTCTCAGGGTCAATGTCAGAGCTGTTCAGTTCTACGACGATCCCACAAATAAGCGCGGGAGCGGACCTGACACGTAACGCGCGTCGGGCCCCGTTGCCGCACCTTTTTGAAACTATGACATTGGCGGTGCCCTCCTTTTTGTGTTGACTTGGACTTGCACGCGCATGCGGTGCTGCCAAGTACATCTCCCGTGGATACGCATGTGTTCCTGTCAACGACCTTTCGAAGGATCGCCGTTGTTCGCCAACAACCGACGTTCGTGTGCTGTGGTGCATGTGGATGTGTCGGGCCGCAGTCCTTGTGGCTGAGACCTGGAAATGACACGGGCCTGTGGCAGTGGGAAGGAAGGCGCTGGGTCATGCCTTTTGAAGAGGGGTTTTGTGCCCGCCACCGAATCGGTGCTTGAGGCTGCAACGGGCAGCCACCGTCTCCCACTGCATGATCTGGTATACTCTGGCGTCTGGACCGGCCGCAGGGTGGTGCACAAGAGCGGGGGGTGTTCGGCAAAAGGTTCGCGGGGGACCGACAAAAACACAATTCCACAACTTACGCCCCCTGCCGACTCCGTCCCCATCCTTGGAAATGCTTGTTCGGTTGTGTCCATTCCCTGGAAACAGACGTCATCTTTTGCTTCTTTGGCTGAAGCTGCAGCTGCAACATTCAACTCTGTCTGGATGGCCTCGGGTGAGACACAGGTCCATGGGAGGTCCGTGATAGCGGTCTATTTACGGGGTGGAGCTGCTGCAATGGGAGACTGCAGTGTGTCGGACGCACTGCACACGCAGATAGGCCCGCTGTTGCGGCTTGGGTCCACGAACTGCCGCTGGGTTCGACCACCGATTGCCCAAAACATTCGTACCGAACCATAAAAATGGGTGCAAAAGTTGCGTCAGGAATTGTCGGTCAGAATTTGTGCAGCGGAATTTCCATGGTACATGTCCCCCGCCCCCCGGGCATGACCTCCTTTTTGGTCGAGATCAGTTCTAGGGAAGCGGGGGAGGGGGAGCGGCGGGGGGGGGGGGGGGGGTGACCTAATTAAAAAACAGACAAATGCAAACCAGAGGTAATGCACTCCACAGTCAGGCATAAGTGCATCTTTATTCTCTATGCCAAACCTGGTTGAACCTCAGGCGGGGGGGGGGGACTTTGTGGGTGAGGGTGGACTGCCTGCCCCACTGCGCATCACTGGGGCATCACTGCCTCCGTGGCGTCCACTCCCCCGCCGGCGTTGGCAGGCCACACATGTACCCAGACTGTCCAGTTTGCGGGCTGCGTGAGCCCGGGGGGGGGGGGGGGGGCGTTGTAACCTCCGGAGCCAATCCTTCGCACCAAAGCGAAGCATCCGGCGCTCCGAACAGAATCCACAACTTCTAGTGGAGAGTTTTTGTACAAGTGGAGAGCGGGCACCCCCTCCTCCCCCCCCACTACCCCACATACTGCCGCTGGGCCCGGGGCTCCTCCGGCGGTAGGTCGGTCCAGGGTGCACGGGGGTAGAAGGGGGGTTGGGGTGCCAATAAAAGCTCAGTGCGTGTGCCGGTAAGTACTCCTGGGCGCACACACTGGTGGGGTTTCTAAGTGTTTACATTGCCTGTCCGCAGACGCTGGGACCACGCGCTGTCCCGCTGCTCACAGGTGCTGCTTCTGCCCTACCTCCCATGCCGGCACTGCTTTCACACAAGGTCTCGGCCAAGGCCGTGCAGTTAGGAGGGTGCTTTCCGCTGCATCAGATGTGGGAAATGCAACACAGGGCCGAAGGTTCCAGATCACCAAGTCTCACACACCCGGAGCCCCGGGGGGGGGGGGGGGCATCAACGCCTGCTGCCCACTGCCCCCTGCAGTGCGGCAGTGTACTGAAGGAGGCCCACTGCCCGCTGCCCCCCCTGCAGTGCGGCAGTGTACTGAAGGAGCCTCACTGCCCAATGCCCCCTACAGTGCGGCGGCGTAATGAAGGAGGCCATGAAGTGTACGGGCAGGAACATGCGGCTGAGAGTGGGTGTCTGCCAACAGATACACAGGTGTCACCAACAGGCCCCAAAGAGCACCTTCCTTATTTCGGTGCCGCGAATCGAAGGTGTACTAATCGCGAACTCTGCCTAAACACCCGCACTCGGACACGGAGGAATCTGACTGCCGTCGCCTGCGCGCGCAGGGCGGGCAGGCCGTCCTCACGTTCTTGTGGTGCCTGATTGCAGAGGCACCCCTCCGAAGCGCTCCGGCTCCACCGCACTGAGTGTACGCGATTCATCGGCCACGGGTCCGGGCATCGCCCCAGCCTACACCACACGGTCAATACACGGGGACTGCACACACGTAGATGACACACAGCCACCAAATCCCAACACACACACACACACACACACGATTGCAAGACAAACAGACAAGCACAACGCGAAGTCCGAGTGCGAATCTCCTCGTCAGTTGGCCATCAAACAAGACAGAGCATGTTCGCCGCCAATAGGCGCCTTTCTGCGGTAACGGGGACAGGCAGGGAAGGGCTCGCATCGTGGGGGATGCATCGTGTTCAAGATGAAGTTCTGGGCGGCCTCTGGCAGCTGTGCTGTACCAGACACACACACACACACGACGAGAACCGCAAACAACACACACACACACACACACACACACACACACACACACAACCAACCAACCACACGGAGACACACCACGGCACCAGTGGGCACCGATTGTCAACGATGAACGGCAGACAGAGGGTCCAACAGTATTCCAAAGGCAGCGCTGAGAGCAAGTCCAATGCAAGGGCTACTGCAATCGGAAATGGCAGCGCAGTTGCAGAAGGCGGCTTGCACAGCTCAGAAAA
This sequence comes from Eutreptiella sp. 'Long Island Sound 2002', assembly GCA_964036045.1. Classification (NCBI taxonomy): domain Eukaryota; phylum Euglenozoa; class Euglenophyceae; order Eutreptiales; family Eutreptiaceae; genus Eutreptiella; species Eutreptiella sp. 'Long Island Sound 2002'. The sequence continues at coordinate 3,243,323 of OZ038400.1, read as the reverse complement.
GGGGAGAAGCGGATTGGCAGCCCATGCGGCCCCACACCCTCGCCCGTCAGCCCACACCAAATCGTTGGCGACACCGGTCAATATCGCCAGCTGCTCCCGAGCCACTGCCCGTCCCCTGACCCACTACACCGGACGCTGCTGCCCGGGGCCAGGGCACAACTCAATTCAATCATTGCGCAAGCAACGGACCACACATTCATGGCCGGGCCCCACCGCTCAGCACTTTACCATTTGGACAACGGGCGGTGTTTGCAGCCCAGGAAAAGGGCCCCGGCCGCCTCCCTCCCCCCTCCCCCGTAGGCAACGGAGCAAAGGCCTGTCTCCGGAGGTGGGAGGGGGTCTGGCACGACGCCTGCAGTGGAGTGCTGTCTGAAGCTGGCGGCGCCGATTGGCCTCCTGCCACTTACCTTTGGCAGCCGACCCTTTCCCTGAACCCATTCCCTGCGGAGGCGCCGGTGCGTATTGGCCTCCCACCGCCTCGTCCCCTTGATCAGTGGGACTTGCCTATCCTTACCCCCTTACACTCCCTCCCGTTCCCTTGGGAGGGTGAGCCAACGCACCCCCCCGACTGCCCCTGCCTCACTGCTCTGTGCCGGGCCCACACGGAGGGGGGCAGCGGCTCACGCCGTTGACCGGGTGCGTCCAGCCGGACCGCACGCCGGCGGAGGGGGACCATCCGCCCCGGAGGGGGGGGGGGGGGGGTCGGCTCTTTTGTGCTGTCCGTTGCTCACTTCGGAGAGGTCAACCCTCAGGCTTGCCGTTCTATGGGGGGGCTTTGGCGGTTGGGACGATACCTGGTTTCCGCTTTGGGTCGTCGGCGGGGCGCTGCTCCGGCACTTGCTTTGCAGTGTTGCAGTGAAGTGTGACGCCTGGTCCCTTTGCCCGCACGATGCGCGTGTACCCAGGGGACTCGGAGCCCACCAACAGAGGGGGTCCGACGTTGCCCTCCCCATCTGTGGCGGCCTGGCCCCGTTATGTCAATCAGTGCCTCATTTTCAGTGTGACCTGCTGTTGGTAGCCGATGGGGGGGAGGCGCGGTGCTCCAGAAAGGGTGGTGGGGTACCGGGCAGTACAGCCAGTGTGCACAACCGCCAGCAACCGCCAGCAACTTGGCGCCACCAGCAACCGCCGAAAATCTCTAGCAACCGCCAGAAATCTCCGGCAAACTCGCGCTTTGTCTCTGCCCGGGGGCAAAGCCATTGAGGCGGCATATAAACACCCGCTCAAACCTCCGATGCCGGGGGTCAGTCGGTTCAGGAGAGCCACCATCCGTGTTCTACGTGTTTCACACTCGCGTGGCCTCCGATGCGGATGTTTGGGCACCACACGAAGCGATCATCCGCGGCAGCATCCCAACGGGCCCCGCGCGGACGGATACACGGGGCCCGCCAGTGCGAGTGTCGGCCCCAGTCGCCACTCACACCACACCCGAACCGGGGGTGGGGGTGGGGCAGGGATACATTGGAAGGGGGGACCCCCCTCCTCTCTGTCCAGAGCGCCCAGCCTATCCCCAGCCACTGTCTCCCTGACGGCAAGTGCCAGCTTCCATGGCATTTGTAACCGACAGTAACCACCTCCAACCGCTTTGACAACCTCCTCCAACCGCCTGTCTAACCGCTTCTGGGGCCCCCTCTGAGGTTCCTTCCCGTCTAATGCATCCCTTGGGGGTGGGAGGGCGTACTGTTGCCCCACCGTCCACGGGCCCTTCCCCCTGGCCATTAGCCCGGCGAAATGCCGCAGCCGCTGCAACCGCCAGGATTTGCACTCGCAACCGCTCCCCCAACTGCCGAGGGGGGCATCTCTTACCCTCGCGGCCCCTCCGCGACGCCTCATAAATACGAGCCGACCGAGGGGCTCTGGGCCAGCGGGGCGCCCTGGCCCCCGAACGTGGGGAAGCGCATGGTCGGGGACGAGGCGGACCGCTTCACCTTCAGGCCCGTCCCGGGGCCGCCCGCGACGGGCCCAGACACGGCCTGGGGGCCGGGCCCGGCGGCCCGCCGCGGGGGCACCCCCCCGTAGCCCTGCCGCACGGCCCCCGCCGCCGCGAGCGGGGCCGCGCGCGCGGCCGGCGCGTAGGGCGGCGCGGCAGCCGGGGGGGGCGCGGCGGCGGCCGCGGCGACGGGGACGCCGGCGCCGAGCATCGGGGACTTGGAGGCGCTGTGCCGGCGCGACTCGGAGAAGCGCCGGTTCTGCATCGGGGCGGCGGCGGACAGGGCGGCGGTGGAGAGCAGGGCGTCGGGGTTGGCGTCGCGCGGCTCGCGGACGGCGTGGAGGCAGTGCGCGGACTGGGAGCCCATGGAGTGGCGCGCGGAGGGGAGGGCGTGCGCCGGGGTGGCACCGGTGTAGCACGGGAAGTCGGAGGTCCCTCTTGTTGATGGTGCGGAGGCGGCGGCTGCAAGTGCGGAAGGGGAGGGGGGGGGACTTTGTGGAGGAGTGGGTCGGGGTCCCAACCCAACGGGTGAACAACCCACCTCCCCTCCACGCGTGGTGGGCCCCCTCCTCAAAAGGTGCACACGTACGTACGCCCGGAAGTACGACCCGGCATGCTCCCTCCGCCTCGATGTCACACGCCCCCCGCCTTGTAGGTTGTTGGTACTCGGCTCTGAAGCTCCAACCAGACATGCCACTAGTGTCCAGCAGGGGAACTGAGTTTCGTTAGGAATCAGCCTCGTACCATGTACCACTCAGTAATATCCGCCGCTGTCGCAACCACCACTTCGTAGGAACAAGTTGCATCCCATGTCTAACTCAGTAAGATCCAGCTCCCTTCTGATCACGTGTGACCTGGCACACACTAGTGCCAAGTCTGGCTCCAACAGAACACCACGTTCCAATGTGTAACCGAATGTGTTACTCAGCAACATGAGTGTTGCTCTCTGCATTATGGGCAGGACAGACTCGACGGAGAAGCAGTTGACTGACAGACTGAATTACTGAGTTGCTGCGGCGATGCACGCTTTGCCTGTGCGGGGGCAGCTGGCGCAGCAAACCAGACATGCCGCTAGTGTCCGGCAGGGGAACTGAGTTTCGTTAGGAATCTGCCCTGTCACATATGCCGCTCGGTAATATCCGCCGCTGTCGCAACCGCAGCTCAGTAGGAGCAAGCTGCGTCCCCGGTCTGACGCAGTAAGACCCAGCTCCCTTCTGGTCACGTCTGACCTGGCAGACGCTAGTGCCAAGTCTGCAGCAAAGCCTCAACCTACCCGGACTGAAAATGCCGCCGCACCGACCGTTGTATCGCGAAATCATCGCAGGATTTGCTTCCGCTGCCAGTAGCTGCCACCCAGGGACCTGGGAGGGCCCGGGTTTCGATCAAGGCTGTTCAACCCGATTCCCTTCCCTCCACATACTTGAGAGCACACAACTGTGATTTGTAGCGCTGTGATGCTCCAACCCTCCCTTCCATGTGCCCCCCCCCCCCCCGTCCCCTCCCCGCCTTCCCTCTCTCCTGAAGGGGGCGGATTCCAAAGACTGCAAGAGGGGAGGACAGGGCTCCTTTTAAAAAGGGGGGTGGTAGGGGGGGGGGGGTCCAGCCCCCCCCCCCTGCCCCAGTGGTGCCGTGTTGTTAAAAGGAGCCCTGGGAGAGGAGCCCCCCTTTGCTACCCCTCGCAACCGGGGGAAACTTTGGGTGAGAGTGGGATAGCGGACCAGCTACTCCCTGATGCTGCTTCCGCCCCTTGGCGTCCATCCCATGCCGCCGCTCGCAATGCTCCACACGAAGGCTTTCCGGAGACCGTGAAGTTTGGAGGGTGCTCGCCACCACATCTAGCGTGGAAAATGTAAACACAGGGAGCAGGGGACTACAAGGTACCCCTCGGTGGTGCGCGGCATTTCCGGGCATTTTGCACTGGGGGTTTCCCCCTTTTTTGGAGCAAGCGCCCACACCCGCGGTAATGCCTCAGCCCGGCAAGGGGCCGATGGCTGATTGTGGGGTATGCTCGGGGACGGTTTTGGGGGGGGAGAGGGGGGGCCTTGAGGGTTTTTCGGCGGTTTCCCTTTGATTTGGCATATCTGAGTTGTCCATTGGATTCGAAGCAGTTTGAACATACACATAAATCGGAGTACCAAACCATTGACTCCCCACCACATGTGGGGACAAAAGCTCCTGGCAGACCCCTAACCGGACCCCCCAACGCACCCAACGAGCCGGAATATTGTTGGTGCCCCCACTGTCTCACCAAAAACCCTGCTGCTCCCCCGGATGGGGATCTGGGTGGTGAGGGTTGGGAGGTTGGGGTCCCCACTTCAATCCCCCCCAAACACATGACGACACCCTTTGACGTCCGCTGTTCTGCAACTGCTCTAGTTGTGTGGAGGGGACCCTCCCAACGGCGGGCGGTGGATGCAGAGTTGCAGAGCACCGTGGGCCGCGTGCTGTGCCTCCAGGATGAGCTGCGTTCCGAATCCTCACCATGCAGACCCACAGGGGACCGCGGCCCACGCTGCTGCCCCTCACCATGCCCCTACCCCTGCCCCTGCCCTTTGCATGGCACGGCCCCTGCCCCTGCCCCTGCCCAGTCCCAACCCATGCCCCTGCCCCTGCCCCTGCCCCTGCCCCTGCCCCTGCCCCTGGCCCCTGCCCCTGCCCCTGCCCCTTCCCCAGCCCCAGCCCCTGCCCCAGCCCATGCCCCTGCCCCAGCCCCAGCCCCTGCCCCTGCCCCAGCCCCAGCCCCTGCCCCAGCCCATGCCCCAGCCCCAGCCCCAGCCCCTGCCCCAGCCCATGCCCCTGCCCCAGCCCCAGCCCAGCCCCTGCCCCTGCCGCAGCCCATGCCCCTGCCCCTGCCCCAGCCCCAGCCCCAGCCCCTGCCCCAGCCCTGTGCATGACACTGCACCTGCCCTTACCCCGGCCCCTGCCCCTGCCCTGCCCTTGCAATTGCCCCTTGCTCCTCATCTTGGGTTGCTACCTGCGGAAGTTTGTTGTGTGTGAAGGGGGAGTTGTGCGTCGCGGTGTGACTCTCCCACTGAGGGCTGGCCTCGCCAGTGCAGGATGCCCCCCACCCACCCCCTTCTGTTGTGGCGGCCCCATCCAGAAACAGACACCAAACGATTGTGCCGATGCCTCGCAGGCCCCGGTCCATGCTCCAGCCACTGGCCCCCCTGCAGGACAGCGGCCGCGCCGTCCGGGACCCGCCACTATCGCGACCCCTCGGCCAACGCCAGCGGCGCCATCGAAAAGCACAGTGCGACCAAAAGTGGACTTCCGCGGCCGTTTCGGAGGTTGAGACAGTTTTATACAGATGTACTTGGAAAGCCACACTACAGAGTGTCGGGTGAAGGCCACCCAGTGGCGACCTGAATGAAGAGGAGTGAAGGCCACCCGGTGGACACCCGAAGAAAAAGATGAAGCGAAGGCCGCAGCGCTTGCCAATGCCCCTCCCTGCCCCGGCCCCTACGGTGGCCCCTGATCTTTGAAGGGAGAGACCTGAAGTTGGGGTGTTGGCAGCCACGATGGGGGCGGGGTAGCCCGGTCGCCCATTCTGTTGCGGCTTCACCGGGAACGAGAAGCTGGTGCTGCGGCGGTCGGGGCGGGTGCTCCCGGTGCTCCCGGTGGTCCCCGTGGTCCCGGTCGAACTGGAGCTCCTGCCCTCTGCGCTCATGCCGTTGCTACTGCGGGGGGAATTACTGCCGGGGGTATCAGGGCCCTGCATCTGAGGGGCAGGCAGGACGGAGGCCAGAATGGGGGGACAACGGACATAGCACAGTGGAGAGAGCAGCCGCACCAATGAAACTCGAGGTGGGGAGGGGGG
>OZ038400.1:3067576-3232576 GCA_964036045.1 Eutreptiella sp. 'Long Island Sound 2002' | reverse complement strand
GGCTCCCTGGAGCACCCGTCCGCCTTCTACGGCGCACAGCATGTGTGGTTCTGTCCCACTGCTGATCCAGATCTCAGGGGCTGGGCCCCCTTTTACAGTGTGGGGCTGGGTCCCCTATCAAGCAATGGGGCTGGGTCCCCCTCCTACTCTATGGGGCTGGGTCCCCTTTCAATCAGTGGGGCAAGGTCCCCTTTTACTCTGTGGGGCTGGCCCCCTTTTATTCAGTGGGGCTGGGACCCCGTTTTATTCTGTGGGACTGAGTACCACAGATGGTGGTGTCACGGTGTAGTTATGCTGTGCCGTGTGCACCTGTGTGCTGGTGGCGGCATATGCCATCCAGCCTGCCCTGCTGTGTGATCCTAGGGGGGGGCGCGATGCCGCGCGCATAACAGGCCCATCACCGCTACACCGCTACACCGCTACAACAACAACAACAACAGCAACAGCAACAACAACAACAACAACAACAACAACAACAACAACAACAACAACAACAGCAACAACAACAACAATAGCAACAGCAACAGCAACAGCAACAGTGACAGCAACAACAACAGCAACAGCAACAGTGACAGTGACAGCAACAGCAACAGCGACAGCAGAAACAACAGCAACAGCAACAGCAACAGCAACAGCAACAGCAACAGCAACAGCAACAGCAACAGCAACAGCAACAGCAACAGCAACAGCAACAGCAAAAGCAACAACAAAAGCAACAGCAACAGTAGCAAAGGAAAAAGCAAAAGCAGCAATGGCAATAGCGGCAGCAGCAGCAGCAGCAGCAGCAACAGCAACAGCAACAGCAAAAGCAAGGATGGCAACAGTGACAGCAGCAGCAGTAACAACCGTAGCAACAACAACAGCAACGTCAACAGCAACAGCAACAACACCAGCAACAGCAACCAAACATCAATAGCTGCTGCTGTTACTACTGCTTTTGGCTTTTGCTGCTGTTGCTGTTGTTACTGCTGTTGCTGGCAACAAGAAATAGCAACGGCAGCAACAACACCAGCAGCGGCAGTAACAGCAATAGCAGCAGCAGCAGCAGCAGCAGCAGCAGCAGCAGGAGCAGCAGCAAAAGAACAGTAACAGCAACACGACAGCAGCAGCAGCAGCAGCAGTAGCAGCAGCAACAGCAACAGAACGATCACAAAATGACGGTAACATAATGCCGTAGGCAACAGCAGCAGAACAGCCAACAGCAACACAACACCAACAGCAGTAGCAACAGCAACACCCAAAGTGACAGTCTGGTGGTGACTGGCGTTGGTTCGGGAGGGGGCGGGGATGGGGGTAGTGGTGGTTGGGTGGTGTTGGTGCTGCTGCTTGCTAGAAGCCACTCAGATGCGGCGGCAGCAAGTTTTCCCACCGTTGTTTTTTTACCAACAACAACCGTGGCGGCGGCGGCGGCGGCGCGGCACAATATCGCGGCTGCGGGCATTGGACGCGTTAGGAGCCGTGCGCGTTCCTTGACCCTGGGGCTGCTCAGAAGCGGAATCGTTTGGGCAAATGGACAACGGTTCTTAAGCCTGAGCAGTGTACAACTCCGAAATGCATAGAGCACCTGCCACACATGCCCTCTCGAATACAAATTTCTGTAGCGTTCATACCTTTCTGCGGTTATCTTGCCCTCCAATGCTTTCATTCGCGCCTGTCCCGCTGATGATCGCCGGAGCCTGCAACAAGAAAACACAAAGGAACCAGGTGTAGGGTTTGGGGCACATAGAGAGGGCCGGGGTAAGCAGGGCGAAGGATTAGGGCCGGAAAGAGGCTTGAGGAGAGATGGGGTTTGAGGAGACAAGGGGTTTAAGGGGGCAAAGCTGATGAAAAAGGAGAGAGAGCAGCAGCAGCAGTAAGCAGCACTGAAGGCAACAGCAAAGGCAACAGCGGACAGAAATCAGAAGCAGCAACACCACCAAAAGTGGTCCAGGATCGGGCGCTACTTCAACACCGCAGCAGCAACAAAACAATGAGCTACAGCAACACCACCAGCAAGCTGTTGTTGCTCCTGCTGCTGGGGCTGCCGTTGTTGTTGTTGTAGTTCCGTTGCTGTTGATGTTGATGTTGGTGTTGGTGTTTTTTGTTGCTGCAATCGATTTTTCAAGAGTGCGCGGGATGGTGTCACGATGGTGTCACTGCTTGGGCTTGTGGATCCCAGACCGAACCGACTTCTTTCATACACATGTGTCAGGAAAGCCACACACACAATACCGGGGAAGTTCCCTTTGCCCTCAAAGCGCACCACTGGAGCGCGTGCACTGGCATTCGTCGATCAACATACACAAGAGACGTTGTCCTTTTGCGCACGACCACGTCCGGCGCTGGCACCACCGGCCGCCGCAGATCCTCACTGTGTCGCCGCGCCGCCTCCGGCCGCCGTGCCTTCGCCGGCGTCCGAATGCGCCCGTCCGCCGCCAGCCGCTGGCCCTCCGCATCAATTCCCCGCGCTTCCGCGGAGCTCCTGCAGCGGTCTTCGGCATCCGCTTCTGGGGTCGAGCCCCGACATGGAGCACTGTCTCGCCGGCCTTCCTCCGCGCAGCCGTCGGCCAGGCTTCCTTGGCGGCGGTCGCACTCGCCGTCCCGGCGATTTTCTGGCCGGTTCTCGGGTGGGGCCTCGCGCTGAGCTTCAGGTACTGCGTCTCGGTGTGCCTCCGGGGTGGCAGAGGCGGTGGGGGCGGAGGCGGCGTCTGCTGCACCATCCCGGCTTTTGCTCCGCGTTGCGGCGGTGGGCTGGAGCAGAGCAGGCGACAAGAGACGGGGATTGGGACGCATCGAGGGGAGGGAAGGGGATGTGCGAGGGTGCAGGCCGCAGGGGGGGGGAGGAGGTGTGGTGGAGCCGAAAAGAGCTTGGCGACGTGTGTGGAGAGCAGCGGGGCAGCATGGACAGGTGGGCTGCAAGGACTGGCGAGGAGGGTGCAGACGGATGGGACACCGGGAAGGGCAGGGCCTGGCTGAGGAGCGGTAAAATCTAATCAAGGCGAGCTAAGCGAAGGTGTAGGCGGAGCCTTTGGTAGCCTTACCCAGATTAACAGGAAAGCGGTCGACACACAGCAAACGGGGGGGCCGGCCGGGCGGGGCGGGCAGAGCCTGGCTAGGCGGGGCGGGTCAAGGCGGGCGGACAGGGCCTGTGGGTAGGGGCAAGGAAGGATGGGAGGGGGCATATGGCAGGGGCAGTGGCTTTTGGAGGGCACCACATGGGGCGGGTTGAGGTGAATAGCGGGTAGGGGCACAAGCACGCTTGCACGTCCGTCCCCTGTGCCCCGCTGCTACCTCATCGGCACGGCACATGGCACACCTTTGAGGACTCCCCAAACAGCGCCAGCGCGGGATGTGGGCCATTGCCTGAGACAGTACGACGTGGGGCAGGGATGAAGACCACATTGTCTCTTTGCGCGCCGCCGCCGGCCGCGCGCGCTTTTTTTTGGTAGGGGGGCGGGCGACAGTCATACCACCAACCCCGAGCCCACACCAACACAATTGCCAACCCGGGCCCAAGTAGCAGTCGAGCAAGAATGCTAGCCACACACACAACCTTACGCGATGCCCATTCCAAGAGACAACGCACGATTGTCCCGGGTTACAAGGGTCTTGGGCTGGAACACAATAGACGCAACGCTCACATCCCTACCGAGGAGGATTGCGGCTTCGTGGTTAAGGCCAAGGAAAACTCCCTACGACGTGTACTTGTGACGTGTACGTTACCCACCATGTGCGTGTTCGACAACCAATGCACACACCTCGGGCTAGCAATTTTTCCATGAGAATTTGGGCTTCTGATTGCACGGGACCTTGTGACCCAACGGACGATCTCGGCGACGATACATTCTCGATGACCTCTGGACCGCCGGCGACCTCGGGCTCAATGCATGAGGACCCTTTCGCGATCGTGGGTGGATCGTCAGGCATCCACGTGTAAAGGTTGAGGTTCTCGAAGCAAGTAACAAAACACGATGGATCTACACGTGACATTCGGAATGGCTTGGGATTTCATTTTTGAGACGCGACTGCTGTGGTTGTGCCTCTTTTCGCATTTTCGCTTTGCTTGCTACGAACTAAAGAGTCATGTCATTTATGCCAACACGCGCCAAATGGTCTTGGATGACCTAACACGTGACGCATAAACCTTGTGGTGAGCACTCGTGGGCGCTCGTGGGCTTCAATAGAGAAGGCAATGAAAGTGGGTAGGCGGTGTTTCTAGTACAAAGTCAATCAAGCAGAGCAGGCAAGCGAAGGCACTACCGTTGCAAAGAGCCCGCCAAAGGATCGCCACACAAAAACCTATCAACCGTGCAACCAGGACGCGTGCACTTTGCACTGCCAAAAGCACCCCTAGTTCCGGGCGTGGGGACACTTTGCACTCCCAAAAACACCCTAGTTTCGAGCGTGGGGACACCGCCAAAAAGACCCTGCAAACGCCCCACCACACTTTCAGGGTCCTCGGTTTTCGCCTACACTCTCAGGCAACAACTTGCGAGAGCAATCGTCGGGAAGGAAGGGAAAGAAGCCGGCCCAAAATCAGGCCACACACACCCAGTCCACCCCGCGTCTGTCCTCTCTCTACTTCGCAGACCATGTGCCATGCTACCGAAAACACAAGAGCCTTCGCTTCATACACGCATTATGAAAACCATGCACTACGAAAAGGTTGTAGGCACCATCATTGACATGCATCTTTTGGCACGATGAACAATGGATCCTCCAACCATGCCATTTGTAAATGCCCATTCCCTCAAACAACACACCATGTGGCGCTACGGACCAACCAAGAGATTGAAGTATGCCCTCCAATAATAATTACCAACTTGTTCCCTTCCTTACCATCGTCAATTTTTTTTTCGCACATGGACATGTGTGCACCACAAGGCGCCTTCAGGGTCAATTACCAACAACACACGCCTGAGCTAATGATCACATGTGGTCCCCAAAGTGAGGGTTGGAGGACAAATCAACCGAGCGAAGCACCCAAATGCAACACGCCCAACCGTCGTCACGTGGACTTGCACGACACAAAGAAAAGTGCGACAAGGACCTTTCTATGAGAAGCATACGACAGATTAGGTGGAGTTTGATACCCATGAGGGTATGACAAATCACACCGGCGCAATTACAAAGTTGTAGGACAAGTACAAAAGATGACGCTTTAAGTTCAGTGGTCAGGTACAATTACACATCAATTACTTCCGAAGTCAAAGGAGCAACTGTGTCAAACGCGAGGCAAGAGGATTTTTGCATGCAAAATGTCGGACAAGGTCAAATTTTTCAATCCACACTCTACTATATCTAGACGCTTCCCAAAGGGCGACATGAGACCAAAGGAGGTGAGGCAACAATGAGGGATTGTGCGGGCAAAAGGAAGGCAATGTGTCACCAAACAACTTACACCAAGACAATCAACACCGCAGAACTACTCACAAGGAAGTGTACATGAAACATCAGAATTGGGTTGTAGACACAATATTTCCCATGGCGGCGGCAAGGGATGAAAATTTCGAGAATGTAAACTTCACGGGAAGTGTAGGTTGCCAAGAAAAATCTTCAAGCTCTAGGCGAGGCTGCGATTGTGGATGTGGACTTCCTTCCCTTTGGGTGTAGATTTCGAGCAGAAGAGGCTTTTCCCACTAATGATTCTGTTACAGCATTGGTCCGAACGGATTAAACGGACGGAATAAAAATAGCGCACATCAAGAACTGGCGCCATCCATGTCGCCTTTCACTGGAGCATGCGGGTGGACTAAAGGGGGGCCTCACCATTGTGAATGCCGTGGTCATTGAGGGGGGAACCTGGGGAAGTGACTACTGCTATTTTTTTTGCGGTTTCGAAGCACATGTCTTGTAGGTCCTTCCTATGCATTGCGGTGCGTTGACGCCGCTCGACGTGCATAGAACGTCCGTCATGTAGCTCAGAGTATCCGGCCGGGCTATGATAAGACTCTTCGGTGGCATTTTGGCAACGCGGAGCATACAAATGGGTAAAGTCATCACGTGAAGTCACCGTTACATATAGACGGTGTTCTTTTTTCTCCTTAAAGAGCACATCCAGGGCACGAAAAGCCTCCCTCAGTTTGTGGATCGATATGTTGTGGGGAAATTAAGGATTTGCTTTTTCGAACACGCATGAACTCTGCACCTCTGAGCACGTACTCGTCCGAAGGGTGGGGCCGAGTGAGGGTTTGGGGGAGGGGTTGACGATACTATGGTCTTGTGTTGCACGGTGTTCCAGTGGGATGGCAAGAATTCCCCTTGGACTGTTACAGGGCATTCTAGTGAGATGACGCTGAGCCATACTTGTTTTTGGATCTACCACCTTGAGCATAGGTTGGTAAAGGATCGCACGTTGCAGTTGTGAAGGCGAGGCAGGGTGCTTGGTCGTGTGCCCACGTTGTGCTTTGCGCATGGGGGAGGGGGGGTTGTAAACAGCCGGTGTTGCGTGCTGTTCCGTTCATACTCCGAGCCACTTGTTCCAATTATTACCAAGAATTCGTGGTTTCATAATTGTTCTCATGGGACTTCCCATGCCACTACTTATACCTCTTTTTTTTTCAAGAAGTGTCATGATTCAAACATGGTACATCTACTTTTGGTTGCGTGTCACACACTTATGCCTGGAAAATATTGTCTTCTAGGAGGCCTCCCCACCTTTGTGTAACCATACTTTGAACCAAAAAAAGTTTGCAAGAAGTGTCATGGATTGTTCGTGGCATGCCTTAAAAAAGTGGATTGTTTGTGGGGCTGCACGTCGGCACTCGAGCAATCTTGTTTTAGAAGAAGTCTCCTTGCATCTGTCATTTTGTTGCTTGCATGTCACAGCTGTAGCGCAGGGAATGAAAGTGTGCTTTTCCACAATGATTGGGACCAACCGGACGAAAACCGTCCAGCGTCCCACATTGAGACTACTTGTGATTGTGCCAAATGCCAAATGCGCAAACAAGCCCATTGTGAGTGCGGTGGTGCGGTCAGCTGGCGCGATCCAAAAAGCGCGAAATGCACGCCGAGCAGGTCCACCACCGCGTAAAAGTAGCCTATAAAAGTAGATGTGTGGAAATTCCGCCGGATTTTGGAAACTGTGCAGGACTTTCGGAAATGTACCTTGGATTTTAAGGTGACCATACTATAAAAGTATACTACAAAGGCACTAGTGTAATACAAAGTAGCTATAGCCATAGAAGATGTATAGGCAAAAAGCACTATAAGTACAATAGAATGATAGTTAAGTATTGCGATAATGTGATGGTGTAGTAAAGGCTACTAAGCTAAAGTACTAAAGATGAAGTGATGTCTGGCATTGACAATGGGTATGGTATGGTATATGGCAATGCAGTGAAGATACCTCCGTCCCAAGTGGGTGGTAGGGGTGACGCTGCGCAGCGATGGTACCTCCGCCCCATGGGTGGTAGGGGTGAAGCTGCTTTTTGGGCATGTGCTTCATGAATCTGTGGGGGGTTGGGGTGAAGCTGCTTTTTGGGCATGTGCTTCGTGAGTCTGGATTGATGTCTTTGTGGTCACGAGTGAAGCCAAAAATGCTCGCACAAAATCATTTTACAATCAATATTTTTTTGTACAAACTGCTCATATGTACATTAGATTGAAAAAGATAGTACGTGCGTGCATGGTGCCATATGCGCATTGATTGTGGATTGATTGACACTTTGGACAACAAATGCCATGCCAATTTCAATGATCGTATGACTTTGTTCGAAGTCCGCACTTTTTCTCCTTGACACTCCGGAATTAACACACACCGACTCGCAAGTACATCATTGTAGGGTTAAGAAACCCATATCCAACATTTGAGCAAACTTTGGGAGTCTCTACTCTAGACCTTCAAAATTGCCTGCAACACCAAAACAATGTTGAAAGCTTATTGACTCCATCAAGCGGGAACTTGACATTGGCTTCAACCACTCCCTAGACGGTGATTGCATTTTGTGCCTAGGGCTGTTCTAGTGTAACTCACTCACAACCAACTCGCACGGTATAGCTAATAGAGGCTTGCATGCAAATTGGCAAGAAGGCAAAGAGGTCGTGCAACAGGCATGGGGAGGTGGGGGGTTATGTCGTAGATGATCTGGATCATTTTTGATCCAAACACTAGGTAGTGGGGAGGGAGATGGAGTTTTTTGAGTGTGGTGATGACTTGCCGAGACTTTGAACCATTTTGTTGATACATTTTTTTCGAAGATGGGTTGTTAGCCTAATTTTGTGTGCCTTTGTGTACCTTTACTTTTTTTTTTTAATCTTTGGATCATTTTTTGCGAACATGGATTGATGGATCATTTGTTTTTTCGAACTTACGCTTTTGGATCATATTTTTTCCATACAAATTGGTGGATCATTCTTCTTTAGAACTTACTTTTTTGGATCTTGGATCGTTAGATAATTTTGTTTGATGATGAATTGGTGGATAACATGTCTGGTCCGAGAAATTGTAGTTCATTTTGCTAGGCGGAGGGGGAGGAGGGTTATGGGGTAGGTGATCCGTGATCTCTGAATCATTTCAAGGGGGGTATGGGTTTGGACCCCCGCGCATCACTGATCCGCGAACTACCTACTGCATGTTGTTGCACCAATCCATGCCACAAGAGCTCAAAATTGTACAAGCTGTAAGTGGAACATTTACACTGAACAATTTCCATTCATGTGCGCTGTTGTCATGCTTTGCGACATCTAAGGCGTTGCGCAACCGGACCTCGCGGAAAACCTCCAGCTAGGGGTGAAAACCTCGACATCTCGAACTGGGTGCATTTCTACCTCCGCGAAAAGGGGTCAGATGAAAGGCTATCGATTATGCACGATCATCGGACCCCTTTTCGCGGAGGTAGCCGAAGCACAACGTAGGTACACACACGAAACCGCTACTCCATGAATCTTCTATGACCCAGCTGCAGTTATTACTTGCTGACCCTGTCCAGGAATTATTTTGATTAACTTACCTGTGTGCCTTTACTCCCTTACCCCTATAGTTTTTGCTTTACCTGCATGCCTGTTGAGCCTCCCTGAGCCGGCGATCGGTGAATTCATAAAATTGGATTGGAAGCATTTGGAAGTTGAAAGGTTTACATTTGCAAATGCCAAATAGTGACATTTTGTATGTTCGCTTTGAATAATACTGGATTGAATTGATTTGTGCATGCTTCAATTGACGCTGCTTTTCAAGCAGCTATCTCCTGAGAAAAAGAAACGGACTGAAGAGGATGATGATGCTGAGGCCCATAGAGCGAAGAGGCCAAGAGAATGAAGCGGACAGTCAAAGATAATCCTGCGTGCATGCAGGGCGTCAAAAGGAGAAATAGCAAACACATGCATCGAAGAAAAAATGCAATGGAACGGTGTTTTCGTAAGTAAGAATCTTGAGAAGGACAAGATTTTTTTTGTCGCGCAAAGCGCGAAAGAAATGTTTTGCTGATTTGCCTGAACCAACCCCCTCCCTTCGTGGAACAATTGATTCCCGTCTTGTTTACCTAAACTTACTACTTGCCCTCCGAGAACCAGTGGAATTATGTTTGGAAAGTGCCCGCCTCCAACTTGCCCCCCCCTTATAAGCGCAGGTAGAAGAAGATTCATGGAGTATGACAATGGGGTCCCCACGGGACGTGGTTGAAGGACATGATCCGCTTCACGCATGAAGTGCGTTGGCAAAAGTGTCACCATGCCCATATATCAGGGACTTTTTAAAGGTGCAAAGTGTCTTCATGCCTGTATATGAAAAGCTTTTTGGTAATGCAACGTTTCCCGGTGTAAATAGTTTGAAAAAGTGTAATTGGATGAGCTTAAAGCGCCTTGATTGTAACATTGCGTCCTGAAAATGGTGATTTGTTGCATTTTTGCCTATAACAGGGATCACAAAAATGACTAGAATTTTTAATGTTCATCCCTCTCATCAACGATGCGACTCATGGTCTCAGCGATGTACCGAAGCACACACCGCTATTCGGTGTTTTTTGCGGTTGTGATATGAGCATGGTTTTCGATACCATGATGGTGCCCCCCCCCGCGTCCTGCCCCCGGCCCCTCCCGAGTCCTCCCCGTCTGGTGACATTTGCGTCGACTACAACCCATCGGCCGTTCTAATGTCAAGCCGGGCATGTACACTTGATACAACCACAAGCAACATGTTTTAGGCAGGTTAGAAAAACAATATTTTTGAAAATATAGTCAGTTGAGCTGGGTTTTAGGTTGCCTGGTGTGCACTAACCCTTCCAGTTAGCGCGGGAGTCATAGCACTCTAGCTGGGTTCTGCCCCAAGGCGGCGCGGCGGCGGTTAAAAGCGGTTCAGAGGTTGGTTTGAGTTCATTTAGGGGATCCCAACATCATGTGCGTCACCAACACCAAAAGAGAAGTACATTTAAGTGGTAGGTCTTGCACTTCCGTCTCTGCCCCACTTGGTAGCCATCTTGCACTCACAGCTCAAGAGCATGAGGGCTTGAGCATGCTACGCATGGCATGCAGCATGCATCTTTTCCAGCGGGCCCTTTTGCGGATGCAACGCCGTTGTACCAAATGGGACCTAAGGACCGTTCGGCAAAGGGTACCGCCCTACTTTCCACAAACAACTATAATAAAATCCACCACAGGCCGGAATAGGGTGGCCGCCCAGCTGCTCAATTTGACCCATAACTAGGGGCAAAGCCAATTCGGGGAAGTCAGCCTATGCAATGTTTTCATTTTGCAGATAAGCTGCCGCTCCTACGTAGGCTTGCAATGGGGCAACCCACCTGCACTGCAGAAGATCACACTCCATCCCTGACCCTCCCATGGCAAAAGAGCATACAGTGCTCGGGTTTTGAACAACACGGGTGCCTGTGGTGTGGCACGGCATGCCCATCCAAGAACCTCAGGACCCTTGTGCACACCAGTGTGGCGCTTGTTGTCCCTCAACGTGGGTTTCAGCAACCCACCACTCTCTACCCAGAAAGCATCCTCCATGAAAAACCGCCCACACACAATCAGCGCCATGGGTGCCCCATCCTTTAAATGGGTGTGCAAACCCAGAGCCTTAATCCCTTGAAGACGCACAATCTAAACACTACACCATGTTAAGCATGGTGGAGCATTCAAATTGCAATACTCATTGAGGTGTGCAACCAAACGGAGGAGGCGAGTCCTCAACGTGCTGCAGCCACCTTGGTGCTCCGAAATTTGGAGGGGTCGGAGATCCCACTTCCCACCAACCCAAACTGGCACATGTCCATTGGACACTTGGGCCCCATACCGCTCGTCCCCCCCAAAAATGCCACCAGGCACCCCCTTGAGCAAACCCAAGAGTCATTGACTCGAAAGCCTGCTACCGTTGCCCTGACTCTAAACCCCCTGCTGGGTGCTAAATGTGGCGCTGAGGGTGGAGGTGAAACTGTGCACCGGCTCCTCGGCCACCCCCGGCTGTTGATGGAGGTCATTCCTCTCCTTCCGCAACGCCTCAACCTCCACCCCCGACCCTGTAGCCTGGACATCAGCCTCCTGCCTCCCCTCCGTTGCTTCCTTCAGCCCTTGCTGCAACCCCTCCCTCTCCACACGGTCCTAGGCGGTCGCATCCAGGGCCTAGTTGAGGGCCCTTTGCGTATTGCCCTGGACCATCTCCACCTTAGCAAGAGCAGACTTGCTTTTTGCTTGTCTGCTCTTGCTAAGAGCTGCTTCCATCGTGTTGACGGCCACTGGCTTAACAAGAGTTGAGCAAGCGTCCTTCAGCTCGGTGGCCACAGTGTGGGCCAAGGCCCCCACATTCAAAAACTGGCGGAGCGTGCACCTTAGGCACCTTCACCGGTTTGGGGATAGGGGTCGGGGCTTTGCCCCTCAAGGGGGTGGCGCTAACCTCCCCCTCCACCATCACATCCTCCCTAGCAGTGGGCTGCCACTTGGTGGACCCCCCCCCCCCGAAGTCAGAGCAATATTCATGCACCCACTGTTGTGTGGCATCCCTGACACTTTGGGGGGGGGGTCAACCCCCCCAATTTGCAAAGTATCAGACCCCCTTGCAGCCTGTACCATACTTCCCCAAATGCATACACATTGTTGTCATCCAACACAAAACAAAGCTGCAAAAAGGAGTATGTACCTTTCGTGAAGGGGTCGTTTGAATGGGAGTTTCACGGAGGTGCGAATTTGTCAACTTTTTGCTGTGTTTTGCGCGTAACTTGGTGCCATCGTCTGTGTTTCTCGTGCTACTTTCGCCAAAAAGGTGCTATTGTAAATGTGTCCAAGTTTGATGTTTTAACTAGCCGCTGGGTCACGAATATTCGGTGCCGTTTGGTCGAACTCACTGCGAATCCTGTCAAAGTCGCGTAGAATTCGCACCTAATTCACGCTTGTGTCATTTCGTACGAATTTCGTACCCATTTTGTACAAATTTGTACTAATTTGCATTGTTCCCCTCTCGTTCTCAGCTCTGATCGTATCCCGCCTTCTGTTCTGACAATGTCTCAAACCCTCAGCCAGTTGGCCACCCAATAGACCCGCCCAGACCCCTCCGCCGACACACTCGCGGCGTACCTAGCCCTTCCCATTGCCCACCACCAGATGGAGAAGGCTAGCTATGACTCCGACACCCTGGTTGTGGAGATGGTTGTGGACTGGCAAGCATCCCTGGACCCCGCCCCCCATGTTGTTCACATTGATTTGCGGAGCCCCACCCGCTACTCATATTTTGGGGGCAAGGCCTGGGCCACAGAGTTGTGGAGGGAACCGCGACAAAGGGTTCCCAGTGTGCGTTTTTTGCACCTTCTCCCCCCCCCCCCCCACCGTGGACCAGTTGTTGACGGGGCTGGGTTCCAACCCAGCGGGGAAGACCATGGACGCCCACGTGCAGGTCTACCCCACCTCTAACCTGGTGCATACTCCCCCAGTAGCGTCTGCCAACTCAGACATGATCAGACGGAGCACTGGATGCAGCACGTTCCTACTGAGTTCTGGTGGTGCAGGGGGGCGGGTATTACTCAGCGGCCGTTGATGCAGGGCAGATTGCTACTGAGAACCAGCTGCCCTGCCGGACGCTAGTGGCACCTCTTGTTACAAACATACAGGTAAGGCATGGGGGTACGGAGCAGACACCGACGAGCCCTTACACGGGCCGGTCCCGTGAGAATGCTTCCAATGCTTGAGGTCTTGATCTTCGAGAAACGGGTGGGCAACGACGCCAGACGTCATATCTCCCACACAAGGCCCCGTGTTCAAAGGTAAAACCGCATCCCTGGGTCAGGGGTCAGGGGTCAGGGGTGAGGGACGCAAGGGACACAATGCAGAGAGCAACCTTTTGGAGTAAGGTCGTGGCATGCCGTGGCGGTTCCTGGATTGAGGGCATCAAGGGGTCAAGCGAGGGAAAGTGTTGGTGTTGTGCCCGAGCGATTTGGCGTTGAACTTGCATTACAAAGAAAAATAAGAAGCCAGGGAAGTAAGACAACTTGGTACCCACGGGCATGGGGGGTCTACACCAACACAGTGGAGATGCGGGCGTTTCTGCACAGCGCGGGCGCAGTGCCCAATAGTAAGTTGGCCTTCCTGTGACTGCCCTGAAAACCACCCCCCACCGGGGGGGCATATGTGCACGGGGCAAATACAGCGGATTCAGAAAATAATTTGGCATTTTGAGCCTGGAACATAGTTTGTTTTAACTCATTATCTGAGTCATTGGACTGAGTAGGAATCTGAGGTTTGGGACTGAGTAAGAATCTGAGCAGTCCTGCGTATGGGAACACGGTAGTTACCATGGTCACCCTGGCCATGGGAGAAAACGGGTCGAAAATAGCCTACTTTTCACACAGCGTGCGCACAGCGCCCGGTGCACCCCCTGTGTTTCCGAGTGCTGAGAGCCGCCGCTGACAGCATTGAAACACTGTTAACATACTCCGAGTACCACTGCCCAACTAACACGGCCCTTTCAGCAAACATAAAGAAACGTTCCGAGGCAAACCCGAGACATGTGATGCCCAGGAGCATGCATGCCAGTAATGCTGGAAGACACCGGTGCTTGTCAATAAATACCAGGACCCAGGCATGAGAAGGTGCAGCGGTGTGAAACCAAACCCAACCACTGATGCTGGCCAATGGAAGAAGCAACGCAGTGGAGACCAAATGTTGAGTGGTGGTTTTGGTGCGCCACCTGAGGCAATTTGCACACATCAAGAGGAGAGAGTGCATTTGTTCAAGGAGCATAGGCCTTGGGCTTAAAGGCTTTGTCTTTATCCTTGTGTCCCATTGGGAGCACGTGGAAAAGAGCCTTTGGCGCCGACAGAGGAAGAGGCTGCCCATGGCCATGTTTGCTCAGTGGTTGCCCTGCCATGCTCTCTGTTGCCAGGCATCAACGGCGGGTTGGGCTGCATACTGTACACCAGTTTGGTACTGGAGGGGAAAGCTCTGCTGCAGTTGAAAGGGGGGGTTGCCATCTATCCTGGCAAGCCCTGGTATGGCCCTGCAAACCCTGGTGTGTTCCATCAGGGAGTGTACAGCCCCCATCTCAACGCTCTCTAAGGGCACCAGAGGCACTGCATAGCTGTCTGCATCACTGTGTGTGACACGCGACACTTCTCTGCTTGATAAGTCCCCAGTGATAGGCACTGCCCAGGAGTCGACACATCAAGAGGGTACTGCACCGTCGGTTCAAACAAAATTAGGATGAAGGAGTATGCCTCCGGCGGGCCGATTCCCACACTTCATACCCCGCCCCCGCCCCCCCCCCTCTATATAAGCTACGGAAAAGTCCCAAATTAATACAGTCCCTGCGCCTACTGTAGCTTGGACGAGACAGTAGATGCCCAGGTTCGAAAAGAGAAGATTGGATGGTGAGCTGGTGCAAGAAAGGGGAATACAATGCACAAATATCCCCCAAATCAGAACTATGTGGGTTCAAGTGGGCAAATACTCACGAAAAATGTGTCCATGACCCTATGTAATTGGCAGATTTGTCACCAAACCCATGTCTTTTGTGGCTGCACTACATTCGGTACCGACTTAAAGTAGGCCCCAAATTGTACAGTCCCTACGCCCGCTGTAGCTTGGACAAGGCCGTAGCTTATACAAAGGGGGGGGGGGGGTACAGAAATGAATGAGCCGGACGGCTGCAAAGATGGGTGCATTAAATTGGCAGCATCCCTCAGGCAGACGGCCCTTCACCGAATCCCGGCGGAGAAGGCAGACGCGTGGGAGCGCGCGGGCAAAAGCCGGGGAATCAACCAGTCATATCAGAAGTACAGAAACACACCGGGGCAGATGTTGCTGCAGGAAGGGGAAGGGGGCGGACCGTAAGGGCTGAAGGGGGAGGTCCCAGGTGTACGGGCGTCCTCCACACATGGATCGGTGGGTTGGTGGTCCACCCGTTGGTTGGGGGGTGAAGGGCGCGGGTTCAAAAATTGCGCGAGGTGGGGAGCCCACTCATGACAAAGAGAGGGGGGGGGGGGGGAACACATTCAAATCATGGAGCAGGACTGCAGCAGGACAGCAGCGGCGGCACCAGCTTTCCCTTGGCGTCCAGCGGCGCTATCACCATCTGGAGGGCCCGCGTGTGCTGCCGGATGTACCCCCGCCCCCCGTGCAATCTCCCCCGGTAGCACGCGACGGTCTCCCGGGTGGGGGGGGGGAGAGATGGTCGCCAAGTGACGGTCTCCCGGGGGGGAGGGGGGGATTGTAAGGGCATTTCAAGGCAAACTGTGGTACCCTCCACTGATGCAAGCAAAGAGAACACAGGTGAGGCGACTTTTGCGTTGATGCAGTGCCAATGTGATTCATCCAACACACAACCAGAATGTATGTACCGAACGTGGCAAAACTGTGGCCCATTTGGTGAAGGGCCCATGACAGTGGCCAATACATGTGCACCAAGTGTGGGTGAGTGGTACCGTACACCGTCACCGGGAGAAACATCTTGGGTCCGAAATAGCAACACAAGACACCCGTACAACGGATTTGGAGAGAGAATATCACAGAACACAGACTGGTGTTTGGTTTGAAATAATGGGAAAGAAATGCAAGATGACAACACAAACCAGCGCAATAGGTGTTGGCTAGAAAAACATGGAAGTGACGGTCTCGCGACGTGCCACCCTCCCACAAGCGCTTTTCCGTGTGTGGGTCGGTCGCATTGGCGATGGATTGACGATGGTCGTTCCCCTCTGGAATCACCGAGGCATGCATCACAGTACATTGCCCATAAGTGTCCGATATGCGCCGCGGCATGAAGTGCCATCAAGGCGCTGCGGGGTGCCTTGCGCATGTGACCAGAAATGTTCCGACGCAAGGCTGTCCAGCGTGTTGCGTGGCCAGGCCTTGAATCTTGAGTAATGTATGAGAACCCACTCGCCCACTCGGTAAATAGCTTCCTTGCGGCACTGGTTCACCGCACAACGCCCCTTACTTCTTTGCTTTTCCGGCATCGTTCGGCATAAGTCGGCGATCCTTGCCCACATAAATCAACGACATTGTCAACGTGGTGCCTTTCGGCTGACGCGCACTCTCTTGATGACCCCCCTCGACTCGTTTCGCCTCAGGTTATGTCACATCGGGTGCGTACCTGTCAAAGATGTTGCATTTGGAGGCTGAGCACACATTGTGAAAGGCCCAGCCGCTGCCCTTTTGTCGATCCAGGCGCATCGCGACCACGGACGTGTTGCCCTTGCCCTCCCGGTCCACGTTCGTCAGGCACCGGAAGAACTCCCCCTTCCGGGGGCCCACCGGGTCGAACATGCGGGTGTACATGCTGTCGAGGAGGTCGAAGGAGTGCCCCCGCGCCTCGGCGTCGTAGATCTGGATGCCGAAAAGGATGTGCTGCACCGCTGGGGCCACGCGCTGCAGGCGGACCTCCACCACCTCGTCGTCGTCCTCTGCCTCCCCGTCCCTCGCGTCCCCCCGGTGTCGGATGCTCCCGTCGGCGGTGGACAAGTGGTGGTAGTGGATGGCGTAGTCGGGGGACACCAGCCTCTCTTGGGCGTCCAGCCCGAACACAAAGACGTCCAGATCCGGAGGCACTTGGGCGGTTTTCGTGACGTCCCAGCCCAGCCCGAAGGCCACGTGATCGAGGGACGGGCAGAGGTGCTCTACCGCGGCGTGCCCCAGCGTTCTGCCGTGGTACCGCTTAAAGATCTCCTGGCCGTTGCCGGGCAGGGGCTCGGGCTTGGCCCAGAACACCCACGTCCCGTCAGCTGCGCGCTGCAGCCGGCCGAACTCGAGGGCGGTCTCCCGGGCGTAGTCCTCCGTCAAGTTCAGGCGGAAGATGTCCTGGTCCGAGGCCTGGTCGTACATGCGCACGTACCTGAGCGGGGGGCGCGTTGCGGGGGAGGCGAGGCAAAGCGCACGCGGCACCCGAGGCGGGGCCAGGGCGGTGGTCGCGGCATCGGGCAAGGGCCTGGTGCGGCAGCCGTGCCCCTCGTTGTCGTTCGTCGTGTTTCCGAAAGCTCCCACGCATGTGTGTTCCAAGTGATCATTTTGGGTTGTGTATGTCGGGGTACCCGGGCCCCCAGCCCGGCTCATCCCGCCCCCTGAGCCTTCCCCCCCAGCCCCCCACGCCCCTTCAGGAGGTCAAAATATTTAGGGGGCGTCGCTGTCGGGGGCTGCACCTGGGCGCCCCCCATGGCCCGTTCCCCCGCCACTGCCCAGGAACGGTCCAGCCGTTGATTCTTAAGGTGCTGGTCACCGACCACGGAGATGCGTGTGGTGCCCATGACGGACGTGGATGATGGACGTGGCAGGCCCAGCATTGATTGCAGAAGTGACAGCCACTTTGTATTCACGCCCTCTGCCTGACCGAAACCTCGGATACTGCAGTCAGAGCTTCCAAAGCGGGCAGTCATTCACTGCGGGTGCGCCGAAGGGGGGAAAGCAGGGGTCTACATCGGGGATATGGCACTTCATGGGGGGGCTCCTGCACGGGTCGCACGCAGCAAACACTTTCCAGGGAAGATCTCGAAAAGATGCTGAAATTTTGTGTTGTCAACACTGATGTCCTCCCATTTAGAAGTGCACAAATGAATACCCATACCCCCCCCCCCCCCCAAGGGGGCGTTTTCGCACAGCGCGGGCACAGCGCGCGCACAGCGCGGGCACAGCGCGCGCACAGCGCCAATTATTACGGTGATTATCCAGGTAACAACCCTGAAAACCACCCACCTGCGGAATGATGCACAATCAATTCAAAACTGAAAAACTCAAACATCTGATGCTTGCCATGGGTCCTAGGGACCTAAATTCTGCCCCCTATAGCCCCGTCCACTGCAGCAACCATTCAATGACGTCCTTTCAATCTTCTGAACTTACCGAACTCCCGGTGGTGGAGAACAGCGCGTGCACAGCGCACGGTACGCCCCCCAATACTCCCCCCCCCCCTCAATGCCTTGGAGGTGTGGGAGGCGGGGAGTTCGTGCCCCATACGATTGCGGTAACCACTGCAGCCACGACCGCATCATGGTCTGCACAGCGGGGCGGGACAAACTGGCTACATCTGCCCTGCATCAGGTTCCCAAAGAGGAGAGGAAGCACGCAACGTTATGGAACGTTGCACCCAGGGCCACGACAAGCAGTGCTCTCCGTCTCCTTCACTTGATCCGTCAGCTGCGGCTCCCATGTGACAATCGTGTCCTCGTGTTCCGCACTCACCCACTCACATAAGTTTGGGTCTCGCACGGTGCCCTTCGAAAAGCGCACACAGCACACGCACAGCGCACCCAATGCCCCCCGCTGCTAACGATTCCCTGGGGCTCAGGGGCGTTTTTGCACAGCGCGGGCACAGCGCCCAACAGGGCCGGAACTGATTTTTTCAACACGCGCGCGCGGCGCGACGCGCAAACAAAGCTTCCGTTTTCGCCGGGAGCGAATTTGGGTGGCTTCGGCTTGCTTAGAAATGGAGGAAAACGTATGTCTGAAATCATCGTTCAAGGTGGGGTGTTCCCCGCGACATACCCAAATAGTGCCAAAATGGCACTTGGATGGCCAACCGGCCGGAACTGATTTTTTCAACAGTCAGTTAGCTTCCATCCGTGACCACCCTGGAAACCACCCGCCACCGCCGGAGCCACGTCCACAGGGCACAACCAGCAGATTCAGACAGCAATCTGGCATTTTTAGTGGGAAGCTTTAGTTTGTCTTAACTCATTTTCTGAGTTTTTGGACTGAGTGAGAACCTGGGCAGTACCTGTCTGGGAACACAGTGGTCACCGCGGTCACCTTGGCTATGGGGGGAAAGCGGTCCAAAATAGCCCACCTTTCGCAGCACAGCGCACGGTGCGCCCCCAAGTCAGCAGGCACAGGGGCAGGTCCGACACACCCATCTCTGACGTGTGCGAAGGTGTGGCCCCGCCTGCGCTTGGTCTCGACCTGGATCACCAGAACCACCTCCTGGATCTCCCGCCGCAGGCCGCAGAGCTGCACAAGCGCGGCCTCGTCCTCCCCCTCGCCAGCACCATCTGTGCTGCTCTTCAGCAGCACCACGTCCCCGCACCGCGTCGACGGGTTCCGGTGGTACACCCGGTCGCGGCTGTTCAGCATGTGCCCGTCGCCGCCGAGGCAGAACACCAGCAGGTTCAGGTCCACCGCCTGGCCCTCCGCGCTGTCCCAGCCCAGCGCCACGACCGCGTCCCGCAGCCCGGGGAAGGATCTGGGACAACAACAACAACAACAACAACAACAACAACAACAACAACAACAACAACAACAACAACAACAACAACAACAACAACAACAACAACAACAACAACAACAACAACAACAACCACAACAACAAAAACACCACCACCAACAACAACAACAACAACAACAACAACAACAACAACAACAACAACAACAACAACAACAACCACAACCACCACCACCACAACCACAAAACAACCACAACAACAGCGACAACAACAACCACAACAACAACCACAACAACAACCACAGCCAACAACCACAGCCAACAACCACAACCAACAACCACAACCACAACCACAACCACAACCACAACCACCCAGTTCAGCCTGCGACTGGGCTTGGGTACCACCCCGCCCGTGGGCTGCATACTGCATACATAAGAACACACGCACCCACATACAACCTGAAGTCCGGTGGGCTTTCGTGTTTTGTTGCCTGAGATGTTTAGGTGCTCCAGGAGGGGAATATGTGTGGAAAAACAAAGAGAGTGTGCTGACGGGTTAGAAGGAGAGGTATTGATAGATCAGGAGAGAGAGAAGGGAAGGAGGAGGACGTCAGAGGTTTGAAAAGAGGCTGAGCTTATTGGGGGGGTCCTGGGCCTTGAGGTGGGAAGTTGATGGAAGGAGCGAGAGGGGGCATCAATCAATGGTCAGGGTGCAATGTCCGCATTAGGCTCCGGCTGCGCCTGCCCCACCGCTGTCATCGCGAGAGAGGGGGGGGGGGGGACCTGGTGACGTTGATGCGGTCGCCGTACTGCAGCTCCGCCGCGCTCTGCTTCACCAGCCACGCCCCCTCGGCCAGGCACCGCGTCAGCCCCTCGAGGCCGTGCGGCAGCGTCATGCCCTGCGACGTGGCCACGAGGGTGCGCCACTGGCCCTCCGCGTTCCGCGTGAGCCGCACGTACTCGGCGCACGTGCCGCTCCGCAGCCGCCCCGACAACTGATGGCCGCAGAGGTCGGTGCGCACGCCGCCGCCGTCGACGGTGTACAGGCACACGCTGGACTCCAGGAAGCCCTGGAACGTGCAGCCCTGGGCCACCGCGTGCGGGTCCAGCGTCCCGATCAGACACAGGGTGACGACCGCGGGGTCGATCCGATGCAGCGAGAGCTCGAGGGACTCGAAGGCCTGCCGCGCGCCGGAGCTGAACACCACCGCCATGCACCTGGTGCGAAGGCCACGTTGAAATCCCGTGAAACAAGTCGCCAAATGGGACCCCATAACCAATACTAACGTCCTAATAACTTCATAGTAATGATAACAGGTTGATACAGGTTAATAATTTCTGTGCAACAACAACAAGCAACAACAACAACAAGCAACAACAACAACAAGCAACAACAACAAGCAAGCAAGCCCCAGTAAAAATCAATTTCTCCAACGCACCGTTTCAAAATTGAACCATTGCTTTTGCATATCAAACGGCAGCTTTTCCTATCTTGGGTCCCAAAACTGAGGCATTGGCGGCTCTCAATGGCCAAAAAAGTAGTCAAAAATGGGCCATTTTTTTGGCCAGTTCTTTTGGCAATTTTGTCCTGAGAATTCAGGATGGAAGCTGCTGTGCCAAGGTCGTGCTTCCAACTGGCACCATTGTTTTTCCACGATGAATGGGACATAAGAGGAATGCAAATGAGCCATTGCGGTGCCATATTCCAAGTTGTGACTCCATGCCAGGGCCATTTTGGTGGTGCAAAACAGCCATTCTAACCTGTGCTTCAAGCCACAACTTCAGGCCAGAAAATGGTGTGCCAACCTGCTGCCTCCAACTGGAGCCATTGGTTTTTGACGATGAATGAGACATAAAAGGAATGCAAATGAGCCATTGAGGAGCCATAATAATAATAACATCCTTCCATTTCTTTTGGGGAGGGTTCAGACTAAGATGAGCTGGTGTAGCCTGCTCACTTCACAGTACTCGAGATAACCTCTCGGAATCAAGGGTCAGAGCTGTCCAGTGCTACGGTGATCCCACAAATGACTGTGGTAGCGGATCTGACACGCAATGAGGATCAGCTGAGTCTGAGACCAGGTTATGCCATAATCACAATAATTTCCTTCCAGTTCAACCCCCTTACCCACTTCAGGGTTCACTGCCCTCCCGCGTAGAGCCCCCCACAAAAACATAACCAGCCAACCTCAGCCCCAGCACATCAACACACCGCGCCATCCCCCGGTGCAGCATCCCGGGCAGCACCGGCGTCCCGGCAGACAGCAGCGGCGGCACCAGCTTCCCCTTGGCGTCCAGCGGCGCGACCACGATCTGGAGGGCCCGCGTGTGCCGCGCGGTGTACGCGCAGCAAGTGAAATCCACGTACAGCACCTCCGGGGCCTTGGGGGCCGGCAGTGCGACGCACTCGCCAGCGCGGCACACGGGCCACTCGGGGGGGTCCTGGAAGTCCGGCCACCAGCTCTTGGGGTGCTGGCGGATCTCGAGGGCCGGAGCCTCCACAAGCCACGTGCCCCCCTCCCGCGACAGGCGCAGCAGCTGCACCCCCACCGCGGAGGACGTGAAGGGGGACGCGACGGCGCGGTGCACCGCCTCCTTGTATCGGGAGCCAAACTTGTCGTACACGGCGCATGATATCCTCCTGACGCGGCCTTCAAACCCTGACATTTGCCACAAGGAAGAATGCGTTCTTCTTTCCTCTTCTTTTATTTATATTTCTGTTATGATTTCTTCCATTCTTTTATTGTTATTTATTTATCATTTATTATTTATCTTTTATTTTATTCATCATTTTCTTTTACTTCTTTTCTTTTACTTCTTTTCTTTTACTTACTTTTTTTTCCGGTCTTAGTTTCGAGACCTCTACGGGAATGACAAGAAACGCCAATCGAGTCACACACAACAACGCTTGCGCGCATACATCCCGATTGGCGTCCCGGATTCGGGCCTTGGTCTCGCGCATTGCGTGCACACATGCCTAGCATCTGGAGGTCCGTCCCCGCCATCAGGAACGCCACGACCAGGATCTCGCTGATCCCCGCTTGGCTGGCCCGATACAAGTTGATCTTGATGTTCTCCAGATCCTTCTTCCGTCCGCCCACGAGGTGCTGCACCGCGTCCAGCCGGCTGCACGGGGAGTGCGGGCTCACGAAGTCCCGGTCGCTGTGCAGCTTCTTGTCGGCCCCGAGGCCGAACGCGCAGACCTGCAGGGCCGCCGCCGCGGCGTCCCCCGCGAACTCCCACGCCAGCCCCACCCAAAGAAACTTGGGGCTTTTGAGCTTCGTCAGCAGGTCCACCTGCCGCTCCTTCGCCAGGTCGACAGGGGGGCACCGGTCCGCCAGCCATTCGTTCACGGAGTCATCGACCTTCCGGTCGATGACGTCCTCGATCGTGGGCTGCAGAGGCGAGAGGCTGGGGAGCTGGCGCCCAAGGCCCCCACGGGCCTTGGGCGGGTGGCGGCGCAGGTCCGCCGCCTGCGGCGGAGGCGCGCCGCGGGGGTCCATGAGGGCTCGGACACGCGCCTTCGTGGCGTCTTGTGGCGGGGCACTCAAAGGGGGCAGTTGCGACGCCGGCCTCGGGGCGGCGCTGGCCGGGCCGTCCGTCTTCCGCGGGTTCGGCATGATGCCCATCTCCGCCGCCATCGCCCCGCTGCCCCTCAGCATGGCCACTGTCGATGCCCCCCTTTTGCAGCTCCCGTGAGCACGGACGCTCAGCCGTGCACGGGCACCTGCGCGGCTTTACCTTGTGCCCGCCGGGTCATGGTTCTCAAAAGGGCATGTGCATCATTTGGCTGGAGGAATAATGACGTGGGGAAGAGATGCGACGTGAAATGCGTCCCGCAGGCAGGGCTCCTTTTCGGTGGTGGTTGGGGGGGGGGGTCCAGCCCTGCCCCCCCCCCCCCCCGAGTGGTGCTCAGTTTTTAGAGGCGCCAGTAGAAAACTTTTGGTCTAAACTATTTGGTGCCAAAGGCGCCAGGGCAGGTTTTTGATCGGCCAAAGGCCCGGAAGAAAATTTGGCCCAATCTTTTAAGGGGCGGGGGATGGGTGGTGGGTGGGTGGGTCCGTGTGGGGGGGCTCCCCCCACCCCCACCCCACCCCCGAGTGGTGCCAAGTTGTTGAAACGGGCCCTGCCCGCAGCCCCGTATCCACGCTTGCGCCAATCCTGGGCCCTGTCCCGCCGTACGGGGCGTCGTGCGGCAGGACAGGGCGGGGCGGTGTGGGGCGGGACAGGGCGGGGCGGTGCTGGGCGGGGGGCGGGGGGGTGCTCTCCCCCCTTGACAAGGGGGAAGGGGGTCGCCATTAACAGGCGGGGGCGGGCGCCCGCACCTGCACTTGATTGAACAACCCTCGGGAAGGGGGGAACCTCGCAAATTTGAATGGAGGGGAGGGGGCAACAAATTTGAATAGGGGGGCGGGGGACCTAACCAATTTCAATAGGGAGGGGGGGAGGGGGCTAATAAAACTGAATAGAGGGGGAGGGGGGCTTAAAAAACTTGAAGGAAGTCTCACAAATTGGAATAGGGAGGGGGCGACCTAACAAATTCCAATCGGGAAGGGAGGGGGGGGTCTTAAAACTTTCAATGGGGGGGGGGGGGGCTAACAAATTCGAATAGGGAGGGGGAGGGCCCAACAAAGTTGACTAGGGAGGGTGGGGGCTTTAGGAAAGTTGAATAGGCCATCATGTCAGGTTTTGACTTGAGCTGTCTCGGTATATAATATTCCAACCTTGGTCTCTGTACACGCTGACGACACGTGCGTGCTCTGTACGCAAGGCCGCTGCTTGGTCAAAAATTTTCTTGTGTTTCCAAGATGGGAACCAAAGTTTCGGGGGGCGGCGTGTCTGAGACACCGCCACTCGTGGGTGCTGTGGGACTGTGGATTAAGGGAGTCAGGGAGTGGTGTCCTTGTGGCATGGTGCAGAACGTGTGTTCCTCCCATCCCCTCAGTATCTTTATCCGCATGCTGGCAAAGAAGTTCCAGGTCACCACGCACTGGGTCGTGTTGAGCGTAATCGCACACATGCATGATCGCGCTGCCCATACGGTGGGGAGTCCAGGGGGGGGGGGGGGGGCGCTCCCTCCCCCACCACCAGTGGTGCTGAGTTGTTAAATGGAGCCCCGCGGGGGGGGGGGGGGGCTAACAAACTTGAATGGGGGGGGGGGGGCTACAAATTTGAATAGGGAGGGGAGGTTCCCTGTGACATACCCAAATGGTGCCCAAATGGCCCTTGGCTGGCCAACACGCCGAACTGATTTTTTCAAGACACGTGCGCGGTGCGACGGGCAAAAATGCTTCCCTTTTCGGCGAGAAATACTTTGGGTGGATTCGGCTTGCTCAAAACTGAGGCAAAAAGTACCCCCCCCCCCCCTTGTCTAAGCTACGCCAAAGTACCAAATTAATACGGTCCCTACGCCTACTGTAGCTTGGACACGGGCGTAGCTTGCGCGCGACATATACAACTACCGACACACACGTATTGCATGGTGAGCTAGTGCAAGAAGGGGGAATATAATGCACAAATACCCCCAAAATCAGAGTTATGTGGGTTCAAGTGGGCAAACACTCACAACAAATGTGTACATGACCCTATGTACCCGGCAAATTCGTCAAACCCATGTCTTATGCGGTTGCACTAAATTTGGTACCGAATTAAAATTAGGTACCAAATTAATACGGTCCCTACGCCTACTGTAGCTTGGACAAGGGCGTAGCTTAGACAAGGGGGGGGGGGTAGGTTTGAAAGTATGGGGTGTTCCCCCCGCGATACACCCAAATGGCGGCCAAATGGTCGCCCCAAAGCAGGCGCCACCAGCTCACCGCTGCGCCACCTGCGGTGCACACATTGGGTTGTACCCCCGACCCCCTCGCGATTCCTTGTTGACACGGGAACGTCCCAGACGCCTCTGAGCGAACATCGCCAAATTGGCCAAAAGCCGTGGCTCGCCCGTTCCCCACCTGAGGGAATTTCAAAGAATGCCCAGCACACCACAACACAGGGCACAGCGCAGGCACACCGCCAATTATTACGGTGTTCATCCCGGGAACACCCCTGAAACCATCCCCCTACAGAAGCGTGCATGATCCATTCCAAACAGCATCGGGGGTGCAGAAGTCAGGACCCTGGGACCCGTGGCTACCGGGGGTGGAAAACAGCCGACTTTTCGCACAGCGCGGGCACAGCGCACGGTGCGCCCCCACATGCACACGACAAGGGCATAGCACGCACAAAATGACCATGAAAGAAGACGTTGCCCGTGTGTGCTCAGGTCTATTGCAGAATAGGCTCGGTGCGCCACGTTTTCTGGCGGGCACGTTCCTCCGGCGGCGGAATGCGTTCAACATGGGCCGTTAGAATGGGCTCACCTGCTGCAGGCTTGGCGGCCACCTTGGCATTCCTGTGCAGATTCAACTGTGCAACGCGACAGCTCCCCGCCCCCTCCCCCAGGCCGGGAGAACTGCAGGGGGGAGGGCGTCCCGGGGCCATGAATTCATCCAAATGCCGCTCCAATTGCGAGGTTTGTAGCATTGCGGGAAATCTCGTGGGCAGTCATCCTTGCAGAGCTGAGCGCGGGTTGTCGACCAGTCCCGTGCATCAGATCTGTCCAAACACCGCGAAGAGTTGCCCCAAGAGTACTAAGAGCAGAGCATGAACTTCGAGATCGCACATGTGCACGCCTGATGCAGCATGACAGTCTACAAAGCCACGGCCCCATGCAGGTCACGTCAGGTCAGGCATTGCCCGCCCCCACCGTCCATCAGCCCGCGATCAAGCGTCCAATGGCAGGACCAACCCCCCAAATCGGCGAAGAAATCCCAACAAATTGGCGGAACAAATTGGCGGACCGCTTTTTCAGCAAAACAGGTTCCCAGTGCCCTGGATCTCAGTCCCAGGCCCTAAACACACCTTCCTTTTGGTTGCTCTGTAGTTGGAGTCATGTGGAAACCCAAAATATGTCTCAATTGTCGGAAAAAAAATTCATCTATCCGTCTGTGCATGGTTCCTGAGGAGGAGTACTGCAGTGTAAGGCAGTGGTCCAGTGGTATATGCCATGGTCTGCATTTTGGTTGGCGCCGGGTCACTTGTCTTGATTTGTCACTTGTCACTTGTCCTGATGGCAGCAGTAGAAGACTCTGCAACAGACACTGAAGGCTCCACAACCCCAGATTCCACTGACTCTGTGGCGAAAGACCTGGCTACGCCAGACACAACTCGAGGAGCCGGAGGCACCTGCAGCCCAGAATCCATGGATTGGGGGGCTGATGATCAGGTGCTTGAAGAATGGCGGCACTGGGGCGCACTGGGGCGTGCAGAGCGGACACATAAGATGCAAAATGCTCCTTGACCAGCATCAGGGTACTTGTCCCGCAGAAAAATTTGATCACTGGGGGACAAATGAATCCCAGGGGACCAGAGATGCGTCTTTTTTTGGGGCAGTAAAAACACTTCATGGTGCCAATCTGGGGAACGAACATAGAAAGAAAAGGTATCATCCAGTGTCCCAAAGTAAATGATGCACATCTTAGATTGACACCTCCAAATTAGGTATCCTACAATCCCAGAAGCCCCAACAAGTCGGCAGAACGGACCAGCAAAATCACAGAAACCCAACAAATCGGCAGAACAAATCGGCGAAATTCAGAAACCCAACAAATCGGTAAAACAAATCGGAGAGGTCGGCGGAATTCGGCCGCCGATTTGGGGGGGGGGGGGTTGCAGGACGTCTGGCCGAAACACACGCATTCACAGGCCCCGAGAGGGCACCAGCCGGTAGAGAAGCTGCCTGACCCGGACGGGGCTTGAGCTGGGGAACTTGGGATGGCAGTGGTACCTCTGCCTCATCCGGCTAGCACCGTCCCCCGGGAGGAGCGCCCCGTAGCAGCTGGTCCTGGTGGTGGGGGCCCTGTCCGGCCCATCCCACTCCACTACGGCCCCGTGCAGCCTGGTCCAGCTGCTTTACTGGGCTTTGGGTGACAGACTTGGGGGGTGCGCTCGTCAGACCACGTCCTACGAAGAGAGTCACCAGGATTTGCCCCTGACGAAGATGGCTGCGGACACAAAGTGTCATCAGGTTGCGCGGTCCTCCCCAAGACCTGAACTGGTCGACCGCTGAAACGGTAGACTCAACGCACGACGTGACCAAGGCAACACAAAATTCGGTTTGTTATTTGTGCCGCAAAGCCGCCCGGGTCTCTGCTGTGAATCAAACACAACTTCTGTTGACAGGATATGACACATTGAACAAGAAACAGACAACAAACAATTCTATGTATTATTGGAGGACGAAACCACCAATGCAGTTTTCTTTGGGGGCCCTCCAGGCCATGGTCAGCTGGCGAAGCCCTCTCATCTTTTTTTTTTTTGGCTCAGACCAAGATGAGCTGGCGTAGCCCGCTCACTTCACAGTACTCGAGGTGACCCCTCGGGATCAAGGTTCAGAGCTGTCCAGTGCTACGATGATCCCACAAATGACTGTGGTAGCGGATCAGCTGGCGAAGCCCTCTCATCAGGTGGCACTTGAGCACTCTTGGATCAAGAATCAGAGCTGTTCAATGTTCCGTCGCGGAATCAAGATTCACTTCTACGCTGATCCCACGAATGACTGTGGTAGCGGATCTGCCACGTCCCCCCCCCCCCCTTGTTTTAACAGGGGC
Source organism: Eutreptiella sp. 'Long Island Sound 2002' (assembly GCA_964036045.1). Lineage (NCBI taxonomy): Eukaryota > Euglenozoa > Euglenophyceae > Eutreptiales > Eutreptiaceae > Eutreptiella > Eutreptiella sp. 'Long Island Sound 2002'. The sequence continues at coordinate 3,204,379 of OZ038400.1, read as the reverse complement.
CAGGTTCTGGTTCAGGGGGCAAAGAGTGCGGCAACACCGGGTCACCGTGTTTGGACAAGCCCGTGTCACCGTGCGGCACGTACCACAGAACACACTTTGCAGACGTCCCCCAACTCTCCCCCTTCATGACTACAGACGGGCGTCCAACAGCCCCGCACACACCCCTGACCTCAAGAGCACATGGAAGTACACCTGCACCCACACGTTGCCACCCACATGGACCCCTGCTGCAGCCTGCACAACGCTACAAACGCCACGTTCTCTAGTGGATTGGAACCGCAAAAACGATGGTTGCAAAAAAGACCCAAAAGTGCGGAAATCCGGGGTCGCCGTGTTTCGACAAGCCCGGGTTAGGACAAGGGGCGGTGGGGGGGTAGTGACGGTGAGCTGAGACTCAAACCAGGTTACGCAGTGGGAGACTGCCACGCCCTTAGGCCGCAACGAGTGGAAAACAGGGGCTGTGCGCCACACACCGGATGTCGGGGGGGGGGGGGGACAGATGGTGCACGCCGCTTCCGAAGTGAGCCAGCGCAGGGAATTCTCGCGCAAATCCTGAAATTGCCGGGGGACTCCAGCCTGCATTGCTGTTGGCCTCCATGACAGTGGCCCAGAAGGTTACGGTTGACTGACAGCCGCTGACAGCGACATAAACCGGAGGTTGGCGACCAATGGCAGCGGGAGGGCAACGGGCGGCGGTTGCCCGTATTGTGGTGTTGGGAGGCCCTCGGCGTGGGTGCAACGCCCGGAAACGTCAATACCGTGTTGCGCGCAGCGTGCGACAGCACCCCCTCAGTGCAGGACGGTGCCCAAGGATGCTGATGGCACCTCCGACCGCCATCAGCCCCTTTGGACGCCGTCGGTCACTCTCTAGCCTTACGCTATAGGGCCCCAAGGTCTGGTACTTGAATATCAGATTCAAGGCAAAGTGCCCCATCTGCAACAAGCGGATGAACTCGTGCATCTCGGTCTCACCACCTTCCCATGGGGTGCATCCCCCCAACCACAGTACACCTCACCACAGCCCCATGCAATAGGGAATTCCCGCACCCCCAGGCAACAAACACCAGTTTGCCAAGCAGCCCTGGGACAGGCGGTGTTGCCATGCATGGGCGGCTGTGCAAACGACTGCACTGGGGCCGGGGCCAGGGTTAGGTTTAGGGTGATGGTATGGTTGGAGTGAGGACAAGGGGAGGTTAGGGGAGCCTGTGATTAGCCAACGCTTGGCCTTGGGGGCACGTGACCCCCAGCCCCCATCCTAATTCCCCCCCCCCCCCCCCCGTGGGGGCCTCCGGCCAACGGGGGGGAAGTCCGCGTCCAAACCTGAGCAGCCCGTACGGAGTCCTGTGGTGTGCTAGTCAAGAGGCAAGCACACGTCAGCACAAGAAAATCCTCATCAGTGGTACCATAGGCGCCTTTCAGTCTGGAAGAAGAATCGCAGTACATGCACAATCTGGTCCCAGGTACTGGTCTGTAGCCATTGTACTGACTGGCGTACCTACAGAGAATACACTGTCCAACGACACCGACACCATGCCCCTCTCTCTCTAATTGGCTAGAGTGAATGGCGACACTTGGTGCCACACAGGATGCAACCCTATGCCACAGCAGCGGTATGCACAGCCGCCAAGCACGCAGCATACCTTCCCCCCCCCCCCCCATGTCCATCCCTCCCCCAGGGACGACGGTTCCCCCCCACCCATGGGGGAACCGTTGCCAAGTGACGGTCCCCCCCGCCCCCTGGGGGGATAGACAGCATCGCCAATGAGCAAATTACTGCCGCACACTACGCAGAATTTATGACCGATCAGTAGCTTGCTGTGCGTCGCCCAAGGCTCTGAAATACACACTGACATACAGAGATCGAATGGTGCCATGCAAATGATGCAAACAAGTAAAATTCTCAATACAATGCATGTATATGCATGCAATACATGTATATGCAAAGCAGACCAATAAACAGGGTACAATACAGACCGCCCCCGGGTGCGCGCAGTCGACAGTGCACAGCCACTGCTCCTGCAGCCACTCCTGAAGCCATTTTCTGTTGCCGTCAGGGGTGCACCGTGCGCTGTGCCCGCGCTGTGCGAAAAGACGGCTATTTTGGACCCGTTTCTCCTGATGGCCAAGGTGACCGCAACAACGACTTTGTTCCGTCCCATACACAGGACTTCTCAGATTCGTACTCAGTCCAAGAACTCACACAAGGCTATCTTTCACACTGAAAATGCCGGACTGCTGTCTAAATCTGCTGTTTTAGCCCTGCGGACGTATACTTCCCTCGTGGTGGGTGGTTTGCAGGGTGGTCACGGGAAACGGAACTTACTCATGGGTGCTGTGCACATGCTGTGCAGAAACGCCCCCTTGTGCTGCTGTGTGAAGCCACTTCATATTGTCGTCACCGGATCGACGTCCCCGGGGCAGTCCACTGAAGCCTGGCAGCCGAGGGCACAGTGTTGCCCAGCTCGCCGGTCGGCCTGGGATTGTCGGCCGTGCGGTACCTTGAACTACAGGGGGGGGGGGGACTTTGCCTGGGGACAACTTCGACGGGGAAAACTTCGTCACACCTCCAATTTTGATGCAGGACCATCAGACACCGGAGGGGAAATTCTCGTTAGGGGAAAATTTCGTCACACCCCCAACCCTTGGTGCCTTGTGGACAATATGGAGTTCCTGGGCCTTGCTCTTCATCTTTTCAGGTGTGCAATCGGGTATTTTTTGTGGTGCCCCCCCACCCTTTTCATTTCATCACTGGTGCACATGTCATAACGTACAGCTGCCCAACATGCAACGGCTGGGACAAAAAATAAATAGCATAGTGCCATAGCTCTATACCTAAAACACAGAAACCATAGGCAGGCAACACTTGAGAAAGTCAGGGAAGCAAACCATTTCGAGCATCAGAGAGAGCCCGAGATGGGACAAGCAAGACAACCTGTCACTGTCACTGTCAACCAATTGTCAAATTGCGCAAAAAAATTCCGCGGGGAAAATTTCGTCACCAATCTGAAGGGCGAAGTTTTCCCCGCGAAGTTGTCCCCTGGCAAAGTCCCCCCCCTCCCCCCCTGTAACCGGCGATGAGGCGTTGGCGGGAGTCGCGCCTCATGGCAGTGGCATCATCACCCAAAAATGCCACGCGGGATGACTTTTTTCTTTGTTCACGTGGGCCCACATACAACCTTCATAGACATCAGCACAACAAAAAACCGTGGTCTCTACAAAGCGCCCCCAAAAGCCCTCAACCCCACGGTACCGCGGGGTCATCAGGCTTGGACAACACCGCTGCCCGCAGGCAGAAAGCGATGGCCACAGCAGCCGCCGTGGACATGGGTGTCATTCAGGCGGCGCCGCAGCTGCGGTGCTCAAAAGCGACTTTGGGGGCTCCAGCAGCTCAGATCTCGCATGCCGTTGGTCCAAGGAGCGCCAGGCGCGCCCTTGGGGGCGTGCCTGCAGCAATGTGCTGCAGTACTTGCTGCTCTGTGTACCCTGGGAAAGAGGGGGGTCAGGTGGCGGCAGACCTGGATTAGATTCGTGCCAGAAGCCCCGTGGACGGGTTGCGTAGGAGGCGTTCCTGCACAGCGCGGGCACAGCGCGGGCATAGCGCCCGATGGTCAGTTGGCATCCCCGTGACCCCCCTGAGCACCACCCACCACCGGGGGAGCTACGTCCACGGGGCAAAAACAGCAGATTTAGACCCGATCTTTAGTGGGAAATATGGTTTGTTTTGACTCATTATCTGAGTTGTTGGACTGTGTCCGGGAAAACAGGAGGCCATCGGGGGGAAACGGGTCCAAAATAGCCCACTTCTCGCACAGCGCGGGCAACGCACGGTGCGCCCCCTTACGCTAGAGGGACGGTGGGCGAGGGCACGAGAGAGACACGTCCCCTACATGTGAGGAGGGGTCAGGTACAACCGGTCCTGATGGGACCCACCCCCCAGCTATCTGTCGAAACTCAGGGGGGGGGGGTCGGCTAGAGGGTGTGGGGAGGCAGCGGTTCGGCCGGGGGGGGGGAGGGGGCTGGGGGGGGTCGCATACAAGGACCGGGCCCTGCCTCCCCCCCATGGGGCGGGTGGCCGTCAGGGCCCCTCCCCATCGCGGTTCGCTTGGCCATGTGCACCGGGCGACACGGTACCGCGGAGGTCTCGCTTCCACCAGCCGGAAACGGGCATCCGTGCGGGGTCCACAGCCCCATGCCGCGGTGCAGTCGTCTTGCGCCGGCGGCATCAACAGAGCGCAGCACCCACGGGCCGATGCAGATGCAGCGAGCGGCAACGCGGGCGGGGGAGGGTCGCAGTGGCTGCACAATCAACAAGCAGGCGATTGCTCAATGACCCTGGGAGGGGGCCATGAGGCAACGGATACTGGGCTCACATACGCCCCGGTGTCACAGGCGCATGGTCATCACCACACAGTTGAGTGTTTTGCCTTGCTGCACTGCAGCGCAGACCAGTTCTGTACCACTCCAGGTGGCTTTTGATGGTGCTTTGGCCTTGGCCATCTGTACATCTGGGTCAGCTCGCACCCACCATCCTCCCACAGTGCCGGTTAGTCTCTAACCTTGGGAGGGGGGGAGGGGGTTGTTTGGGGCCCTGGGCAGCCCTGGTCGACCCCCCCGCTCACCCCCCACATCAGAAAACTTTTCCTCCGGCCAAAAAATGAGAGTTATTAAAGGGGCCGGAAATTTGAGGCCGATTTGAGGTACACAAACGTTTTTCTGGCCTCTGACCCGACCCTTCTCCCTCAGCAATGGCCTGCGCACACGCCCTGCCCCAGGGGGGCCTCCACCGCGACTGAACTGGCGAGACAACCCCCACCGCCCCCTGCGTCTCAGAGGGGGGGGGGGGGGGCTCAATGGTGAGGGTGCAATGCCCGCGTTAGGCTCTGGCCGCACCTGCTCCCCGCGACTGCCATCGCCCACCGTCCGCGCCGCTCGCCTCCGGGTCCCCCAGGGCCACCGGCGTGTTCTGGCCTGTTCCCCCTCCCGGAATGGTGTGGGTTGCGGCCGCTCGGACTCTACAGAGGGGCAGGCGCACGTCCTGGGCAGGGGTCGCTCCCGATCTGGCCCCACTCGGCCCATCCAGCGCAGGCCCAATTGTGGTCCGTGGGTTGAAAGAGGGGGGGGGGGGTTGCACGAGAAGGGAAGGGGCTTCCCCCCCCCCCCTCCAGGGCGCCCAGCCTACGCCCAGCCACCGTCTCCCTGACGGCAAGTGCCAGCCTCAGTGGCATTTGTAACCGACAGTAACCGCCCCCAACCGCTATGGCAACCTCCTGCAACCGCCTGTCTACCCGCTTTTGGGGCCGCCTCTGAGGCCCCTTCCCCGTGCGCGCGCGGCGCCTGCTGCGCACCGCACGCTCCCCGGCCGGGCGGCGTGAGGCACGCATTGAGGCCGGGCCCCCGTGCCTTAGACCGGGAGGTGGCTGCGCAGAGAGGAAATCCGACGGCCCCGCGGCGCCGAGTCGGCGGGAGGGTCGTAGCTAAGGCCGTAGGAGTCCCTCCGTCGAAGGCGCGTGGCCTCCGCGGCCACCGCCGGCCCCGCGGCGGCCGGCGGACCGGAGCCGCTGGCATCGGCCGCGTCCGACCCTTCTTCCAGTCCCAATATGGGCCCCCCGAAGGTCAGCGCCGGGGGAGCGGAAAGGGGGTCGGCCGGCACGCCGCCCGTCTCCGCTGCGGTTGGCCTCGCGATCAGATCGACGGTGGAGCCCGGGGTGGAGTCTCTGGAGAGGTCGTGGAACTTCTCCGGGTCCCTCTCCCCGCCCTCGCCCGCGGGCTGCCCCGGCAGCAGCTGCATCGTGGACCGGCTGTGGTCCCCGCCGAACCCGTCCGACCCGAGGCTGACGGTGGACGTCGTGCGCTCGCGCTCGTGGGGGGGCGCCTGCGGCGACCGGAGGGGGTTCTTGCCGACGTTCCGCAGCCAACTGATGCTGCGCGCCGGCGACAGCGGTTCGGTGGTGCGGAAGCTGGCGGCCCCCGCCGCGCGCTCCAGTGACGCCGCGTCGGACGCGGCCCCGCGGACGCTGCAGCGCGGGGAGTCGAACGAGGACTTCGGGGAGAGATGGAGGAGCGGGCGGCAGGCCCGGCAGCGCAGCGGCCGCAGGCACACGCTGCACGCCTGGGCCCCGTAATGCTCCCGGTCCGGCGGCGCCGGAGACTCGGCCGCCGCCGCGAGGGGGGGGAACTCCCGCCCGGGCACCGTCACGAACTCGAACACCGCCACCGGGTCCCGGATGCCCTTGAGGTCGCAGGTCCCCAGCGGCCGCAGCCGCGGGTGCAGCGCCGGGTCGGCGCTCTCCGCCAGCCGGCCGCTGATTAGGCACTGCCCCCCGTGCGCCCGGCTCTGGACGCGCGCCGCGCAGTTCACCGTGGGGCCAAAGTAGTCGACGCGGCGCAGGTGCGGCTGGTACTCGACGTCGGCCGGCCCCACGTGCGCCCCCATGCGCACGCGCAGCCCGCGCCACATGACGTCCCCGTCCGGGCCGAGCTCCACGAGGCAGCTCGGGGCTTCGAGGAGGTCGTCCGGCCAGTCCAGCTCCAGGAACGTCGCCTGCACCCTCTCCATGAACGCCAGGGCGCCGCCCACGGTAGGAAACGCCACCATGAACGCGTCCCCCATGATCTTGACCTCGTACCTGCGGAGCGGAGGGGCGTCAAGCTCGTCCCAGGGGCGAACATGGGGGTGCTATCAGCCCGGGGGGGGGGGGGGGGGGGGGCGACTACAACCGGTCCTGATGCGACCCACCCCCCAACTATCTTTCAAAACCCGGGGGGGGGGGGGGGGCTGGGGGGGGTCGCATACAAGGACCGGGCCCGGCCGCCCCCCCCGGGGCTATCGGGTTCCATTGCAGAAAAGGTGATTCAAAGAGTACTGCCAGAATACGGGGGATACAAGTGGCAGTGCCTCACAACGCCGTGACCCTCGAGACAACACAGCGACCGGCAAAAAATGTTTGGGGTTGACCAAGGCTCCCAAAGAATTTATTTGGGGGTGGGGGGCCCTGGGAGCCCCCCATTTCCAACCCCCCCCCCCTCTTGGAGGGGGGCTCCAAGGGTGGTTTGTCTCGTGAGGTTTGTGTGGGTTGCCCTGGGGGTACGGCAGGGCTTCTTTTGAGCAGGGGGGGGAAGGGGGGGAGGGGGTTTTGGACCCAAAACTTGGTGTACCAAAAATGGCCTGACCAGATTTTCCCTATTGTAAATTTCGTTTTTTCCCGCGATGGTCACTTTGGTCTGGGGAGGGGGGGAGGGGGTTTTGGGGGAGGGGTCCCAACCCCCTTTGGTTTTTAATTATTCTAAAGAAGCCCTGGGGGTACGGGCCCTCAGGGCCGGGTGAGGGCTTCCCCCCAAGGGGCCCAGGAGGTTTGGGACTGTGACCTGGCCCAGCGCCCCCCCCCCCCCCATTTGTTGGGGGGGCGCTGGGCCCCCAACTAAGCAAAGGCCCGCCCGGGCCCTCTGCGCGGCCCTCTCCGCAGCAATGTCGTCAGCGCTCTCGACGAAGGAGGGGGGCATGTGAGCGTGGGGAGGCAGCGTGCGGGCGTGCTCGCAGCAGCGGGGAGGCGCGTGGACGGGGGAGGGGGGGGGGGTGCATGTCGGGGCCGGGCTAGACCGGCGCCAGGACAAAGGCGGCCTGAGGACGCGGGGCTGTGCCGTGGCAGGGCGGCGTGGGGTGGCCATGCCTGGGGAGGGGGTGGGGGGTGCAGGGGCGATACACCCCGGCCCTGCAACCCCCGCCGGGCAGGCCGCACTGCTCGGCTGCGCCGTTGTGCCAGGGCCGATATACGTCGGCCCTCTTGGCGGCGCTGGGGGGGGGCTGGCGGGGGAGATACATCGTCCACCGCATGGCAGGGGGCGGGAGGGATGACCCCGGCCCTTCTGGGGTGTGTTGGTTGTAGCCCGCGCCTTGAAAAGCGTGGGGCTGTGTGGTCATGTGTGTGTGTGTGGGGGGTGGCCGGTAGCGTCGTGTTGGGGCGCCCCCGGGGGTGGGGCAAGGTCCCCTGGGGTGCGCCGGCTGCCGGAGGTCGGGGGGGGGGGGGGGGGCTGCTCCTGCCCGGGGGACGTCTGTCCCAAGCGACTGCCATACGGCGGTCGCCCAGGGGGCGCGGGGCGAGCGGCGGCGGCCATGTCGATTCATGGCCCGCGCGGCACTGGGGAAGGGTCGCGCCGGAGTTCCTTGGGAGAGGCTGAGGCGATTTTGTTTGGGGGGGGGGGGTGGCTGCGACGGGGGGGGGGGGGGTTAGCCGCAGGGGCCGATATATATTGGACCCACTGGCGGCGCCGGGGAGAGCTCTGCCCGGCGCGGCCGAAAAACCCGGTGGTGTCCCCCTCCGCCGAAGAATTGGGGCGGGTACCGGGGGTGGAACTCCGCGAGAGGAGGACAAGGGGGGGGGAAGAGGACAAAGGGGGGGGGGGGGGGGGGGAGGGGGAGAGGAGGACAGGGGGCGGGGGGAGGACGGGGGGGGGCAGGATAAGGGGTGGGAGGACAGGGGGGCAGAATAAGGGGGGGCAGGATAGGGGGGGCGGGGCAGGGGGGCAGGATAAGGGGGGGGGGGGCGGGAGGACAAGGGGGGGTTTACCCGCCGTACTGGCCCATGAGGGCCCGGATCGCCCGGTTGTGCAGCTCCAGGGCCCGCTGCATCGCGTCCGGGGAGGCGTCCCACAGCGTCGTGCTGTCCTGGATGTCCGTGAAGATGATGGTCACCTCCGTCCCCGGCCGCCCGCCGCCCGGCACCGAGCGGAGCACCCGCCGGCGCCGCGTGCGGCGGTGCAGCAGCAGCACGGCCGCGCCCGCGGCGCCGCACCCGGCGACGCTGGCCACGGGCACCAGCCACATGAGCAGCATCGACTCGCGGCAGTGCGGCGCGGGGGACAGGCCCACGCCGTGGGGGCAGGGCCGGCAGCCCCCGGTCCCGGCGGGGATGGTCCACGGGCCGCAGACCGTGAGCGGCGGGAGCGGGACGGCGGCGGGCAGGGGGATGATGGGCCGCTCGAGGATGAGGGAGAGGGTGTAGTTGCCGGCCTCCCGCGGCGCGGCGCACGCGACGGTCGCCATCCCGGGGGCCGCCGCGTCCGGCAGGACGTCCCCTTCCTCGTACAGCGTCGGCACCCCGGGCCCCTGCAAGCGATACGACAACCGCACTCTTGTTGCCGCGTTGTTTGTGGGTTGCGTCTCGCGCGATCGGCATTTCGTGCCTCGCCATTTTTCGTGTCTGTTTTCGTGTCTCTTGCTTGGCTCTGCGATTGGCTGTGTTGTCGAGGCTTGTGCCGCTGTTGTGTCTGTTTCATGGCGTGTCCTGCTGTGCTGTGCTGCCGTGTGCTGGCGGCGTTTCTTCTTTGTTGTTGTCGACGCAAGATCCGTCCACAAAACAAGCAGCGGGCACACCACTCGCTGCCACAAACTGACAGGAGACGACAACAGCCGAGCACCAAACAGAAAAGACGAGCACACAGGCAGACAACAGACAAGAAGAGACTGCGTACAGGGACATAAAAGCAGACCAGGGGGGTCCTCAAGAGAGAAAGAAAAGTGTTCCTATACACAGTTTTCCCAAAAAGACCGCGTGTAGCTCATGTGTTCACCCATGGTTGGTGGCGGTTGGCGGTTGGCGGTTGGTGGCGGTTGGCGGGTGGCAGTTGGCTACTGGTGGTTGGTGGCAGTTGGTGGTGGTTGGCGGCGGTTGGTGGCGGTTGGCAGTGGTTGGCGGTTGGCCATTGGTCGCCGCTGGCAGTTGGTGGCAGTTGGCGGTTGGTGATCCCTTGGGGCGGTCCTTAAGGGCGGTCCTTAGCAAATTTTTTTTTAAAAAAATCTAGTTCCTAAAGGATTCCCCTGAAGCAGACACCAGGCCAGACCTTCAGGCCGCCACACCGGCCGCCAAGCCAGCCTAGACGCCCCGCCCATGCCCTTTGCCCGAGCCTAAGGCATGGCTGTGGGCCCCTTGGGCCAGCACTTCAGGTCAAATTCGTGATACTATGGTACTCTGGTACGGCCCCAGGAGCGGGGCACAGAGAACGCTTTTGGACTGACACTTCCGGCGCCCTAGCGCAAAGAGCGACCCTACGAGCGTGCGAAGAAAGTGGTCGAAAAGACGGCGATAGGCTGGCGAAGGACAGCCCCGTGCAATCGGTGCCAAATGGGAGACACCCAAGGCAAGAAGGACACCGCCCCAGGGGGTGGGGGTGGCACGGAGGCCCATTTCCTAACCCCCTCCCCCCTTGGCCGCCGTGCCGGGAAGGGGGGTTCGGCGCCGGGGGTGCCCCACCTGCCAGGCCGGGGGCGAGCGGGTGGGGGGGGGGGGTCGACCCCAACATCCACGGCTCAAAATCATCCCCACCTCGCGCTGATCATTTTGACTACACGTTTGTGGGGGGGGGGGACTTTTTCGGGCCAAAATTGGTACTTTGGCGCCAACATCTGTTCTTACACAAAAAACAAAGGGCCCGGCACGGAAGCCCTTTTCACCCCTGCCCCCCCCCCCCCACGAAGGAACACTGCGCTATTGCACGTGTGCACGGGTGGCAGGCAGTACAAAGCGCAGAAAGAAATTTGGCTCGTCAGTGGCCTATAAGACCAGAGGTCCCTTTCTGTCACAAGAGTGAGACACGAAGATGCCCGTGGGCAGTCCACTGAGCGGACAAAAGGCGGAAGCAAATGCAGCGGAACGTCGTCACCACCGCCAAGCGACAGCTCCCGGACCTTACTGCTAATCACCCGTTGAGTTCACTGATGAGTGGAGACGCTGCAACCCCCCCCCCCCGTGTGACATTCCGTCCGGTTGTTGTTTCGATACCGGACCCTGGACAGTCACCCGTTCTTCCCTTCGCGTGCTGCGTCAGGTCGCTGCGTTCTGTCAGCCGCTGCCGCCGGTGCTCCTGCCGGTGTCGTTTCCGTGTTCGCGGAGCCCAGTAGTTGGTGTGTTGGGGCTGTGCTGAATGTGGCGGGATGTGCCGTTTGCGCGTTAGCGGCGCCCGGTAGTTGGCGTATTGGGGGTTGTGCTGGTTGTTGCGGGGGATTTGACTGTTTTTGCTGTCCCCACACCTCCGTCCTCCGGCCGTCCACAACCTGCCTCGCTGCGTTTCCGTGTGCGTGAGGCCCAGGTGCCCTGCTCCTCCACGCGTTGTCCCGGCCGTCCACCACATGCGCCCCCCCACCCCCGCGGGGCGCGCGTGCGCAGGGCGCGTTCCCTGTTGGTTGCGTGCAACCCGCCCCCCCCCCCCCCCCCGCGGAGCAATTTTCACGTCGCCCAATCGGTGCCAAACGGGAGACACACAACGGCAAAGCAACAGCGGACCTGGAGTTGGCACACCACCGTGCGGTTGGGGCCCAGCAGCCCCCGCACCGTGAGGCGGACCGCCTCCCCCGCCAGCGCAGAGACCGCCGCGGGCGCCATCCCCACGATCTCCGGCGGCTGCAGCTCCAGCGTCCGGTAGCTCTCGGTCGCCGCCCCCCCGTCGAAGAGGAGGCGGACGTGCCACGTCACGGGCCCGTGCCCGAGGGGCACGGGGCACAGCACGAAGCCCCGGTCGAGTTGCAGCGGCCGGAGGGCCACCGGCTCGGCCACGCGCGCGTCCGCCGAGGCGTTCGGGAAGAAGCCGCAGGCCACGCCGGGGGCCGCGGGGAGGAAGTGCCGGACGGTGACGTTCACCGGGGCGGCGTCCCCCAGGAAGCGCGCCGCGGGCCGCACCGCGACGATGTCCGGGGGCGCCACCCGCACCGCCACCCGGTCGCTCGCGCACTCCGCGGCTTCCCCGGCGAAGAACACGCAGATGCGGAGCGGGCCCGGGGTCGTGACCGCGGCGTTGGGGCAGTGGATGACGGAGGAGCTCTGGAAAGTGCCGGCGCCCTGCGCGACCCCCGACGGCGTCTCGAGGAGGCAGCGCAGGCTCTGCAACGGGCTGAAGCCGCGGCCGTGGACGGTCAGGAGGCGGATCGGCTCGTCGAGGAAGAGCTTTTGGGGGAAGGCGGCGGTGAGCCGGGGCGGCGCCACGTGGAAGATGCGGTGGTCGCTGGTGGTCCGCCACTCGCCAGGCAGGCCCACCTCGACCGGCATGCCGCAGTAGGCGGTGCCGGCGAAGTCGGCCGACGGGTCGCGCGCGCGCGACGCGCAGTGCAGCGTGCCGCCGTCGCCGTACGTCGTGGGCACCGCCTGCCCCCCGACGTAGCAGCGCATGTCCGGCCGGAACCCGCTCCCCCGGACCGTCAGGTTGGTGTCGTCGCTGTGCACGTCGACGAACCGCGGGGCGACGTCCGTGACGGCGGTGGTCGCGAACCGCCGCACGCGCCCGGCCTCTTCCGCGAGGTACAGCATATCGCCCGCCGGGTCCGGCACCGGGCCGAGGGTCGGGGACGGGCAGCGCGCCGCCAGGCCCTGGCACTGCCCGGGCCCCTCCGTGTGGGCGCCCACCAGCGCCAGGCTCGGGCGCAGGCGCAGGGCGACGATCCCCCAGGGCTCGTCCAGCCCGGGCGACGGGTCGGTAACCGAAACGTAACCCCCGTCCGCCGCGGTGAACGCCATCCGGACGGCGGCGCGCTGGAGGCGCCGCAGCGGCAGCGTCGCGGCCGCCCGCAGCTCCGGGGCACCCGCGGGCAGATCGTACTGCGCGACCACGTACTTGACGTGGGGGTGCAGCAGCGGCCGGTGGCACAGGCTGTAGTACGGCGCCCCGCACGCCGCCTCCCCGACCTTGAGGTCGGCGTCGATGAAGAGGCAGCGGGGCTCGTCCGCCCCGACGTCGGCGGGCGGGGGCTTCACGGGCAGCGTCACCGCCGCGCCGGTGTCCCAGTACCACCGGCCGCCGGCGCGGTACGCGGCGAGCCACTGGCCCGGGGGGCGTGGGCGGGAGCGCTGCATCTCCGCGTCGGTGTACGCGTTCCAGAGCTGCGCCCCGTGGGCCGCGCAGTCGGCGCGGGCGCTGAGGAAGTCGACCGGGCTCTCGGCGCCGAGGAGGCAGCCCTGGGCCCCGACGTCCACCCACCGCTCGGGGCACCGCGGCGCCTCCAGCGCCGCGTAAAGCCGGCCCCCGTGCGCCGCCAGCGCTACGACGGTGGTGTACGGCCCGCCCCCCGGCAGCGGCAGCGGCGCGGAGGCGAGCGCGAGGGTCCCCGCGCCCGGCGCGGCGCGCAGCAGCACCGGCCCGGCCGCGCCCGCGCCCGCGAGCCACGCGGCGCCCGCGGCGTACGCGAGGGCGCCGAGGCAGGCGAGCGGGGGGCGGGGGTGGCGCAGCATGGGGCCCCTGAGGCGGGCCCAGCAGTACAGGCCCTCGACCCAGCACCGGGCGCCGGTCGTGACGCAGAGGCCGAGGGCGCCCGGCGCCGCGTCCGGGTCGACGGCGACACGGGTGACGGCGGCGAAAATAGGGAGGACGTGGTCTTCCAGCGGGGCCCAGGTCTCAGGATCGAGCACCTGGACGCGGAGGCTGTGGTTCGCGGCCTGGCTGGCGACGACGAGGCCCGCGGGGGCGGTGGCAATGGCGAGGATCGGCCAGGCCGCGGCGTCCAGGGCGGCGAGGGCAGGGGACGGCGCGAGTGTGGGGCCGGGGGTCGGGGTCCGGACGGGGCGGGCGGCGTGGGTGGGGGCGGCGGGCGGGGCCGCGCCCGGCGCGACGCGGTACAGCAGCAGGTGGGGGGCCGCCACCGCCAGCCACCAGCCCCCGTCCCCGGCCGGCACCGCCGCCATTGTGGCGGCGGGCGCGGCCCACCCGCGGAGGTCCGTCCCCCCTGCGGCGGCCGGGGCCGAGCCGCTGAAGTCCGCGCAGCGGTGCGGCGCGCGGACGTTGCAGTAGGGCCCGGCCCAGCCCTCGGCGCACGCAGAGCAGCCGCGGCCCCGCCAGTGCCCCAGCACCGGGTCCGCCGCGCACGCGGCGGGCGGCGGCGCGGGCGGCAGCGCAATTGCGGCGCAGGCCGGGCCCTGGTACGGGGCGGCGCAGCGGCACAGGAACGGGCCGGGCACGCACACCCCGTGCCCCGCGCACGCGCGGCCGCCGCGCGCCGGGCAGTGGAACGCGGCGCCCCCGGTGGCGAACCACCGGCGCACCAGCGCGGCTGGCGGGGCCCACCCGTACACCCGCACGTCGGCCACGGCCCCGCGGAAGGGCTCGGGGGCGCTGTGGGTGGGGCCGGGCCCCACGGCGGCGGGAGTCACGTGGAGCTCCGGCCGCGAGCCGATGTCGGCGCGGAAGAGCATGTACCCGGAGGCCGTCCGGCCGTTCACCGACAGCCGCAGGGTCTGGTCGCGCACGACGCCCACGACGTGGTACCACAGGCCCGGCAGCACGGGCCCCCGCACCGCCACCCCCTCCGACGCGTTCTGGAGGGGGCTCGCCACCCGCAGGCGGAACCCGGCGCGCCGCGCCACCCACACGCCCACCGTGTGCCGCGCGGACCGCAGCTCGGCGACGGGCTGCAGCCGGGGCACCGCGTCGAACCGCACCCACAGCCCGACGGCGAAACTGTAGTGCCCGGCGGCCGGCTCGTCCGCGCAGCACCGGAGCGCCCGCCCGGCGGCGGCCGCGGCGCACGCGACCAGCCTCTTGGACAGCACGAACGTCGCGAAGCCAGGCGCCCCCGCGGCGGTGCTGCACGGCGCCGCGCTCCAGACCGGGAGCTTGTCCAGCCCGCAGCCGGTGCCGCCCCCCGCCCCCGCGTCCAGCTCCGCAACGCTGCAGAGCCGCGCGCTGATGCCCGCGCACGTGGCGGCCGCCTCCCGCTGCGTCACGTTCAGCCGGCAGCCCGTTTCCTCGAACGTGGAGGAGCCGCACACCCGCCGGTCGCGCGCGGCGATGGGCCACCCGCGCTCCCCGCACACCAGCAGCGCGGCGTCGGGCTCGCACGCCGGCGCCGGCCCCGCCGCCTCCGAGGCGTTCCCGGAGGCGTTCCCGGACTCCCCCGCCGGCGCGGCCCCGGCGCCGTAGCCCTGGTACTCGTCCGGAGGGGCCGCCGGGTGTACGCAGTTGTGGACCGGGCAGCGGAGGGTGTTGGCGGCGTCCGGCGTGGACTGCGCGGCGGGCGCGGCCCCGGGGGGGGCGGCGGACCAGGGCTCGGACCGGCCCCAGTCGCCGGTCAGGCCGCCGCTCCGCCCGTCCGCGTCCGGGTCGTTCAGCAGCAGGTACCCGTGGTGGGCACGGCCGCTGTGGTCGCGCACCGCCAGCGCACTGGCATAGAGGGGGAGCGCGCGCGACGGCGGCGGGACCGCGAGTCGCGAGAGGTGCTCCGCGGCGTCGAGGGGGTAGTGCAGGAAGAGGCTGTCGGCCGCGCGCACTGCGTCCGCCGCCGTCCAGACGCGCAGGTCCCGGAGGCTGCCCCCGAACGCGGCCAGCGACCCGAGCTCGAGGTACCCCTCGACGGCGGCCGCGGGCGCCTCCACGGCGCTGTAGACCTGAACGTTGCCGGGCTTCTGGAGCGCAACCGGCTGCCCGTCCACGCGCAGCGCAACGAGCGCCACCGCGGCGTGCGGGGACGGGGCCCAGGTCACGCGCACGCGACACCAGGCGAAGACGCAGTGGCTGGAGCCCACAGCGTCATACCGGGTCTGCAGCACCGCCACGGCCAGGCCGTCCGGTGTGACAGCCAGCTCCAGAAGCGGGGCGGCGGCGGCGGCGGGCTCCGGGGGGGTGAGCCGCGCGAACGGCTCGTACGCGTCGGGGGGGTCCGCCAAGAGCCACAGCTCCAAGGCCCAGGCCCCGCGCGGGGGCCGCAGCGGCGCCGGGACCACGAGCCGCCCGGCGGCCCCCGCGCCAAACGCCAGCCCGGCCTCGGGCCGCGCCGCGCCGCCGGCGAAGCGCAGCGCCCCCGCCTCCACGGCCGCCTCCGCGCCCGCCGCGGCAACGACGGTGCAGGGCGGGCCCGCGCTGCCGGTCGCCTGCCCCTGGGCCACGGCCGCAAAGTCCATCGCGAGGCCCCACCCGGTGTCTAGCGTCTGCAGCGCGTCGCACCGGGGGCCCATCCACCCGTTGAAGCACCGCTCGCACGACAGCGTCTGGGGGTCGCAGACCCCGTTCAGGCAGCACAGCTCGTCGCAGTCGTCCCCGAGCCACCCGGGGCTGCACTCGGCCTTGAGCACCACCTGATGAGTAGGTGGATGGACGGATGGATGGATGGATGGACGGATGGATGGATGGATGGATGGATGGATGGATGGATGGATGGATGGATGGATGGATGGATGGATGGATGGATGGATGGATGGATGGATGGATGAGTCGATAGATGGACAGATAAATAGACGGACATGCTAATGACTGCATGTGGTGGTACAAGAAATTGTGTAAAGACTATGGGAATGTGATGAATGAATTGGATGCTTCTTTCTGATGGCAGCAGGTGCAAATCTCCCTCATGAAGAAAGAAGCAACGCATGGTGACCGTCTCACATTTTTCAACCCTGTATCTTGACCCTGAGAGGCTCTAGCGTGGCCTAAGAGCGTAGGCTGGGACCTGTAGGCCAAAGCATGGGTTGCCAATATTTTGAGGGCCTATGAGGGGGGACTCTGAGCCCTGGTTTCGGTCCAAAACCCTGCGGTGCACCGCACTGGGACACACAACAAATGCGAACCGGGTCTCAGAGGCCAAACCTGCACGCCCGACCGCCCGCGGTCCGGTCCCGTGAACCCGATCGGCGCCTCAAACCGGAGCGTAACCTCCGGGCCGTCGCTGAGCACGTCGTCGACGTACTGCTTGGCCGCGGAGGTCTCGCGCCGCCCGCAGAAGTACCGCGTCCCCGTCACAGGGTTGGCAAGGTATCGCATGGCCGCGGCGTCCCACAGCGTCAGGTGGTCGTAGCAGTGCTGGGTGTGCGCCCGGACGACCTCGATCCGCCACCGCTTGTGGGCGCGGGCGCCTGGGGCGGCGACGCGCCACACGCAGTCGTCGCCGGTTTTGTACCTCCGGGTGGTGATCGTGACAGAGTTACAGCCGCCCAGCTCGAGCGGCCCCAGGGGGCAGTCAGAGCTTTCACAGACGGGGGGTGAAGAAGTGTGGGTAGGGGTCCATGTGGGAGTGACGCTTGCTGCACTTTGGGCGAGGGTGTCCCAGAGAAGAGCCAAAAGAAGAAGGGTGTGCAGCAGCATTGTGCACCTGCAGCGGGTGGGAAACGCAGGCATGGATGTGATTTCTTTTCTCTGCAACAAATGTAGCTGACCAGTCCTGCAGGCAGCGCACACACCGGCAGCAGGTGGTTGCATGATGCCAGCAGCGACTGCCCCACAGCCAGTCGTACATCTGCTAGACATCGGAAGGTCTGATGGCATCGCAGTTTTTTTTTGGAAAATTGTTGGAATTTTTTTGGAAAATTTTTGCAAAAAAGAATTGCAAATGTTTTCCAAGAAAAATTCCGAAAAATTCCAAAAAATTCCAAAAAAAAAGCAGATAATGGCATATCGCGATGCTTGAGCCTTCCCGCTACCCAGCCGCCCACGGGTTCCATCACCATTTGGGAATGTCTATGCACCGTGTGTGCACTGTGTGGTGCACACGCCGTGTGCACCACGTGAAACCCAGCCATGGAGGAAGGGAGGAAACCACCCTGCATTTATGCCGGTGTCACAAGGTTCTTCATATCCCTGGTGGTTGGTGGCCGTGGCGAAGTGCAATCAGTTGTTGCCTGAGCAAGTTGGAAGATGGTGGCAGCCGTCTTGGGACATAGACATTCTGCCTTGACCCGATTGAGGCCCAACTTGTAGCAGCCCTATGTGGGCTGGTACTGATATGTTCCCCCATGTGGAGCACTGATCCGTGTTTCCTAAGCTGTTTGTGCTGCGCTTCACGCTTCGCCAGTTGGTGATGGAAGTGGGCTTCCAACACCATGATCCGCAACCCATCCTCATCCTCCATGTCCGCTTCCAGAAAATGGCCAACCCCCCCCCCCCCCCCGCATTCCCTGCGTGGTCAGCTGTATTGGGATTTTGTACCCTACCCCTTTGGCCAACCTAGATATTTTTTTTTCATGTTGAGTTGGAATTCACTCTCCTCCGTATCCCCGGAGACATGTGGTTCTTGCGGTGCGAAGACCTGCACATTGGTATTTTTGAAGTATTTTAGTATGGTTTGGATCCTTCTTCGATTTGCGTCATCAGGCCATTGCGGTTTAGTGTGGCAAAGTTTATGTCACCGGATGTGTCGGATTTATTTTGGGCTCTGGGCCTCTTGCTGCGCACTGATGCTATGTCCAGGTGCATGGGCCGCGCCTGGTCTTGTGACTATTTCTGAAATAGTTGCACTCCGCGTGCACTGCACGCGCACTGACAACACAACACACACACTTCTGCCTCATCCCGCCTCATCTTGTGTGGTGCCGAGTTGCAGAGTCAGTCCAAACATGAGGTGGCACATGCTCCCATGGTCCATAGGAGGGCTGATGTACCTGCCTGCGAATGCAAAATTGCGTAAAATGCAACAAAATACCGACTGACTGGTGCAACTCACTGGGGCCGCCACTCATCTGTGTTCTAAGTGTTTCACACTCGCGTGGTCTCCGATGCGGATGTTTGGGCACCACACGAAGCGATCATCCGCGGCAGCATCCCAATGCCCGATGGGCCCCGCGCGGACGGATACACGGGGCCCGCCAGTGCGAGTGTCGGCCCCAGTCGCCACTCACACCACACCCGAACCTATTTGGGCGTCTGGCCGTACTAGAGACCCATACTTTGAGATACTAGGGGCCCCTAGGGGCATCATGGTGACCCGTAGCGGAGGTTTTGACTTCTGATTTTGTCCCCCTTTGTTGGGGACCCCCGAGAATGCAGGGGTGACGTAGCATTTCCGCCCTCTTTTGGGCCCCAACCTTCCGGTGCTATTGAGGAAACCGGGACAATCTGGTCTGTGGGAACACCTACCTGCACATGTATGGACTGCACCTACACAGGAGGACAATGATGATGAGGATGTTGTGGGTGATGGTGGGGATGTTTGTGCCCTTTGTTGCACCAAGTCTGACCCTGAAAAGATGTCCATGTGTGACAAGTGTGAATTGCAATATTGTACGGATTGCATTGACACACACACACACATGTGACAATGTGACTTTTTTTTGATTCTGCAACTGTGTCATGTTGTGCACACAAGTTGCGTATTATCAATGTGTACTTAGTTGACAATGGACCAGAAAGACAGTTGTGTGTTCTTGAGGGTGGCGACCAATGCGCTGTTCATGGCCTTTCCAGTTGTGCATGATGTGTGTTATGTGAAGGGAAGGTAGTTTGCAACTTTCTTGAGCTGGGGCAGTTTGGGTCACCTAATTCTAAGGGCGTTTCCAAGGGGTGTGCTTGGGGGCTCTTCGGAGGGAACATAGTCTAAAAGTAGCGCGCAGTGCAAAGATTCCCCCTCACAAGTGTTCCACCATCACAGTTTGTGGTGAGTGTGAAGAGCATATTGTGCTGAATGTATTGACACCCACACTTCTGGGACCAATGTTGTTTGTTAAGTACAATACAAATGACATTTGGAGTTGTTGAATTCACAACTATTGCCTTCTTGCAACGTGCTTTTGAGGGAAGGTGTGCAGTCCAACGTGGTCTACTTGGGGGGCTTCTCCATGAGAGGGTAAATGTGGGGCTGAAGTCGGGATACTTAATAGAAAAGTAGCGCGCCGGGCGCACGCCGGGCAAACACTCCCCCTATGGGTTGCATTAGGAAACCAAACTGGCCGTTGTCAGCACTAGGGGCACCCAAGATCGCAAGTGCAGTATTCACCGTGACCGGTGAAGATGGAAAGGAAATAGTGGCAACAGTGCGGTCCAAGAGCAAATGGGACAAAGCCCGAGAGAAGTGGGTGGCCAAACCACCGGCCAAATAGTCCTCCGGACAACCCTGACAACCCCCTCTGCCCCCTCCCTACCTATGCAGGCACCCGTGCCGCCAATCAGTGTCTTCCAGCCCGTTGTGGGGGTGCAATCTCTCCTGCCCTCAGTGTCAGCTAACCCTATGCCCAATATTCTCCACCCCCCTCAGCAAGGTTTCTACGCACAACAACCTTTGGATTATCTTGCTGCCCTATTGACCCGGTCCTAGCAACAGGCATCTCAAGAAGGCCAACCAGATGTTCCTAACCAAGCCCCAATGCCACAAGCGAGCAAACACTTTCTCAATGTGTGCCCTATACCACCCGTGCACGTCATTGTAAAATTGTTGGCGGGTTGTCAAAGTGCCATTCTTTCTTCCAATGAATGGCACAATGACCATAGTATCACAAAGTATGGGGTTCTAGGACGGCTAGACGTCCAAATAGTTGCACTGTGCGCGCACTGCGCGTAGTGCACCCCCCAAAAAGGTCACCGGTGGGGCACGGGTCAAAAAAGATGCCCGGCGCGTGCCCGGCGCGCTAACGCCCCCCCATACTCCACCTCAGCTTTGTGAAGCTCACAACGCAATCCTTGGTATCGATGCTCTTGGACTGTAGTGCCCGCTGCACGGGGTCCCAGAGCTGTTTGGGGGGGAGAAATACGGGGAGGTCTACGAACATTACCTGTTCCTCTGCCACAGGCTTGCGGGAGCCCATTGAGCTCCACGATTTCGTGGATGCACTGCTCACACTAGCAGTATCATTGTCCCCATCCTAGAACTTGTTTTTCTTTCCTTCCGTTCTGAAACTGAACCCCAACTCCTTGAGTTTGGGCAGGGGGCCTTTGATAAACTGCTGGGCGTCTTCTTTGGTGGTGGCAGCTATTCACCTCTCGCCACTTACCCCTGCCCTTCCCTGGAATCTTTTCCCTTCGTAGGCAGCGGTGCCCATCGGCCTCTCAGCCCTCCCTGCCTCTACCTCGCCTATCCTCGCCTCCCTACACCCCCTTCCTTTCCCTTGTTAGGTTGTGCCAACAGAGCCCCCAGACTTTCCCTGTTTCACTGCTCCGTGTTGAGTCCACACGGAGGAGGCAGACGGGGTGGGGGGGGGGGGATAGTGCAGGTGAAGCAAGACTGGCAGCCTGCCCTGCAGACTGACTGGTCCATCAAAACATCATGATTGTGCGCCCAAATTGAAAAGATTTGTGCAGGGCTGCCATGCCCTCTTTTCAGTGATGGTGTGTGTGTGGTGTACAGAAAGCAGTTTCTGCCGCACGTCCGCAGCGCTGAAATCCCCGTCAAAGGACCCAGGCTTTTGATTGCCTGCCACAACGCCCGCCTGCCAAACTGCAGGCTGTACATCCGTGTGAGTAGGTGTGGCACAAAGCTATGCACGTTTGGTGTGTGGTGTTGAGTGAGGCTGCAGCCTGTTTTCTTCTGTTATTTGTCCACTGTGGAGCATCCCATTGGCCCTTGCCGAAATGGCTGATGCGCGGAGCTTCATCTATGTCAAAGGGTGATGAATGTGCATGGGCGGATGGCTTTGCATATGAAGTGGTCATGTGTGTGGTTCTGTATCCGATGCCCCTAAGGGGAAACCCCTTGAGAATGGCGATTTGGGGCATCTGGTAGGCGTGTACAGGAGGTGTTGGGGCTAACGCAGCATGCACTGCCATGCAAGTGTCATTTCAAGGGAATGTTTCTGTGACTCATACAGCACGGGCCATAGGCTGTGCACGCATGGGTGCATGAACATTAGCGCAGGTATACCCTTTGTACATTCAATCCACGTCAGCCATGTGCATCAGAATATGTTCAAATGGAACACAAGCAGATACCAGCCATTTGTCATCCACAGATGCAGTACAGAAAAGGACAACCAACCAATGAAGAGTCGGAGATGGTTACACTACAGAGCATAGAAGCAGGAGGCCATAGCATCGCGCACAAGTCTGGTTGGTGTCCTTTCAGCGGTTCTCACCCCTATGCACAAGCTGCAGTATGCTACAAACCCATGTGCACATCACCCATACGCGGATTTGCTCAGTACCATGGGCCCAAGAGGACTTCTGTTTGATGTGTAGGACACAGGACATTCTTCGGTCCAAACAAACCTACCCAACCACAGGCAAACCTGGTGAGCACAGCTTGGTGCTGATCCTGCATGTGAACTTGCCCTACAATCGTGCACCTTTGCGCTGACACTCCGGTGACACCAAGAGGACCAGGGTGCATTGCACGATTCCGATCGAAGGCTGTTTCAGGAGCATTAGCACACAGATGCAGAAATTCCTGGTTCTCGTAAAACGCGCGTGCACATTTGTATCATGTACACAAATATGCAGGAGCCACTCGAGGATGCGGAACGCGTGCGTGTCTCTGAGGCGGTGGTAGGCGGTGCGCGTCCCGATACACATTGCGGAGTTGGTGTGGGTGATTGACGTTGAGAGGCTGTGAAGGTCGCTGCAGGAGGGACTTTGGGTCAGGGCGAGGGTTGTCAGGGATGCCGAGAGGCTGCCGGAGGTGCAGTCTGGAGTTTGGCGGGCGAGCGGTTTGAAGGGAATGTTTTGGCGGACAATGGGAAGGTACAGACGTGAAGGAGCAGACGCGTGCTGTGCATTGGCCATAGCATGTCCAGAGTCAACAATCACCACAGCAACACTACGCATTGCTGCAGCGCAATCGACACACGCTCATAACATTCCTTTGCCCATCCCAAGTCCCAAGTCAAGGGCCCTTGTACCCACGACTGGTGCACAAGTGTGTGACGCTAGTGTGTGATGCTATGGCACCTGCGACCCTTGGCAGCACAACCCTCTGCGCAATTCACGGTGCTGCTCCAACGTCTGCACTGCTCTTCTCTGCTTGCAATATATCGATACCCACATTGATACCCAGTGACAGACTGACAAAACACAACAGACCAACGGTCGCCGTGTGTTTTAACTTTTACACTTGCGGGACAGATGTGAAAACCTCAGGTGGTCATGAAACAGTACAACCCTCTCTTTGTTTCACCGATTTGTTTTGACCGCAGAACCACTTTGCTGCCGCTGGGCAGTATGTCTTGAGAGAGACGGCAGATGTATGTCTCTAGGGGACATCCGTTATGTGCCAACACGGCGCAAATTCGCAATTTTTCATGGTTTTCTCCCATTTTGGTCCAATGCACCAAAAATTCGTTCCGTAAGGGGGGGGGGGTATGTGTATGAAAATCTCAAACACGTTGTCAGTACAGCATGCAGACCCAGGGTGTTCCAAATAGCGCTTTTGAAGGGCTTTCCGAATATACCTCACATAAACCCCCCCTTTGGGACACTCAGCGGGCACAAATGAGGCAATCAAGGCACCAACCCCTGAAAATGCTCCGTGTTGGCATGAAACGCGGTGTCCCAGAGAGATGTGGATAAGCAGTGATGGTACCGAAAAGCGTTCCGTTCTTGCTACGCCCCCCCCCCCCCCTACACACACACGGACACACAGCGGTTGCATCACCACATGGTGGGATTGTGTTTCATAACACCCTCACAAAATCCTCTGCACGAAACAAACTGATAAACTGATAGCACAAGAGGTACTCACAAGCCCTGGCACACAATTAGAGACTGGGAGCGACGGCAGTGCGGCACGCAATGGCTGAGCCAACAGCCTTCGTCGGGAGGTGGGGGTCGCACGGGGGGGGGACTACAACCGGTCCTGATGCGACCCACCCCCCAACTATCTTTCAAAACTTGGGGGGGGGGTCCAGCCGTGGGTCGGGGGGGGGGGGGGGGGGTGTTCCTCCCAGGGGTCGGGGGGGGGGGGGGGGGGGGGTTCCTCCCAGGGGTCGGGGGGGGGTCCTGGCCGGGGGTCGGGGGGGGGGGTCTGGCCAGGGGTCGGGGGGGGGGTCTGGCCGGGGGTCATGGGGGGCGTCCAGCCAGGGGTGAGGGGGGGGGGGGGGGGGTTAGGGTTAGGGTTCAGGTTAGCGCCAGGGTTAGCCCTAGGGTTAGGGTTAGGGTCACCGAGCTGGTGGAACCAGTCTTGGTTTTATAACCCTTTTTAGGGTCTAGGGTGGACCTACCAGGTTTAGCAGCAGCAGCAACAAGCAGCAAGCAGCAAGCAGCAACAAGCAGCAAGCAGCACGCGCGAAATGGGGAAAAATCAGACATCCGTCGTGGTGCTTCACATTCGGCTGAAATTTTGGTGGATGATACCTATGGGTGTGAGGGACAACCACACAAAGTTTGAGCCAGAAACTCAACGGTGGCGGCCGGGAATGGGTGTCGCAAGTGGCGGACCTCAGTTTCAAAAACTGCAATTTAGGGCCAAAAACAGCCATTTTTGGGCCAAAAGAGCCCTAGAACCCATTCAAAACGGCCAAGGAAAGGGAAAGGGTGGGTGCACTCCATGTGCAGCTTGACTTTCTTGTGTCAACGAGCCATTTGCGGCCCTCTGACTCCACCATATGTCCCGGAAACGGCCCAAAAAGGCCCCCACAAGCCCCAAATTTTGTGCAGATTGGCTGGCGACAGCCACAAACCAAGAATAGGCCATATCTTTGGCTACATGGCTCAAAACGCGATTCCGAGGGCACCTAATCCACCCGCAACCCCCCTCGTTTTGTGGTTTCCACCCCTCAAAATCCCCCAAATGGACGCCTAGACCCCCGTACCCAAGCCCAGTAGGCTGCGGCAAGCTGCAAGCTCAAGCCCAAACAGGTGGGTGCCCAAATGGGTCAATAGGGTCCAATAGGGGCAGAAAAATGACTTTTCTCAAAAATGATCCTAGACCATGTGTGATGCTAAAACAAGTGTTTTTGGACTGTTTTGAGCTTGGGGTGGCCCATTTTGGTCCTCCGAAAATCCCAAAATGCCTTGAAGATGCGCTGTTTTGGGACCAAAAATGGGTCAAAAATGGGTCAAAAACGCATTTTTCCAAAACTCATCCTAGACCATTTGGGGTGCACAAACAGGTGAAAT
This sequence comes from Eutreptiella sp. 'Long Island Sound 2002', assembly GCA_964036045.1. Lineage (NCBI taxonomy): Eukaryota > Euglenozoa > Euglenophyceae > Eutreptiales > Eutreptiaceae > Eutreptiella > Eutreptiella sp. 'Long Island Sound 2002'. The sequence goes on along the minus strand of OZ038400.1, from coordinate 3,179,662 downwards.
GAGCCTATTTTGAGCCCATTTTGGGGCATTTTGGCCCCTCACAAGTCCACAAAAGCCTTGAAAGTGGGCCTTGTGGTGAAGGGGATCACTTGCAAGCTGATTCCACCCTGTCAACGGCCTTCAATGTGTAACTCATTGGTGTCCCTCACCATTCATATCTAATGTTCCCTCCCCCACCAGCTCGGTCCCAATATTCAGTCTTGATTAGGGCTAGGGTTAGGGCTAGGGTTGTGGTTGCTGTTAGGGCCTGCAGCCCTCTCGTAGCCCTCCTTCTTGTTGTTTTAACACAAATATGAATTCTCTACAAAATTTTGAGTATTTTGAGTATAAACACACAGTATGAAAAAAAAAATTGGCGCCTTCGGCGCCCGATAGTTTTCTCTAGACACACTTGTTGGTGGCCGACCCGGCACCACCATCTTTCAAAACCTGCGGGGGGGGGGGGGGGGGCTGAGGGGGGGGTCGCATACAAGGACCGGGCCCGGCCGCCCCCCCGTGGGGGGTCGAGGGGGGGGGGGGCTGTTCGAATCCAGGACCCCCCCCCCCCCCCGCCCTCTGCACACTCCCCAAAGTTTTCGAACCCGTCTTTCTCCAATTTGAGATTTTGGGCGAAACGGCGCCGAAATTTTTTTTGGCCTCCTGAGGGGGTATTTCTTTTTTACCCTATGTGTCTATATTCAAAATATGCAGAGAGTTCAAAAATGGGTGAAAAAACACAAAAAATTGACCCCCAACCTGACCTCCGGGTCGGATCTTGGCTGATGGGAGCCTGAGGTGAAGGGCAATTTTTTCCTGCAAAATTCATGTTACCTCAGCTGTGTATGTTCAAAATGATCAGCGAGTCATGGGATTCATTTTGAGGCATGTATGTTGAGGTACCCACCGAACCCCCCCCCCCCCCTGCCGGGGACCGCGGCGGCTGACCGACGGACCCACCTACCCCCCCCCCCCCCCTCCAGACCCCCAAGAGTCTTCGCACCCTTTTGGGGACCTGAATTTGAACAGGCCGCCCCCCTTGGTCGGGGCAGAGAAAGTAAGCAAGCAAGCGTATGTGGAGACAACTGCGCACGAACATTGTGCATCACGTCTCCATGGCCTTGAGGGCTGTGGGTTCGGCATCACAGGTCCTTCGCATGATGCAATTATACTGCTTTATGGCTGCTGCAAGGGCCTCATCATCATCGTTTTCGTCACCACGTGCGAAGTGGCTCCCTTGAAACTGCCCAGGCGTGACCCACACGAAATGAATCCCATGCTGTTTGCCAACATCGAATCCGCCCCTTTGCAGTGCCTCCGTCATCGTCAGCAGGCCCTCCTTCCCATTCACAGTCCTCAAAGCAATGCCATGCCGTGAGGCAGTAGTAATCTGGATGAAGAACACGTCCTTCCCACGGGTCACTAAGCAATCAACGGCTGTGAAGTTGCGTTTTGTGGGAATCCAAAGAGCGGGGTCGCCGACATCAATACCCTCAACAACCTGAGCAAAGTGTTCAAATCGCCTCACGGAACCCATACTGTTGCCGGGAAGCGGTACCTCCAGATCTGCAACTGTATCATCCACTGGAGATGCAAATATGCAAGTTTCATGTTCTAGGTCCCTGAGCACCTGCACTTCATACTTTTCCCCGAGAATATGCCCTTCTCGCTGCTGCGATTCAAACTCGAAGCCCATGTCCTCCAGCTCAGCTCTGTTGGTAGAGTGGTGACCGCTGTTCCTAATGGTGCTTACAATACTGCCAAGCTTCAGATCCCACAGCTCTTCTGGCCAATCAGCATCCTTTGGTATGACGAAACCTGAGGGAACAAGAAGGTCATCATACAATGATTTATATGCCAACAACGCATGCTTCACCTTCGCCCACCCATAAACAGTGCGTTGTGGATCGAAATCAAAGCCCATCTCCTCCAGTTCGGCTCTGTTGGTAGAGTAGATGCCCTGATTCCTAATGCTGTAAACAGCATTACCAAATTTCAGATCCCACAGCTCTTCTGGCCAATCAGCATCCTTTGGTATGACGAAACCTTGAGGAACAAGAAGGTCATCATACAATGATTTATATGCCAACAACGCATGCTTCACCTTCTCCCACCCATAAACAGCGCGTTGTGGATCAAAGTCAAAGCCCATCTCCTCCAGCTCAGCTCTGTTGGTAGAGTAGGTGCCCTGATTCCTAATGCCGTAAACAGTATTACCAAGTTTCAGATCCCACAGCTCTTCTGGCCAATCAGCATCCTTTGGTATGACGAAACCTTGAGGAACAAGAAGGTCATCATACAATGATTTATATGCCAACAACGCATGCTTCACCTTCTCCCACCCATAAACAGCGCGTTGTGGATCGAAATCAAAGCCCATCTCCTCCAGCTCAGCTCTGTTGGTAGAGTAGATGCCCTGATTCCTAATGCTGTTAACAGTATTACCAAGTTTCAGATCCCACAGCTCTTCTGGCCAATCAGCATCCTTTGGTATGACGAAACCTGAGGGAACAAGAAGGTCATCATACAATGATTTATATGCCAACAACGCATGCTTCACCTTCTCCCACCCATTAATAGCGCGTTGTGGATCAAAGTCAAAGCCCATCTCCTCCAGCTCGGCTCTGTTGGTAGAGTAGGTGCCCTGATTCCTAATGTTGCGGACAGTATTACCAAGTTTCAGATCCCACAGCTCTTCTGGCCAATCAGCATCCTTTGGTATGACGAAACCTGAGGGAACAAGAAGGTCATCATACAATGATTTATATGCCAACAACGCATGCTTCACCTTCTCCCACCCATAAACAGCGCGTTGTGGATCAAAGTCAAAGCCCATCTCCTCCAGCTCAGCTCTGTTGGTAGAGTAGGTGCCCTGATTCCTAATGCTGTTAACAGTATTACCAAGTTTCAGATCCCACAGCTCTTCTGGCCAATCAGCATCCTTTGGTATGACGAAACCTTGAGGAACAAGAAGGTCATCATACAATGATTTATATGCCAACAACGCATGCTTCACCTTCTCCCACCCATAAACAGCGCGTTGTGGATCGAAATCAAAGCCCATCTCCTCCAGCTCAGCTCTATTGGTAGAGTAGGTGCCCTGATTCCTAATGCTGTCAACAGTATTACCAAGTTTCAGATCCCACAGCTCTTCTGGCCAATCAGCATCCTTTGGTATGACGAAACCTGAGGGAACAAGAAGGTCATCATACAATGATTTATATGCCAACAACGCATGCTTCACCTTCTCCCACCCATAAACAGCGCGTTGTGGATCAAAGTCAAAGCCCATCTCCTCCAGCTCAGCTCTGTTGGTAGAGTAGGTGCCCTGATTCCTAATGTTGCGGACAGTATTACCAAGTTTCAGATCCCACAGCTCTTCTGGCCAATCAGCATCCTTTGGTATGACGAAACCACGAGGAACAAGAAGGTCATCATACAATGATTTATATGCCAACAACGCATGCTTCACCTTCTGCCACCTATGAGCATTGCCAGACCGCTTGCCACCTGTTGGCATCACTGCAATGGGTGCTGCAACGTGCCAGTGGCTCCTGAGGCAGACACCCAACACCGCCGCAAGAAAGCTCACCATAATCAACCCTCCACTCATTACTGAGTGCCGTGCAGCATCGTGCACGGGGATGTCGCGCTGTGACACCTCCTGATCAATCTTCCCCCGGGGAGTGCCTCACGTCGACGTGATGTCAGCAGTTGCAGCCCACGGGGCACGGCGAGCTCCAGCACTCGGTCTGTGCTCTGCACCAGCACTGACCACAGACAACATCCCGTGCCTGTGGACTGTGGGTGTGGCCTGTGACAGCATTGATGGGGTGGACACCCCCAGCCCAGGCCTCACTGCAGCCACAAGAGCTAAAATGCCGGCGAGGCAGAGCACAATCGCCTTTTGCGGAGGCTGTTGAAGGATACAGAGCTTAGCTTGAGGACTTGCATTGGGCAGACAGGACATCGCTGAAAACTGAGAGGTACGCCAAAAGCAACCAAACGCTCCAATTCCCAGTCAATGGCTCAGTGGACTTAAGGCATGAGACAATTGACGTGTCAGTGTTTTGGTCTTTTTGCATGGATGTTGCATGTACGAAGTCCATTACTTCAAGAATGTAACACCCTCTTCCATAGTTTGAACAAAAATGAGGCTGCACTGCGATCGGGCCCCGCATGCACCGGCAGCGCCTTGTGGCATACCAGAATGTTGGGTAGTCCCGCTGTGACATAGTATGTGGACGATGTGCTGCACTGCACTACACACTTACTCTGCACCTGCAGCACAGGAATATCCTCACATGCCATACACAGGCAGGGGCAGCTTCTCGAAAATCAGATTCCGTGCTCCACTGCACACAAAATGGTGTGCGTGTTTGTTTAACCGTGGATATGTGAAAGCGCGAGGGTGCGTGTGAGCCTGAATGTAAGAGTGAGAGTGAGAGTGAGACTTCCCCTCCAAGGCAAGGGGCATGGGCAGCTATAACCACCATGTCAGTGGCAAGGAGGTAGAGTTGAGGCCTCTGCAGACGTATGCTAACCCTTAGGCCACCACGTCCCTGCCACCTCGGAAATCTGTGAAAATATGCATAAGCAAGCACTGATGAATGGGAGGGTGGTGCACACGGGGGGTTGACCACAGCGATACCTCTTTGGCACGGGCCAACATCAAAGAGGGTGCCCAAGCCTGTGAGGCAATAGTTCCGTTGTATTTCACATTTCATATCACCTCACCAAATACCCAGTCTTGTAAGGCAGTCATTTCGCGCCATTTTGTGTTTCAAAATGGTTTGTTCTCTCAATATTGTTTCACAAATTGCGTTTGATGCCTCAATACATCATACAAACCGTTCAAAATATTACAAAATTGTGATGCATTGCACCACTACTATGCCACAGAGTGCCTTTTCTTGGCGCTGCCAATCGGCATGGGATCAACCCTCTTCCTTTGTAAAGTCTATTTTGACTTCTAGTGTCTTTGCTCCTCTACAATCTCCACAACCAAAGAGCTAAAGGCACTTGATTAGAGTCCTCACTAGAGAGTGAGGCTCCATTGTCATCATCACCATCACCATCTCATCCATAAGCTATCTGAGCTACTACTAGAAGTGTCCTATTCTACATCGCCAAGTTTCTACTCACCGTCTGAGTGGTCCATGGGTGCCTCAGAGAAAGGTGTTTGACACGGGTGGGCCGTCTCCTCGCTTTAGACGCGACCCCCCCCCACAGTAGAAGTGGGCCGAAGGCCCCCCAGGGAGGGGGGGGGGGGGGGGCTCTTGGGGGGGAGGCTAGCCGCCGAGGAGGGCTTCTCTGGGGGGACTAGCTAGTCGCTGCTAGTCACTAAGGGGGGGGGGGGGGCTAGGGGATAGGGTTAGCAGAGGTCTAGTCCACTCTGGCAGTAGCCGAAGGGGTTACTCTACAACAACAGAGGCCTCCACTCTACCTCCTCACCAGTGCAATGGTGGTTGTAGGCACCCACACCCCTTGCCTGGGGAGGGCCGTATATATATGTTGTTCTCTCCGACACAGCCCGTCACACCGGAGAGCAAATGGGTGCCTGGCAGGTTGCCCAGGCCTAGGAGGCACCCGAATAATTTTTTTTCCCTCTGCCGTACACACAAATACTGCTCTAAGGTAGTAGGTGGTTTTTTTCGCCGTACACACAAGTACGAACGTTGCAAACCAAACATGCAGCTTGGCACCCCTTCTTGTGGCAGATTCTTTTCCTTCTTCGGCGCACTCATGGGGTGAGAAAGAACTGCACACAGGAAACACATGTGGGATTTAGTGGAACACAGGCAACATACACGGCAAGGGCGTATCTAATGCAACTCCTTTATTCGCGACTCTTAATGACCATGCCACCCACACAATGCCTACTCCCGTTGCTGTGCGGCAAATGCTTTCCCGGGTGCCTACTCCCACCGCTCTGCGGCATTGGTATTGGTTTAGGTTTGGGCACACACGGGTTTGGGTTTGGGCATTGTGCTGGGTGGACGTTTTATGGCACGGGGAACCACCCCTTGCCGCACTTACCTAAAAAACACGGAAAAACGTCGGGCCTAGACCTCATCCCGTATCCCCAATTCAAGGGGCCATGCAAAAGCGTGGGAGTCCGTATCCCCAACTCTAGGGGCCACGCCAAAGTGTGGGAGTCCGTATCCCCAACTCAAGGGGCCATGCCAAAGCGTGGGAGTCTGTATCCCCAACTCGACAGGCCACGCAAAAGCGTGGGAGTCCGTATCCCCAACTCGACGGGCCACACCAAAGCGTGGGAGTCCGTATCCCCAACTCGAGGGGCCACAAAGTGTGGGAGTCCGTATCCCCAAATCGAGGGGCCACGCCAAAACGTGGGAACGAGAGACAGAACGATGAAAGAAAGAACGCAGTACCGGCATTCGCCCCTGAAAGAATTTGGCGCAGCACTTGGGCTGGGGTTTTGCTATGAATACAGGATCTTCACTTCGCAACAAACGACATTTGTGTAGTGCCCCGCCTTGGTAATCTTGCGCCGGAAAGCACTTTGCAACAAACGACATTTGTATAGCGCCTCGTCTTGCTAATCTGGCGCTCAAAAGCACTGATGGTTTGATGAAAAAGAAGCATACACAAAAAAGAAAGGGGACACTGTTGGCGCCACGCAAAAAAGGGGGGGGGGGCAAATTTTTTGGGCGCCTTCGGGGCCACCCTATGCATGGCCCGTAGCCATTAACCCTTGGTAACTAAGTGGGCTTGGAGGGCAGGGAGGGGGGGGGGTCGCGTACCCGAACTAAGGAGACCCCCCCCTGTGGTGGTTGATGTGTGGTCAATGGTACTACTCCTTAAAGCAACCTTGGCCACGTTCAATGCCTAAAGCTCTCCAAATCAACAGTAGGATTGCACTACACCAAATGTGAGCTCATGTTCAACATCCACGGAGTACCATACACAAATTTACAAGACAATGCTTGGACACATTTTCTTGATCTCCTCACCACAGCAATCTTGAATGCATACGCATAATGGCATGTGGATTTCACACACTTCCTTGTGAGGGTTGTGATGTGGATGCCCACCGTTCGGTCAGATCGACCACAAGGTTCCAAGGTTCAGCTCTCCTTTGCAACGCTGCTTGTGCCATAACCATGGGCCAAGAGGTCCGCGTAGTAGAGATAAATCAATATGGCTGCATAAACCATGCCTTCCTTGGGACTATGGGTCCGGCCAAGAAGTTCCCACACTTGGGGGAAATCAATATCAATTCCATAGTGCAACATACCAAACTTATAACAATTCAGTGCACTGATCTAGTCTAGTAGAGGTGTATGCATAGTCTCGGAAAACAATATGCTCAAAGGGGGGGGGGGGGTTGCATTGTGAAATGCCCTTAACCCCCCGCCCTTCCTCCAACGCATTTAAAAAAAAGAAAAGAAAAGAAAAGAAAAGAAAAGGGGGGGGGGTTGCACACCCAGCACAGTATCCGGCTTGTGCACAATACTATATCACACAATTGTTTTTTTCTTTTGGTGCGGAGTTTTTGTTGTAAAACCGCCTTCTTTGGTCCAATATTGAAAAAAAATTGCTAGATGTTTGAAATCAATTTCTAGATGCTTGTTTCTTGAATAGTCACTCTTTGCTCTAAATGGTCACAATTAAATCCTTTGACACTTACCGTTATTGTATTGATGCTTGCTATCAAGGCTTGGACGGGTCCTATTTAGAATGGATGTCTGTTAATTCCTACATGCTTGTTGCCAATTCTTGGGTACTTGGTTTTAATCCTTGATGACTTCTTGTTAATTTCTTGATGTTCCTTATCAACTCTTGAATGGTTCCGATTTGGTGTGGATGGTTGATTTTACTTCCTGGATGCTTCTCATTTATTTTTGCTTTGGTGCCCAACCCTAGCTCTACACACATGGGACAATGAGCAAAAAAGGACGGAACAAAGATGAAGTGTACGACATGCTTGTCCAAGCAACATGCACTGCCAATGTGCTTCTGTGCTACAATCTGCCAAATTAACTAGGTAGGCCAATATAATAGCTAAGGCAACGTGGTCAACCTGCCCACACACACGGCATTGTCCTATGTCTTTGCCACTCAACAGTCTCAAACGCATCACACTGTGTCTTCATTTCCTCAATCCAAGACCGTGGCAATCACTATTCTAAAACATCCACTGGACACATCGTCCAATTCCTTCGGAAAATACTGGGCATGCCCCACAACGCCCTGCCCCGTGCGTCTCAGACAACACAATGGTTCCCCAAATTATGGCCCTACAAAAGTACCGTGCTTGCACAAGGGCATGCTTGTGCAAGGAGCAAACGGGTGCCACGAACCGTCACTGCACTGCCCTTGAGCAAATCAAACAACAACTACAAACTACGACTACAAAATACAACCCACAAAACCATGTGCACAAGCATCACCTCACCACCTCGAATGCTCTTCACAATACACACATAGTGCTTGTAAATTGACCGAAGAATGGCTTGAACAGCGATATCCTACCAGTGAAGGCCCGGTCCACAATACCAGGAAATTGGACCCAAGATGGCCACCATCGCTTGGGGGGCCATCACAAGAAAAACTTTGGCTCTAGATTGGCAAATACAGCCAAACCAAGTCCCATTGAGAATGCATGCTGCAGACAAGAGTGCCGTAGGCACTAGCAAAAGAACATAGGAAGCCCACAACGTTTACAATGAGGTTGCACTCACTTCCGTTGGGCTGACACTGGTGCCAGTGGTAGGAGTACTAGCGGTGGTGAGGGTTGTGTTGGGGTTGTGTGAGGGTGTGGTGGGGGTGTGGTGAGGGTTGTGTGTGGGTTGTGTGAGGGTTGTGTGAGGGTTGTGTGAGGGTTATGTGAGGATTGGGTGAGCCACACACGACCCTCACACAACCCTCACCCAACCCGCACCCAACCCTCACCACTGTCTAGTGGAGCAGTGCCACAATGCACAAGGAAAGAGGTCACAGCACTTTGCTTCGGCCAATTGGAAGCAAAATGGAAGAATATTAATCCAGCAAACATGATTCTATCTGCAACAATGTTGTGGTTATCTATGGGGGCTTCCTTGTTCTGTATTGCTTGCTCGGGTACCGCTTTACACAGCAAATTCATGTGCCGCATAACGCACAACTACTATGGGCTCAATATTGAGGTACGGGACAAAACACACACACACAAACACAGACAAACACACAATTAAAATACTTATCATTGTTGACCAAAGCACTGACAGTATAGTATATACACTTGTGGTTACACCTCTGTTTTGTGGCACAACTTAGTCCAAAGAAAGCCAAAAAATGAGGCATGAAAGGTGAAGTTTGGGGGAGCCCTTGCACTGCGGGTGCACTGCGCACTACTTTTACACTAGATTCCCCCCAAGGAGACCCACGGCCCACCCCTTCCAAACGCCCCTAAATTTTGGTCACCCGAACTACCGCAGCTGAAGACAAATGCAAGCTACCTTCCCTCCACATAAGACATCATGCAAAATGCGGAAAGCCATGAACAACGATGGTCGCAACCCAAAATGTCCACTCTCAACAACACATGTCCTTCTTTCTATTCAATTGTCCACTAAGTACAAAATCAGAATGAGCAACTTGTGTGCACAACATGACACAGTTGCCGAATTAAAGCACCGTGACATTGTAACATGTATGCGTGTCAATGCAATGTGTATAATATTGCAACTGACACTTGTCACACATGGACATCTTCTCGGGGTTAGACTTGGTGCAACAAAGGGCACATACATCCCCATCGTCACCCACAACATCCTCATCATCGTCGTCCTCTTGTGTAGGTGCGGCCCATACATGTGTGGGCACATGTTCCCATGGGCCATATGGAGGGAACCGTAATCGTGTCAATCAAAAATTGCTGCAAATGCAAAAGTACACACACGTACTCATGCAACTCAGTACGGGATCCCCTCCAGGTGTTCCTTACAATGCCCGAATGCCTCATGCGTGCAAAAAAGTGCTCAATTCATGCCCTATAGAAACCATGCACATCCTTTATATTCCAAAGGGAGACAAAATCAAAAGTGCCTGCCTCACCCCTGCCTGGGTAATTTGGTCACCCACCAGGCACTTTCAGGAGGCTGCATTTTTATTATATTCGGCCATTTTGGCCATTTTCAGGAAGCTGCATTTTCGGGGGGGGGGGTCCAAGGGGGGGCTGTGAGGGGGGGGGGGGGCTGTTGGGGGACCCCCCCCCCCGAGACCCTGAGTTGTTAGAGGCGCCGAACGAACTTTTTGGCCTAAACTGACTTGCGCCGAAGGCGCCAGAAAAATTTTGATTGGCCGAAGGCCCGGATAAAAATTTGCCCAATCACTTAAGGGGGGGGGGAGGTCCGAGGGGGTGGGGATGTCAGCCCCCCCCCCCCCCCAGGAGATGCTGAGTTGTTAAGCAAAACTCTGCCCACCCCGGGTCTGGGCTAACGGCTGAGTGAAACTAGGCCCTTTGAGGCCTGCTCTATTCACATGCCCTAAAATGACCAGCAGCTCTTGGGGCATGACAAAACAGCATCAAGATGGCCCTTCGAAACGTCTGTTTGACGGGCAAATGGCCCAAGGTGCGAAAGCACTGGGCTTGTGCCAGCCATGCCCATGAGCACATGGGACAGGACGCTTCTAAAAGTGCCCCAGAACACCGTATGCGGAAATTGAACTCTTGGCCATTGTTGATTGCCAGCCCCCGGACCCCTCTTGCCCCTTGGCCCAGATCGGCCGGGAATGCACTTGTTGCACCGACAGCCCACGTTTTGACAGCCAACGAAGGTCACTGATCTGTTTGTCATTCACATCCCATCACAACATTTCTGGGCACCGCACTGTGCCTGCGAGCGCAGGTCGGTAGCATTGAGGGACCAAACACAGACTGCGCGGACCGCCCTCATAGCGCGTATTGCTCTGTTCCGCTTGATGTGGTGGGTGGTTACGTCGTGGCACGGGCCACACGAACACCAACGCCTCTCTACCGTCAGTCTCGGTTTTTTGAGCGGATACACGGGAAGGGCAGTTGTTGTGGGCTGAGAGCTGGTGTACGCCTTCACCCCACCGAATGGGGAAAAGCACTGGGGGTTGCCATCTCCGTTTCAGGTGTCCCGCCGTATCGACGCAAACGACAGAGGGTCCCGCTCACACGTGGAGCCGAACGCTCTCAATGCCTCTGAAAGTGCTGGACCAAAGCCACATGTGGAATTAGGTTTAGGGTGATGGTATGGTCAGAGGGAGGGCAAGGGGAGGTAACGGAAACCTGTGATGGACCAACGCTTTGGCTTGGGGGCATGCACCCCCCAAATCGCCCCTCCTGGACCCCCCTGTGTGACATTCCGTCGGTTTGTTGCTCCTTTACGGGGCCCTGGACAGCCACCCCTTCTTCCCTTCGCATGTTGCGTCGGGTCGCTGCTTTCTGTCGGCCGCTGCGGCCGGTGCTCTTGCTGGTGTCGTTTCCGCGTTCGCAGAGCCCAGTAGTTGGTGTGTTGGGGCTGTGCTGAATGTGGCATGGTGTGCCGTTTGCGCGTCAGCGGCGCCCAATAATTGGCGTATTGAGGATGTGCTGGTTGTTGCCGGGGTCGTTTGACTGTTTTTGCTGTCCACACGCCTCTGTCCACAGGCCGTCCATAGCCTGCCTCGCTGTGTTTCTATGTGCGTGAGGCCCAGGTGTCGTGTTCCTCCACGCGCTGTCCCGGCCGTCCACCATATGTCCTTTTCCCCCTCACGGCTGGTCTGCACCTGATGGGCTCCCGCTCCTGTTGCGCAAACAGCCCATCTGGGCTGCGGGAGACACCCCCCACCTGATGCCGGTCGAGCAGGGGTTGCCCTGGCACCCGGTAGCGACGGGGCTGCCCTTTATTGTCGCTGCCTCCCATGCGCATGCTCTGCCATCCGCTCCATTCTGGTTCCCTGTTTTCGCTGTTCTGGTTGCCTCTCCTGCCTTGTTGTACCCCTCCTCCTTGTTTGCTGTGCTCGCCCTTGTCCCTCCTGGTGCGGCCCCCGCGTTCTGTGTGTCTGTGTTGCTCCCCCCCCTGTCTGTTGGCGCTCCTGGGTGCCCCTGTCGCGCACCCCCTCCTGTCCCACCCGCCTACCCCCCGTACGAGGGTTTCACATCTCCGCACGACGTGGACTGTCCCGTGCGCGGTTGGCTGGTCACGGCCCTGTTGCCACCCCTGTGGCGGGCACCCCCCCCCCAAAAAACCAACCATCCCGGACTCCCCTCCCCCCCCAACTTCAAGGCCAAGGCACGTTGTTGAGCGCAGGTGCCAGTGCTCTGCCATCCGCTCCATTCTGGTTCCCTGTTTCCGCTGTTCTAGTTGCCTCTCCTGCCTTGCTGTGCCCCTCCTCCTTGTTTGCTGTGCTCGCCCTTGTCCCTCCTGGTGTGGCCCCCGCGTTCTGTGTGTCTGTGTTGCTCCCCCCCCTGTCTGTTGGCGCCCCTGGGTGCCCCTGTCGCGCACCCCCTCCTGTCCCACCCGCCTACCCCCCGTACGAGGGTTTCACATCTCCGCACGACGTGGACTGTCCCGTGCGCGGTTGGCTGGTCACGGCCCTGTTGCCACCCCTGTGGCGGGCACCCCCCCCCCCCCAAAACCAATCCTCCCGGACTCCCCTCCCCTCCCAACTTCAAGGCCAAGGCACGTTGTTGAGCGCAGGTGCCAGTGACGGAGGCAAGAGGAAGAAGAGATTCAGTTTCTCGCATGGGAGACCCGGCTGGTCTGCACTGTTCTTCGGCCCAGAGGGCCTTCTGGGGGGGGGGGGGGGGCAGGGATGCATTAGAAGGGAAGGGGCCTCAGAGGCGGCCCCAGAAGTGCTTAGGCAGGCGGTTGGAGGAGGTCGCCAAAGCGGTTGGGGGCGGTTACTGTAGGTTACAAATGCCATCGAGCCTGGCACTTGGCATCAGGGAGACAGTGGCTGTTCCTCTGGGTGCCACAGTTAACACAATGAGACGTGAAACAACATTCCTCAGTATGCAACATCACTTCGGTGCCCGCCGTGGTCAAAGAACTGATCAAGAACAGCCTCAACACCAGGGCAGTAGAATGTCATGAGGGTTCGTATTTCGAGAAAGGGGCGGGTGAACACAGGCCTTCCTCCTCTCATCCGCGAGGAATGCCGCCGGCGTAGCCTGGGCGCCCTGGAGAGGGGGGGGGGGGTACCCCCCCCCCTTTCAATGCGTCCCGGGGGGGCGCTGGCCCCGGCAAAACAGGGAGGGGGGGGCGGGGGATTAGGAACGTGTGACATTCGGAATGGCGAACTTTGGTGCGAAGAAGATTTGACACCAATTGTTAAATACCACTGCAAAATGTGGTACAAAATGCCCGGATCGTGGCACAACCAGAAGCACAGACTGCGAACGGTGGTTGCTATTTCCTACGGGCCTTTGGGTGGTAGCGGTTGTTTCTTGGAGGCGTCCAGACGGTTGCTTGGATGGTGGCTCTTACTTCCTGGAGGCTTCCGGATGCTTGTTGTGGGGCACAAGGGGAACGTGCATGCCAAGAGCGCCAGAAAATTGATACCCAGAAAACCCGCTTCGGACCTTCAAATACCGCGGCATAATTTGATACACTTTTGTGGTGCCAAGTTTAGCTCCTCTCAATTTGCCTGCTCCTACCCCCCCCCCCCCCGGCACTTCACGTGCACACCGTGGGCTAGCGCCAATAAACAGGGCCCCACACAGCCCAGTGCTGCGCCCCCCGTCAGAGCCCAAGCGCGAGGCCCCTGGCGAAGACTGGTCGCGACGCCGGTTCGGCCCAAACCGACTGCCAGTCGAAATGGAGACAATTCTGCGCGCTGCCCCGTGGCGGTAGAGACGAGCGCTATGCGCGCCTGCGGCGGAGGCATTGATGCCGCCGGTGATGATGGAGCGCATCGCGCCGGACGGCGTGACAGAGCACTGGACAATGGCACAAGGGCACAGACACCCGCATCTCTGGCACTGAAATCCCTCGTTGGGCCCATCCGGGGGTGCGGGGGAGGCAGGGCAGTCCTGAAGCGGGAAAAAAAAACAAGAAAAGACGCTCTCTGCTTCATGGCCATGAGACATTCTCTACTGTAAAGGCTGTTGGTGGTTGGTGGTCCCCGGGGGCTGTCCTTAAGGGCTGTCCTTTATAAAAAAAATCTGGGTTAGGCAGCCCTGGTGTGAGGGAAGGTCACCCGGGTCCACACAAGCGTTACTCTACCCTATATTCCTTGCGGGGTCATCGACACGACAGTGCCTGGGATCAGCGTTCGTTGTTTTCTGACAGGACCCGCACCGGGCACCTCTAGTTCAAGCCTCAGCCGCATGACGGCTCAACGTTCCCCTTGGTCTTCTTCAGGGGTGCGGGTGTGGGCCATCGGGCCCGTCCCCCGCCTGAATGCGGCTCATGAACGCTGCCCTCTCTGCGCGGAGGTCCAGGCGGGGGTACGAGGCCTGCAGGCGGTCGATGGCGCGCAGCTGCTGGCGGAGGAACGCCTGGTGGGCCTCGGACGCCGGATCGAAGGGCCGGTGGGCCAGCGCACTGGCGATGGCCTGCAGCCGCCGGAACACCGGGAGGCAGTCCTTCCGGAAGAAGGCCTCCACAAACTTGTGCCAAATGTACTCCACGGCCACGGCGGAGGGGTGCAGCATGTCCTGCGCGGAGGTGCGGGCGCAGGGGGGGCCGGACGGGGGCCGGGATGGGCGTGCCGCAGCATCAAAAGGCAGCGGCTGTAGCAGAGACCAGGCCACACAGCCGACCATTACCGGGGGCGGGGGGAGGCGGAATGGCAGCCTGGGCTCCTCCGCTTGACCCACCCACCCACCCACCCACCCACTCTTGGTACAGGACACAGAGCCTGGCCTGGCAGAGACACACGAGGCATGCGCCCACGCTGCGGTCTCCCTGGCAGTCCTCAGGCTGCACACTCCAAGCTCTCGTCGAGAAACCGGTCATCAGGTGCCCGTCAACTGCCGGCATCGGCGGTTGGGGGTGGAATCGTCGGTTGGGATCCAACCGCCGGCGTTTGGCAGTTGGCCCACCGAGGCCGCCGCCAGCCAATGTGTGACCCCGAGGGGTGTTCGACATTTTGGGGGGCTGTAGGGGGGGGGGGGGGTATACCCCCCTTCGTTGACCCAAACCCAGCACCTTTTCCGTCAGGCCCCATCCAAGCACGCAAACACACAAAGCTAACAAGACGCACTGTGACTAGTCATAGCTCATGATTGTTTTGCTGCACTGCAAGACTTTCAGGGCAGTACTGAATGTTGCCTTGAGTTCGCCCAAAGGCCTTCCCTTCCCCTTGTCACAAACCACAGACAGATAGATAGAGAAGCGAAGGGAGGGGAGGGGCCTCCAGCATCGGAATCATCCTCCCACTCATCGCGTGCCCTCTTGCCGGTACTCTTGGGGTGAGTACGCTTCTTTGGCCGGGCTGCTTGCGATCTTGTGACCCGGCAGGCGGCCGGCCCATCAGACATGAATTCCGATGGCACATAGTCACTAGTGCCTGACGGGGCACTACTGCTGGAGGATGCACTCGTACTGGAGGAGGCATTGGTGGTGGAGATGCTGCTACTACTACTGCCACTACTACTACTACCCTGGTTTGGCCCAGAGAGAAGAGCAGGGAGAACAGTGGGCAGAGCCGGCGGTGCAGCAGGCTTCGCCTTTGGTGGCAATGGGGCCCGGAAATTATCAAAGGCTTGCAACACCTTTGTTTTCTCCTCTTCGCTGCACCCAGCATAGTCATGGGACACACCGGGGTGCGCTTGTGCCATGTGGTGTGGCATGGCGTCGGTGCAATGCCATTTTCGGCAATCAAGCACCTTGCAGCGAACTGGCAAGTTGGTGCTAGGGTTCATCGCTGTTGGGGTTGCCGCGCTGTTTAGCCGTAGCCGATGGTACGCGAGACTGCAATTGCTGTCAATTTTCTTGCCGTGCACACTTGTGCTGCACTTGCCATCTGTGTTGCCACACCACAAGCAAAACGCGCCTTTATCCGCACCCTCTTGGCCGGTCCACCTATGGCCCCGCAAAAAATGCCCAGCAATATGCGACCGCATTGAAGCGTGCATGAAAAATCGGTCGCAATTCGGAAAAGGGCAAGGCATACGTTTTGCACCTGGAGCATTCCTCAGCTGCTCACGGCATTGGGCAACCCAACGCCGCATACGACACAAGCAGCACTGCCTTGTGGGCAAGGTGGCTACATAACTCCTGCCGCCTAGGGGGTCCCCACCGCTTTAGAGTGGGGGGCAGAATCAGAAGTGGCCCACAAATGGGCAAGGTGGCTACATAACCCCTGCCGCCTGGGGGATCCCCTCTGCTTCAGAGCGGGGGGCAGAATCAGAGGTGGCCCACAAATGGGCAAGGTGGCTACATAACCCCTGCCGCCTGGGGGATCCCCTCGGCTTCAGAGCGGGGGGTAAAATCAGAAGTGGCCCACAAGTGGGCAAGGTGGCTACATAACCCCTGCCGCCTGGGAGATCCCCTCCGCTTCAGAGTGGGGGGCAGAATCAGAAGTGGCCCACAAATGGGCAAGGTGGCTACATAACCCCTGCCACCTAGAAGATCCCCTCCGCTTTAGAGCGAGGGACAAAATCAGAAGTGGCCCACAAGTGGGCAAGGTGGCTACATAACCCCTGCCGCCTGGGGGATCCCCTCGGCTTCAGAGCGGGGGACAGAATCAGAAGTGGCCCACAAGTGGGCAAGGTGGCTACATAACCCCTGCCGCCTGGGGGATCCCCACCGCTTTAGAGCGGGGGGCAGAATCAGAAGTGGCCCAGAAGTGGGCAAGGTGGCTACATAACCTTTTTTGTGGTTTTCAGCCATTTTTGAATTCTCCACGAAATTCTGAGTATTTTGAGTACAGACACATAGGGTCGAACAAAAAAATTTCCCCCTGCCGTATGCTAAAACAAAATCTCCGGCGCCTCTGGCGCTGACAAAGCAAATTGTTCCGTGCGACAAATGTGGGGTCCGTAGAGGGGGGGGGGTCCCCCCCCCCTTTGTGGTCGGGTCCTGACACGGCCCCAACAACACGGCCGCACTTCTGGGGTTCGGCCCCATGACGGCAACCCCTGCTCTCTTCAATAAACAGAAGTTGCAGCCTCAGGCACAATGCAGCCACACGGGGGCCAAACCCCCAGAAGAATCGCCTTCCTTAGCCCATGCAGGCTCCACCAAACGCACAGTCCCGTAGGGTGCGTCAGCACGATCAAGGGGTCGTCTGCCGCACGTCAATGTTGCGCACGCGCGCGCGTATCTCCACCCCTTCCACAACAGCGGTGGTCGCGCGCGCCCCGGTCAGACAGGGTCGCCGGGCTTGCGTCCGGACGTTGCCTTGTGAAAAGAAAAAAGATCGTTTTCGAATGCTTTGCAGTCCAGGATGGTACCCCCCCGCTTTTTGTAGCCCGAAGCGCCGAAAACAAAAGTCATGCTGCACTGAAGCAGGCGTAAGGTCCGACGAAAGACATACCGAACGCCACACCAGGCGCCTTCTTGCAGAACAGGGGAAAAGGAGAGCAGGCACGCAGACAGTGCGGCGGGCACTCGCCTCGTTCAGTCGGTGGCAGCGCAGCTGAGCCACACTAACTGAAACATACCGCACAGACACAATGCGAAACGATCAAAGACGAGACGTTGAGAGGGAGCAAGAAAAGACCATCAAACAAAAGGCTGACCAGACGACAAAAGAACGAAACAGAAGCAGAAAAAAAATAACACCGGCAAGAAACAAAATACACAAAACAAAAGAAAGAGGCCACAGAAAAAGAGTGGCATCAAACACAACATAACATGAGAACATAAAAAACAGGCAAAGAAGGAAAATAAGGCCAATGGCAACATAACAAAAAACAAAAAAGACAGAAAACAATTGTACAGAATATCACACAAACACAGACACGCTGGAAGCCACAGGCACACACACACACACACGTCCACGCAGACCTCCGCATAGAATCGGTAATCCCGCAGGTCGTCCATCATGATCTCAAACGCCGGGAAGTACAACACGGTCCCCGGCAGTCTCTGCACGAGCGCATGGCTCGCCACCACCAGCGCGGACTTACTGAGGGAGTTCTCGACCGCCCCGTCCTTCCAGTGCCGGACCGGCGACACCGTCAGCACCACCTTCAACCGCGGGTTGTGCTCCCGCCAGCGCTCAAGGGCGGACCCGAGCGCCTCCGCTGCCTCCTCCGGCTCCACGAAGCGCCGGGTGAACATCGAAGACGGCATTTTGTGGCAGTTGGCGACGGTTTCCCCCGAGCCGGCGAGCACGTACGTCCACGCGGAGCCGAACGTCAGGAACAGGACGGTTGCGTTGAGCATCTGCTGGCGCCCCCTCTGCCATCAACCAGAAGTGCGGAAGGGGCAGTGACGTGCGTGTTGGGATACACGCGCTTGAAAGGTGGGATACGTCTGGGGCTTGGGATTCAGTTGGATACAGTAATTACAATCTTTGGGATGTGCTCTCTCTCCACCACTGCTGCCCCGTGACGACCCTGCAAACCACCCACCACTGGGGGAGTACTTGTGCCCGGCGCACGCCCGGCGCATGCTCGGCGCGCCCGGCGCCCAGCATCCAAATGAATGTTCGGGCCATCTATCACAATGCTTTACCCCCAAACATCACTCCCTCCTCCCGCCCATGAACCCTAAGCACAAGCACATTGTATGACTGTTGGCCATCAATTAAATTCCCATTTTCTCACGCAACAAATGGGACGATCACATGCACCCTCCCCTTGTAGGCCCCATCATGGCCACCCACCTGAAAATCAAAGAATCCCCCTCTTGTGCGTGACAGACCACTCAAGTGGCCACACTGAAGAGTGGGAGTCCTTACCCCCAACTCGAGGGGCCACACCAAAGCGTGGGAAAACTTTGTCCGGCGCGCCCGGCGCGTGCCCGGCGCGCTAACGTACTTTCTATGTCCACCGGGGATTACCAGCAGATGTTTTAGTGGGAAATCCAGTTTGTGTTAACTTATTATCTGAGCTTTGGGACTAGAGTAAGAATCTGGGCAGTCCTGTGTCCGGGAAGACTCTCGTTACCGCGGTCACCGTGGCCATCGGGGGAAATGGGTCCAAAATAGCCCAGTTTCCGCACGGCGCGCGCACAGCCCACGGCGCGCCCCCTTCGCACCCCGCGAGCACGTGTCGGCAGGCGTCACAAGCATTTGTGGCACGTGCTGGGGCTCACACCTGCAAGCCCTCGTTCATGGCGGCCAGCGCCTCAGTTGGGTCTCGGCGGGTGAAGCTGGAGTGGTGCTGGTAGCTGAAGTACCGGGTGCCATCCGTACTGAGGTCCGCGGCAGTAAAGGGCCTGTCGTCCAGCATGCGATGCAGTGCCCACGCCAGGGACAGGGGGTTGTAGGAGATGCCGAAGGGGTTCACCTGCGGAGCATGGCGCGCCGCATGAGCAGCAGGGAAGGCATATCGCCCGCCCACTCCGCCTGCTGTGCTGGCAGCGGGGGCTGGATGCCAGGGGGACCGCAGCCCCCCGTGCGGTGACACGTGGTTGTGTCAAGTGATGATTGCGATCAAGGAGATTGCGAAAGCACCAACATGCACAGCCAAAGAAAAGAGATCAAGGCTGATCACGGACCGGAGCGACCGGCCCTAGGCGCCTTTCACCAAAGTCTGTAACCAAAGTCGTGCGTCGGGACAATCTGCATATGCACAGTGAAATGTTGCCCGCTCAGACTGGGCCAGCCATGCCATGAGTTGCAGACTATCTTAACGCACTGAAAGGAATCGACTGTGGTGTCTCTTACAGACATACACCAGGTCTCAAACGTCAAACAGGCCCCCTCCCCCCGCCCCCTGATTGGGGGCTCATGGTGGCACCGCTGCAGGTGGACCAGTCACCACACCAGTCAGTATGGGGTCCACTGTGGGGAATGTGCCATGATGCATATCTATTATCATCCCATGTGGCATGAACACGCAGCCACTGCCCCAATTTGGAACGCACACCCCCCCACCCCCCCCTGCCTCTCACCACCCAATGCCCTTCATCTGGTCCTTCAAATAAAACGTTTTAAATCTTTCCATAAATCATAATTTAAATCAAGAAAAAATAAAATTGAAAAAGAACAAAAATATTTTGAACAAATTTATAAAAATATTACTACTAAAGAACCTCAGGAGCTAGAGAAATAATCTTAATAAAATCTCGATCTCTTAATTCTCTCGCAATAGGTCCAAAACCCTTGTTCCGACTCTCTTACCTGCCTGCACTCACTTCCCCTCCCTTGGTTGGTTGCTCCAATGGAGACCCCGAGCACGGGGGGGGGAGGGGGTGCGCCATAAAGGCTGAATGAGTCTGCCCGTTGGAAATTCCGGGTGTACGTATGTGCGCCAGTTGAGGAGGGAATCCTCCACTCGTGGATGGGCCTCAGTAGGTCAGGTGTGGACCCGCCACTTAGCTCCAGCCGCGCCTGCCTCACGACCTTCATTGCCATCTCAGTTCCTTGATTGTGCATGTCACTCGGACAGTGCAATGCAGTTCGTGTCCCTTCCCTCCGCGCTGAATGGGGTAAGAGTCGGGCTGCCTCTACAGGGTTCTGGGCTTTGTCGCCTTTGTGGACTGAGTTTGGGGCGTAGCATTCGATAGTGTCCCACTTTGGTGTCCGCCGGTGCACTGGTATGCTTGCTATCGCTGGCCCCACTCGGCCACATACCTGTGTGTCGGGTATTCTGGGTCATGGGGGGTGCGGGGCGGTCAGAGGTCACCCTCATGGGCCACTGCCACTGGCCCTGGGTTATTTAGGTCCTTAGGATTTAGAAACCCCAGTGGGTACTGGCTTGTGTGGAGGTCAACATACAGCCATACAATGGGAGGGATGGGCGGCGCCGGCGCGCCTGCATGAGGAGAGTGTGCATCTGCAGGGGCTACCTACTGCTGTCACATGGGGAGGGGCATAATTTACCTGTGGCGGCCGCTGCCCGAGTGGCAGCGCACTCGGCGCCAGCCTTGAAGGAGGCGGCTCGTGGATGGGGGGGGGGGGGGGGCTTGTCCCCCCGTTGGGTTGGGGGTGTAGGGGGCAGGTTCAAAAATTGCGAGAGGTGAGATCATGCCACCGGGACGATGTCCCTATTTTGGAACTACCCCATCCGCTGGCATCATGGCTTTGGGGATGGCAGAGACAGGGGGGGGGGGGGGCTACCCAACAAATGTTCTAATTCAGCCCCCTTCCCCGAACACACAGGTTTCCCCAAATCCGACCTCGACCAACCACAGCAGGTCACACACAAGACCTGCCATTGGACACCGGTTGCACTACACGCCTCAGGCAACGCCCCGATAACGACTGCGCGTGACAGCGCGGGCTCGCGCAAGCACGCAAAACAGAAAAGAGGGGATGAGACCCAAGGAGCTGCATCCCCCCCCCCTCCCTGCGCAAGGGCCCAGGGCAGGAAAAAGAAAGGTCAGGGTGAGCTCCTGTGATTCGACAAAGCCAGGGTTACACAACACACACACTGCGTGAGGTGAGATCAAGCAACACATGTGTAGGACTTACAAAAGCGCATAGTGCTCAATTCTCGTCAGGTGCAAAACAGAAGCATGTCCCGCCTGCACTAGGCGCCTTTCTGCGGTGTGACGAGCAGGTACGCAGGGGAACATCCTGTCCAGCCCAGCAATCCGGTACAGCCTCTGCCAGCGCAGCTAATGCAACACAAGCAACACACACACACACACACACACACACACACACGAGGCAAACGACTCCCAACACAGACACCCAGGGTGCAAACAGGGCAATGCACTGGACAGTCAAGAACGGCTCGTCAGGCCGACATGGATTGTGTGGAACAGGCCATGCGGCAGGCACCTTTGGAAAAAAAATCAGAAAGACACACACATGTGTTGTGCCGGAAGGTCCCCGCAGCTCAATCGGCTTGTGCAGACATGGGGTGTGCTCTGAGGCAGAATATCGTTGTGAATATCGACAACGTAATAAGTGCAGCCCAGGCGATGTGTTTGAGCACGGCATTGCGCATTGCGCATCGCGGGCACAGCGCGCGCATCACACCCATCCGCTGTCGGCAACATTTCCTGGGTGGCCAAGCAAAGGCCACAGCTGAGGGTCGTGCCACTCCACTACCAGAGTACATACATCTACCCCCCCCTCCCACCCCCAGGAGCGTGCCAAAGGGATGGCAGGCCTGAGGACTCCACAGCGGCTCCCATTGCCTCGCTTACACCTCTGGCACCGTATTTATGACACTGAACTGTGTGAGATCCCGGAGTGATTCCGGAGGGTGACGACTATTGTCATTCTCTGGCCATGCTATGGCCTTGTGCAAGCTACAGCGGGCGTAGGGACCGTATTAATTCCGTACCTAATTCAATTCGGTACGAAATGTAGTGCAACCGCAGAAGACATGGTTTGGTGACAGATCTGCCAGTTACATGGAGTCATGGACATGTTTGTTGTGACTGTTTGCCCACTTGAACCCACAGGGCTCTGATCTTGGGGATATTTGTGCATTACATTCCCCTTTCTTCCACCAGCACGCGTGTGCCGGTAGTTGTATGTGTCGCGCGCAAGCTACAGCCTTGTCTAAGCTACCGTAGGTGAAGGGACCGTATTAATTCCGTACGTTTGCACAGCTTAGACGGCGGGGGGGGGGGGGGGTACATTCAAGAGATGTCAGAGTACATTGATGGCGCGACCCGTCAGCCATAATTACGGGCAAACAGAGGAACCTTTGATGAGGCGTGTGTTGGTGGGTGCAGAGCTTATTTGGCAAAACCACCGGAGGTGTGCCACAGGGGACGCAGAAGGAAAGTAGGTAGGCCCCCAGTGATGCAGGACCGCCCGCTGGGGCGCTGCCACAGATCGTCCACATATCGCCCAGTCATTTGGTGGAGCGCCATCATGAACCTCAGTATTCATTGTGCTGCCCTGGCAGGGATGGGTCAGCTGGCCGTTAGGCTGTCGGAGTGTTCTCTTGATTAGCAAACGGCGCCAAAGGCGCCATCACAGCTCTGCTACAGCTCCACCCGCTTCCTGCACTTGCGAGTGTCACTGACATCTGTGCTGAACCCTGACGAGCCCGTAGCTTAGCCATAAATCGACGATGGCCGTCACCCCCGGTATCCCACCGGCAGGAACTCACAACTGTACAACATGGGTAACGCGGCGGAGCCGCGACATACATTGTGTACATGTCCAGCAAGGCGCCGCCAGGCGCCGTCATGTGGCAAAACGTCCAGCAAGGCACCGTCAGGCGCCGCACACCCTGGCTGGGTGCAATTCACTGGCCCCCTCCTCCCCCCGAAACCACTCCCGTAGCTTAGACAAGGGGGGGGGGGTAATGTACATTGCGCAGCAAAGAAAGGTTCACACCTCCACGTCGCACTTGAGCTGCTGCAGCCGCGACCCGATGTTCTCTGAGAAGCAGGACCCCATCAGCAGCATCCCGTCCTCGATCCCGAGCTGCAGCCCGGAGGCCGGCACACTGATCTCCGTACGGAAGGAGGAGGCCAAGGGCTGCGACGGACTGCGCGGGCCCACGGGGGCCGGAGGAGAGGCCAAGCTGTACCACTGGCCCGGGCGAGGGCCCAGCGCTGGGGGCGTGACGCGGGCCCAGGGCCCCGTAGGAGGCCGCGGGGCGGCGTAGAGTGTTCGGGGTGGCAGCCACCCCACGCCTGCCTGAGCCGGCGGGTGGAGCAGCTGCCACGTGTGCGGGGCGGCGTTTTGGTGGTGCGGGGGCCGCAGGGCGAGCCACAGGAGCGCCCCCACGAGCGCCGCGGCGCAGAGGGAGGGGTACGACGTGCCGTCCCCCATGGGCGCGACGCGCGCTACGACGCCTGCGTTGAGGCGGCCTCGGACCTCATCGGATGCGACATGCCAAAACAGGGAGGGGGGGGGGGGCTGTGGGAGATGGGCAGGGCAGTGGGGTCCCTCTGCCCCAGGGGGGCTGCCTTGGCCTTTCGGGGCGGTTGGGTGCGTTTTCGCACAGCGCGGGCACAGCGCCAATTATTACGGTGATTATCCAGGTAACAACCCTGAAAACCAATCACCTGCGGAATCATGCACAATCAATTCAAAACTCAAAAATTCAAACATCTGATGCTTGCCATGGGCCCCAGGGACCCAAATTCTGCCCCCTCTCGCCCCATCCACTGCAGCAGCCATTCAATGACGTCCTTTCAATCTTCTGAACTTACCGAACTCCCGGTGGTGGAGAACGGCCAACTTTTCGCACAGCGCGCGCACAGCGCACGGTACGCCCCCGTTATCCCACCATGAATTGCAATTTGACTCGCCTGACCTGTTCTTTCAACCCAATTACGGTTTGCATAGTACGGTACAGAAAGGCGCACTCCATTGTCCAGCGTCCATGGCTTAGCCTTGCTTGAAGCTGATCCCTATTGATCAAGCCAAACCCTGTACCTGGTAGGTGAAGCGGAAGAATTAGGAGTCGAAGTTCATTGAGATAAGGGAAGAATTGTTGTGGTGTCCGGAGCAGGGACGCATTGAAGCGGGGGGGGGGGGGGGGGTTGACCGTCCTCCTTGACAACTGCTCCTTGAAAGGTTTCGGCACCGGAAAATTTTTTTGGCCTATATTGCTGGTAGGCTGTGGATGGTTGCTGTTGATTCCTGCTGCTCTGTGGGTGGTTGCTATTATTCACCCTCAAGTTGCACCTGAAACCGTCAACCTAAAAAAATTTTCGAGGACCCCGACTTAAGCTTCCACCTGCATTGGAAGAGGGGGAGGGGGGGGGAGTTTGAAGGGGGGGGGGGGGGGGGCTGCTCCTTCCATTTTTTTTGTTCTAATAAGTGCCTGGTCCCCCACCCCCCCAACTCTCCCAGCTCACCGGTGCAACGGTCAGCAGTCCCGATGGCAGGAGCAACCCCACTTGACACCCCTGGCCGCAATCTTTTTCCTGTGGTGAGGAAACAGATGATGATTGGTCTGCAGGGAGGGGACCCACAATGCTCACTTTTTTAAATCAAGAATCCTCAAAGGATATGCCATTGTCGAATCGTCGCAGTAGCAGTGTTGGTACCACGGTTTCGTGGGCAGCGGAGTGTAGTGATCAAACTGACACATCAGAGTATATTGACGCCTGTAGGTGACTGGGCTTGTCGCCCATGGTGCAGAAAATGAAATGCAGACGGTGCCGATCCTATTCCCCAAGCACTGAGGCCAGTTCAGGTACACTGGACCCCGGTGCTTGCTGGACGGTGCAGTGCTTGCCATGCAAGAAATTTAAAGTACACAGCAATGCACCAACAATAGTATGCCATGCAAGAAATTTGAAGTACACAGCAATGCACCAACAACAGTATGCCATGCAAGAAATTTGAAGTACACAGCAATGCACCAACAACAGTATGTGGTCCAACCAGCAAACACATAAGAGACCCTCAAAATCCAACCTTCTACAAAAATTTGGAAAATGGAAATTGACAGTTCCCTCACCCCCCCCCCCCCCGGTTACTAGTTAAGGGCGGTCACTGGACAAGGGGGGGGGGGGGGCTAACACGGGGAAGTCTTGGCTAGTGCTTGGTATAATGGTGGTCAGGGGCATTTCGGCCTAAAACGATACCCGGTGTGCAAATGTTCCCTCCGAGGCAAGTGTGAAGGCATTTTCACTGCTTCAGTCAGCACACCCATTAGATACGAAAGAGAGAGGTGCCGCCAGTTTTCGATTAAAAACTTTCTCCACCCGCCATGGTCCGACTCCCTGTGCACCTCACCAATTCTGCTGTTTCTTACGGTGTGAAATGTCCCAGATTCTCCGATTTTCGACGTGAAGTGCTCCGATGAATCCTGCTGTTGCAAGTATCTCTCTGATTTCCCACGCCCCCCCAACCGGGCTCCTAGCTTCAACGCTTCCCTCAAGGTGGTTTCCGGGAAGCGCAGCGTTCATGTTCAGTCAGGTCGGCCGTTTCTGTGCGCAAGACTTGAGCAGTGATCATGTTTCAGACAAGTCTTTTATGCTTGGCACGAGTGGCAAACGACCCCGCTGCCACAATTGATCTGGTGCACTCGAGGTGCACTGATCATGTTCTCTCGACGATGATTTGAATACACCATTGATTAAGTCCAAGACCACGTTGCCGCTTTTTAGCTTTTCAGATGGTTCCTGTCTATGAATTCGCAAATAATCTCTGTTACCATCATGTCAAGGCTGCTTTCTTGAGGGCTCAAACAGGGTGCTGCAGAGCTGTCAAGGCCGGTGTTCATGTTCAGTCAGGTCTGCCGTTTCTGTGCGCATGCCCTGAGCAGCAATCATGTTTCAGTCAGTCATCTCTTCTCACAGGTTCTATAAACCCAGTGCCCAATGTCCTGCGGATATGATGAAAATGGTGGTATATGGTGCACAGCAACATCAGATAACTCACATACATCCATAAATATTAAACAACGAGGGCCATTTGAAAGGCTATGCTGATATAACGATTGCATTAGGTGGTGTCAGTAAGTGTCATGAAATCCTGCTGGCAGGTGAAAACAGAGAGGCAATCATATTACCAATCCTGGCCCACACAGGGGTTCAGCAGGTGGTAGGCACTTTTGTGGCTGATGATCGACACGCATGCACACACATAAGACGCGACAAACAGGCACTTACAAAAGCCCTGAGTGCTCAATTCTCGTCAGTTGGACAGTCAAACAAGACAAAGCATGTTCAACGCCAATAGGCGCCTTTCTGCAGGATGAAGGCACACAGCGGCAAACTTGGACCGGCAGCAACCTGAGGCACAGGTGAGGCACTGCACTGCCACAGCGGCAGGCCAGCCTCATCTGAATTTGGGTAAGGGACGCACAGTACAGCGTCTGTTCTCTGGCCCTACCATGCAGTGCAGGTACTTCTGCTCAATCCCTCCGCCGTCGTGTGCCTGCACACACACACACACACACGCACACACACACACACACACACACACACACACACACACACACACACACACACACACACACACACACACACACACACACACAAACGAAAAAGCAAACTCAGCACAGTGAAACACAGTTTGCCCATTCAAGATCTCATCAGGCTGATGAAGCAGTCAGGAACACATGATCATTACCTGATTAGGCGCCTTTCTGCAGCAGCACGAAAGGCGTGGAGGCGAAAGGGTTTCTGCATGCGGCAAGACACCTGGGGCCAGCCCTGAGCAGAGAGACGAAAGCACACACACACACACACACACACACTGAGAACCGCGAAAACAAGAACAGAGCAAGAAAAGCGGTGAAAGAAAGCTCCTGAGGAGCTGCAGAGCAGCCCTAGATGTCTTGCGGTAGAATGGGTATAAACCCCATCTGACATGTGGGACCACAACAACAGTGGTGCCAAACATTCCTAAAACGAGCGGTGCAACGCCCACCCGGTGCTTAGACACGGCCGTGCTGGCGCAAGGGGGAGGGGGGGTACACAATTTGGGGGGGTAGAATCCAATTTCCCAGTCTCCATCAAGCGAAAACAAAATGGGGGAAACTGCTCCTTCCGGAGCCTTTGGCGCCAACAAAACAAAAGCCCATACTTGGCCAACCCTGCTCCTTGTCAGCAAAGGCCAGCCCTCGCCTGCAACTCCCCCACCGGTGCTGCAGATGCGGCGCGCGGTGGTCGGCGGTCCGACGCCACAACCTGAACACTGCGGCCCCGTGTGTGCGGGCCGGGGCGGGGGCCCGCACGGGTCCTGCGGCGACCCCCCCCCCCCCACCCACGATCGGTCGGAAGTGATCGGGCCTCAATGGTCGGGTCGCAATGTCCGCATTGGGCTCTGGCCGCGCCTGCCCCCCACGACTTTTCATCGCCCACCGGCCACTTTGGTCGCATCCCATTCGTTCCGGTCCACTGACGTGTTCTGGCCTGTCCCCGCCCTAAAAATGGTTTGGGTGGCGCTCATCGGGACTCCATCGGGTCAGACGTACGTCCTGGTCAGGGGTCACTCCCTCACTGGGCGCTGATCAGCCGGCTCCACTCGGCCCTCCGAAGGTCCGGTGGTTTGGATCGGATAGGGGGGGGGTCGCTTGAAAGGGGGGGGGGTACCCCCTCCCCAACCGCCAGAAACCCCCCCCAACCGCTTTCACACCCCCCGTGACCGCTCTGCAACCGCTCTGGGACTGCCCCGATGGCCCCCCTCCCCTTCAAGCAAAGCCCCGGGGCGGGGGGGGGGGGGGGGAGCGGGGCGTCCAGCGCAAAGGGGGCGGTCACCGGATATTCCTTTGACTACATCCGGGGCCTGACCGCAACTTGTTCCTCCCGCATCACGCCCTCATCCGCCGTGTGCCGGCGGGTGCAAAGGGCTGCATAACGCGGCCACACACAAAGGCTCGGCTGAGCCTTGCAGCCCGCGTGAACTCTAAGCAATGAATTTGTGGCAAAGTCTGTGTCCACCAAAAGACAATATCAATTCATGACAGTCCATTTTCAGTGAGACATGCTATTCAATGTGAACAGGTGACTCACACCCTAAACATGACCCTGAAGAACACACAGTACATTGGCGCCGAAGGGCGCCGACGAAGTTTTTTTTTCAGGTGACATGGAAGGGGAGGAGGGGGGGTTGGACCAGGGGGGAGGGGTCGCACGCACGGGGGGGGGGTGCACGGGGAGGGGGGGGGGTCCTCCCAATAACTTTTTCATTCCACTGCGCCCCCGGTACTGAGCTGGCCTACCTCTCAGGCCCAACTCGGTGGTTGTTCACTGCACCGTCCCACTCCGCGTCGGCGTGGGCTGCACTCCACATCCCTTTGGCTGCATGCCCCATCCGCGCGGCTGCACTGCGGGTCCGAAACCAGCACAAAAAAAAAAAGAAAAAGAGGCGTCAGATGGCCATCGTCAGCACCGCCGACGGCACATGGACCGAGGCAAAAACCACCCCAACCGCAAGCAGACGGACAGCGGCATGTCGTCCGGCACGGGCCTGCGGGCAGGGATGCATTGGAAGGGAAGGGCCCTCAGAGGCGGCCCCAGCAGCGGGTAGACAGGCGGTTGGAGGGGGTTGCCAAAGCGGTTGCGGGCGGTTACTGTCGGTTACAAATGCCACTGAGGCTGGCGCTTGCCGCCAGAGAGACAGTGGCTGGGCATAGGCACGGCGCCCTGGAAGAGGGGGTGGGGGGGGGTACCCTGCCTGCGGTGCATCCCTGCCTGCGGGTCCCGCAGCATCCACGAAGGTCGGAGGAGATTGCCTTTTGGCTGCACGCAATGACCTGGCGGATAAAAGGAACGCGCCTCAAAATGATCGCCGCATCCCAGCGATCACCGCCTTGAGTTTTTTTTTGGGGAGGGGGGGACCTGTCGTGTCGACTGACCGGGCCCGAGTGCCCCCAGGAAGACCACCACTTGGCAATCACTTACAATTTGGTCGGTTGGCCCTGGTCCGGCCCTGCGGTGGGGAGGGGGCAGGGATGCATCAAAAGGGAAGGAAGGGGCGAGGCGGCCCCAGAAGCGGGTAGACGGGCGGTTGGAGGAGGGTGCCAAAGCGGTTGCAGGCGGTTACTGTCGGTTACAAATGCCATTGAGGCTGGCACTTGGCGTCAGCGGGACAGTGGCTGGGCATAGGCTGGGCGCCCTGGAGGGGCCACAATGGGTCAGGTTTGCTTCACCGCAATTAGCTCCAACCCTGGAGGGGGGGGGGGGGCGACCTCCCGACTTCCAATGCATCGCTGGCCGCAAGCAGGTCCGAAAACGCTCCACACATGCACGTCTCTGGTGCGCATATGCAGCCACGTTCGGCAGTGCGAATGACTGCAAGGACAAACCCTTCCTTCTTTCTCTCAGCGGCGCTCTTTCCTTGCCATGAGCCTAGTTCGCCAACACCCCTCGTGTTCGCACTGTACAAGGCAGGAAGGCGCTCCTCGGTCAGCATCCCTGGCAGATTTTACTTATAAGAGGGGGGGGGGGTCTTTGGGCTCTGACACCCACCCCAAAAAAAATCTAGACCCAAAATTTGGCTGAGGGAGAATCAAATTTGAATAAGCGCCCCCTTCGTGGGACCCCCCCAGACCCCCCCCCCCCCACTTTGGTATTCATTCCTTACAAACAAAGCCTGAGGCACAGGCCGTGGTATTCTCAATCCAATGATCTCTGGGCGGCAGCGATGCATGCAAACCCCCTGTGTGACATTCTGTCCATCGGGGGTTGTTTTACGGGGCCCTGGACAGTCACCCGTTCTTCCCTTCGCATGTTGCGTCGGGTCGCTGCGTTCTGTGGGACGCTGCGGCCGGTGCTCCTGCGGGTGTCGTTTCCGCGTTCGCGGGGCCCAGTAGTTGGCGTGTTGGGACTGTGCTGGATGTGGCATCGTGTGCCGTTTGCGCATCAGCGGAGCCCAATAGTTGGCGTATGGAGGATGTGCTGGTTGTTGCCGGGGTTGTTTGACTGTTTTTGCTGGACCCCCCCCCCTTTTGGACTCAATTCCTTACAAACAAAACCCGCTCCCTGGGTGGGGTACGGCCGGGAGGTATTACAAGAGGGGGGAGGGGGGCAGAGGTCTGGGACCCAAAAAGTCGTGCATCAGAAATGGCCCGACCAGAGTTTCCTGATTGTTAATTTCATGTTTTCCCATGACGGTCACTTTGGTCGAGGGGGGGGGAGGGGTCCGGGGGCCATTAAGCAACGGATGCTTTGCTACTGAAAGGCCCCCGTGACACAGGCCAAACGGCCATCGCTCTTTCATTCTCCGAGAGTACCGCTGTCCACTTCAGTTGCATGTTTTGACTTGTGTTTTCCCACGAGTCACTTTGGTCGGGGAGGGGGGTTTGGCTGGGACCCCCCCTCCTCCCAGGGTCCCCCTATGGTCCCCCGCCGAACGGGGGCCGAAAATTTTGAAGCGTCAATCCTCTTGGCACCTAAGGGGCCGAGGCAAAATTTTGGCTGTCAGCCTCAAACATTGGAAGGGGAGGATGGGGGGGGGGGGGTCTCTAGGGAGGGGGAGGGGGGGTCCAGGGGGGGGGGGGTTACCCCCCACCCTCCTCCGGTGGTGGACGGCCCTTCGCACACTTCCCCGGGGTACAGCTACCCCGCAAACTCCTTGCACCGCGACTGCCGGCCCCCCGAGAACATCTCGCAGCGGTTCGTGCCCACCACCACCAGCTGCGACCCCCGCGCGCTGTACTTCTTCCACGACTCGAACAGGGCCGCGGGGTTGGCGATGAACGACTTGGACAGGATGTTGGTGAGGAACATCACGTTGAGCCCCCCGTGCCGGAAGTGCGCCGTCAGCGGGGGGCCCGTCGCCAGGTCGCGCCGGAACACCCGCGGCGGCCGCTGCCGCATGTGCTCGCGGACCCGGGCGTACCCGGCCTCGCTGAGCCAGGCCTTGCCGAAGTACCAGGTCTGCGCGAAGTTGTAGCTGAGGCGGTACCCGAGCCAGTCCTTCTTCTCGCTGGCCGTGTCGTAGAAGGGGAGCACGACCGGGTGCGTCCGCCATGGCCACGGCTTGCTGACCATCGGCCACACGTGCCTGCGAGAACGGGGCATTCCAGTGTTTTTGCCCATGAAGCCTCTCACACAAAACAGAGAGTTCTTTTTTTTTTTTTTGGAAACACACAGTGCTGAGTCACCGCGATCCGAGTCCTCAGGAGGCCAGCCCAATATACAACTGAACACCCACGTCCCAGGTCATTGGTCAGTGGGTCGGCAGGTTGAGGTCAGGGACTGCGGTGCCACCGTGCAGAGGGACAAAGTTCATAAAACAAAGGTGGCATCTCCGCAAGCAATCGCCCCATTCCCGTCCCCGGGGGTGATGGCGAACATTCGGGGGTACTCGGGGGGCTGGCAGCTACCAGTGCTGAGCTCCAGTAATGCTTAACAAAACGGCAATGCATGCAGTAGTGGTTGTGGTGGGGTCTCCGGGGGTGGGCAGGCTGTCTAGGGGCTGGGTGGGGGGGGGGGGGAGGGCCCGGACCCGGGCGTACCCGGCCTCGCTGAGCCAGGCCTTGCCGAAGTACCAGGTCTGCGCGAAGTTGTAGCTGAGGCGGTACCCGAGCCAGTCCTTCTTCTCGCTGGCCGTGTCGTAGAAGGGGAGCACGACCGGGTGCGTCCGCCACGGCCACGGCTTGCTGACCATCGGCCACACGTGCCTGCGAGCAAGCATGTGCGGTCCCTTGGAAAAATTTCTTGTGCTGCGGCATGCTGCGGCATGCTTCTACCTGCACATGTGGGTACCTACGCATCTGTGGGAAATTGAACTCACAAACAAGAGACAACATGCACAACACTGTTGGGCCGAATGGGTGTGCTTGGTGTTGACTGTTGACTGGATGTTGTTGGTGCAGATGACTGACTCATGACAAGACAAAAAAAAACAAACTGGGGAGACATGGGGCAGGCAGAATGTCTCCCGTGCGAACAGAGCAGGAACAGGCAGACAGACACATGAACTCAAAAAATTGGATGCTGCGGCATGCTGCGGCATGCTTCCAAACCCCTATGTGCAGCTCCAAAAAACGGGTGCTGCGGCATGCTGCGGCATGCTGCAGCTGCACATGCTTGCCTGCGAGAACGGGGCATTCCAGAGTTTTTGCCCATGAAACCTCTCACACAAAACAGAGAGTTCTTCGAACCATCAAAAAGGGAGGTGCCCCAAGGCCCAATGAGGGCCTTGGAACCCCTAAACCAGAGATGCCACTAGGGTCTGGCAGGGAAACTGGTTCTCAGTAGGGATCAGTCCCATATCAACGGTCGCTCAGTAATACCCGCCCCCTCCACCACCAGAACTCAGTAGGAACGTGCTGCGTTCAGAGTGTGGCTCAGTAGGACCCTGCTCCATCTGATCATATCTGAGCTGGCACACGCTAGTGGCAAGTCAGGTCCAGATCAACGTGAGCTAGCGTGCCCTGTTCACCATATGGCACTCGAGACAACCTCTCGGAATCAAGGGTCAGAGCTGTTCGGTGCTACGATGATCCCACGAATGACTAAGCCCCTGAACGCATCTATTTTCTATGTTTCATAACTTGGTTTCTTTTTTTTCTTTTTTCTGTTCCGTCCGAAACCATCGACAAGTGTTCGAGATTGTTCGGCACTTCAGACGCATGGCCTGAGACGGTACATTACCGCCCCCTGGTACCTGCCCGCCATCCTCGCAGAGAGGGGGCACAAGGCTGTGGTATGTTTCACGACTTAGATGTATCTTATGGGCCGATCTCATAAGGTACATCCGCGCGCGGGATGTACCTTATGAAATGTATCTTTTGAAATCGCCCGTAAGATACATCCAGCGCGGAAATTATCTTATGAAAAGTCAGTACGATAAATCGGCACACGGATATATCTTATGGTCCTCCGAAATCTTCGGGGCGCCCGGAAAATTCCGGAGGACCAGAAGATAAATCCGTGTGCCGATTTATCTTGCTGACTTTTCGTAAGATAATTCCGTCATTGGTTTCTGTGATTTTTACACATCTGCTCACGCTGACTTTGGGGTGTAGAAGGTTCTTTGGTTTCCCTCCGGGTTCGCGCGTCCCCGTTGGGTGATGCCACGGGGGACAACCTGGCGTACATGCAGCCGCTGCCCGGCTGCAGCAGCGCCAGCGTCTGCTCGAAGAGCGCGCGGTCCGCCGGCTGCCGGAGCACGTCGAACTGCGTGGTCTCGTTCACGGCGGCGGGGAAGGGGCGGCAGTAGTACCGGGTCATGAACTCCCGCGGGGTGGGGCACAGCGTCACCAGCTCGAACACAAGCCGGGCGTACGGGATGGCGCTGGGCGCGCGGTCGAAGAAGAGGATGCGCCCGACGGCCGGGAGGAGGCTCAACATGCTCAGCCCCGACAGGCCCCCGACGACGCTCACGAACGTGTACACGGCGCTGCCGTTCAGGGCCGCGAGCACGTGCGCCAGCCCCTCGAGCGGCTCCCGCAGCGACAGCCACATGTCGGTGCTGGCGTAGTACAGCACCCGCTCCCGGACGCACGCGACGTCGCGCGCGTCCCCTTTCGCGGCGCCGCCCCCGGCGGGCGGCGCGCCCCGGCCGGGCCCGTCCTCCGCGGCGCCGGGCGCCCCGTCTGCCCCGTGCGGCTCCGCCGCGTCGGCCCTTTGGTGGGAGGTATCGCCGCCGGACGCACCGGCGGCTGCGGAGGCCGGGGCCCTCAGGTCCGGCACCGGGTCCGCAACCGATGCGACGCGGTCTGTGGCGGTGCCTTCTGCTGCTCCCTCCCGTTCTGCGTCCGCACGCTCCCGCACAGTTCTCTGTCCCGATAAGGGCCCGGCCGCTGCCGGGGGCATGTCCCCGTGCAGGTCCCGTCCCTCCGCCGCATGTGCAGCGACCCGCGGGAGCGCGCGCCCGTCCGCGGCGTCAGACCCACCCGCCGCCTCGCTCGCAGACGCCGCTCCCGCGCGCGCGTCGTACGGCAACGCGGCCGCGGACGCCGCGCGCGCGTCATCCTCAAGATGCGCAGCCCGCGGCAGGTCGTCCGCGTCGGTCAGCTCGTTGGGGGAGCTGCCGGGCGAGTACACAGACGACAGCACGATCAGAATGATCAGCGCCGGGGGCACGGTGTACTGCCGCCAGCCCATGGGCCCTGGGGCCCGCACGCGATGGCCTGCGCCTACACGCCGCAACGGGGGGCCAGGCCGGAAAAGAGTCGCATCTGCCACAAAGGCAGAGGATGACAGAGCGAAAAGACTGTGGGGTCAACCCTCCCCGCGCCCTTTCGGACAGCCCCCCGCAGAACGTGTGACCCCCCCCCCCTCTTGCGACGATTACCAAATGACCAAACGACGGAGGGTTTGGGGTGGGCGACGCACGCCTCCCCTTCCCCAGGGGATGACCGTGCATGCAGGGGCTGGGGGGGGGGGGGGTAGAGGTGTTAGAGCGACTCCTCTCCAAGCATGCCCCCTTGGGCAAGCACTGCCCACGACTGAGGGGGTGTGCATTGGGTGGGATGTGTGGTGCTTTTGGGGGGGGGTGACTCGAAATGTTCACGAGTACTCAAGATAGTTCTTGGAAAGTGGGCGACGCAAGAATATGATACACTGGATCCCTATTAGACAGGGCAAAAGGCGCAGACCCGTAACATTGGGTGGGATGTGTGCCCTGATTGCTGGGTCAGGCGCCGGGCCATGACGCCGGGGATTGGAACAACCAACAGAGTCCTTGCCCTATGCCAGACTCCATCAGTCCAACCGGTGACTCTGCTTCCACCGCGTACACCAGTTCTGCACCGAATGTTGCCTTGAGGTCACCATGCTCCCGCGGCCATCAAATCTCTTGGGCAGACTGGGGTAGACCACCATTCATCCTCAAACCAGCTCGTAACTCAAGGATAGGGAAAGACCACACCAAGGCCCATTCCCTCCACAGGCACCGGGCCATGAGGCAACGGATACTGGGCTCGCATATGCCCCCGTGTCACAGGCGCATGGTCATCACCACTCAGTTCAATGTTTTGCCTTGCTGCACTGCAGCGCAGACCAGTTCAGGCACCGGGGGGGGGGGGGGTCTGCACGAGGAGCAAGGCTTGCAACCTGCCCTGCAGCCTGCAGTGGCTCATCCAAACATCACGGCGGTGCACACCAAGAGAAGAGGTGTGGGATTTGTGCTGGACTGCCCTGCCCCCCTCCCGCTTTTCAGTGACTGGGTGGCACGTCTGGTGTACAGAATCTACAGGGCCTGGGTAAGCACTGAAGTCCCAGTCAAAGGACCCAGGATGTCAGTGCTTTTGATTGCCTATCACACAGCCCGCCTGCCAAACTGCAGGCCGTGCATCCGTGTGGGTGGGTGTGGTACAAAGCTATGCACATTGGGGGTGTGGTGTTGAGTGATGCTGCCGCCCTTTTAATTCTGTTTAAATTGGTTTTCCCTCCTCTGGGCTGACATACTGTGCGTCTGCCCCAGCACCGTGCTGCTCCTACCCCCTATGCCTGCACGCACCACACAGCAACACAACAGTCAGTTTCAGGCAAAACAATGAAGTGCCGCGTGACCATGTCTTTTGCCACCTAAAGTGCACCCTGTTTTTTTAGACAAGGGACCGGAAAACGGACACTGAAAAAAGTTTTTTTGGGTGTAACAGACATACCGCATAGCTGGACTCCTAGAAAACTGTTGTTTTACCCATTATCACCATTTTTTGATCTAATTTTGAACATCGAATTATTGTTTTTTTTTTTAAACGGAGCATGTAATACATGATTTTAGTCGATGAACCAATTTCCAAGAATAACATTGTTGTGCACAATTTGAAAAAAACCTCTAGACGGTGGTTGGTTTCTGCAAGGGGAGGATGACTACATCAACATATGAATTTTTTCAGAGCTTGAGTGTGCGAGGCCTCGTGCACTCAGCCCCATGTAAGTGGTTTTTTCAAGGCGTTTGTGCATGCTTTTCTGCCACACTAGTTAGCATGCACCTTTGTGTAAAAATACATGGTATCTTACTCTATAGCCATGTAAGGGAAGAGTGCACCTTATTGTCGCCATTGCACACAAGATTCACTAATCATCACCTTGAGCTACGTGAGTGGGCAAGGCCTCGCGCACTCAACCTTCAAAAAATGCTTTTTTGGGTTGCTTTGAAAGTGTGCTCCTAGGAACAGCTTGAAGAAATATTTCACGCCTGAATGCAAGTTGAAAGCATTTTTTATATATTGATTTCTACCTCTTGGTGATCTGCCCCTCATAGCGTCATTAGGTTGCAAAACAAGGTGCACTTTAGGCGGCCTAAGCATGCGCTAACGTCGTCAACGCAACGACACACAACAACAAACACTAAGAGTCAAACAGCAAGTGCCCTCCTCCCACCCCCCCCTGCCCAATTTAAACTCAAGTTTACCCTGGGAAATCTTTAGTTTTATGCGGAGCTGCGAGTGCCATGGACGCTTCTCTTTGCCCGGCGGTACCCACAACTCATCATTGAAGTCCCCCACTAACATACCCACATGTGTGGGACTCGTGATCCACGTGTCAAAGAGCATCCGTGGTGGCTAGGGGCAGGGGCTGTGGACGTTCAACATTTCAAAGGGTCGGCACCCTGGCGGGGATATCTTTATGGGGATGCCGTATTTCCCATTGTGGGAGTGCTCTTTTTTTTTTTGAGTTCCTGGTGCTCAAGGTGTCATTGAGTGTACTCGGGAGAACCCCGGAAAGCTGAAGGTCCATTTTTGTATAGCATAGGTGCACTCAGAAACTGAGCAGACCAGAGGTCCATGCATCATGCTGACATAACATCTGTTGTTCCTTCACGTAGTAGTGCAGGCGGTCTGCCACGCCAATCAGGCTATCGAGCAATGTGGAGGTGATGTAATGTCAATCACTGTGCATACAGGGTGTGTGTGCTAGCAGTGTGCTAGCAGTGCCACACATGGGATGTGCTCGTGTATGCTAAAGCGTGTGGCGCCCGTATGTGGGAATCATTTGTGTGCGTGAATGTGTCACAATGCACTAGTGTGCTCGAAACTGAGAATGCACCTAGGGGTAGCAAGTGTGCATGTATGCGTAGGTGTCAGATATGGAGTGCTCGCGTGCATGCCTTAGTATGTGTTGCCCATGCGTGAGATGCTACTTAGGTTCCTGTGTGTTGGCCCGCATGTGGTAGGGTGCACCATTGCGTGTGGTGATGGGACAATGGGCACGTCCAATGCATGCCGGGGACAGTAGACGGAAAGTTAGGGCGACCAAGACGTAGGTGCATAGTGTAGGATAGCGGCCATTCAATCAGTTTACAGCTCTACTCATCCGTCGTCCAAATGCTCACAATATGCGCGGCGTGCGCATGGTTAGGCGTAGGCATAGGGGACAGCATAGGGTATGGACCGGGCAAAATAGTACAGGAGTCACAGCAAGGAGGAGTCGTAGCTGCAGTCCTAACATGCTTTGGCCTGGCTGGCGGTGGTCCTCGAGGGCCCGACTGCTCGCGCCGTAATGCCCCACCAGTCGTGGTTCCCGCATCCTCCTTGGATGTCACCCGTCACCATGGCCATGCTCTAGACGCCTTGACGGGGGCGGCCAGGCCATCCCATCCCAACTTGCCCCTTCGCAGCGGAAGGGCTTCTAGTGTTGTTGTGGGTTGGTACACTAGTGTCTGGGTTGCCTTAATGCGGCGCAAAAAGAGGGGGTGGAAGTGCGCAGAGTTGCAATTGAATTCAACAGGGAGGGATGTGTTGAAGCACACTTGAGATACACACAATGCATTGCATACCAACTTCTGTAAACGGGTTTCTCCGTCACTGTGCGCACATAGTGCCCGCGTCGAGCAGCTGTCAGCAAAACATTGATAGTGAGCCGTGCACACTATACATCCGCTGCCCTCCAGCTGGCGACACGCTCAGCATCATCCGTCATCTAGCGAGTACCAACTCCGAGACACATAGGTAGCATTCGAAGCGTAGAGAGTCCTTTCAGCACGGTCATGACTGCAAGGGTCCGGCTGTAATGTGCTCAGCATGAGGGACACCTCGCGGGCCTCACAGCTGGGAGTCCCACATCGCATGATTGCATCCTCACGATGCACGGTTTGTGGACACCGCACCTGTGACAGGGGACCGGCGAGAGCTGCGTTTGTTGAGACGGCCCCAGTGCGGTTGTGCTATGTTCCGCTTGTGTGCTCGATCCCCTCCACGGCGGTGACAATGATGTCCACTGTCCCTACTTTGGTTGTTCTCCACACGTAGTTCCTGATTTCCCTCCCTGGGTTTTGATCTCACAAGCACAACGCAAACTCAGGTACGTGCACCATCACTTGCCGCGCCCACCCCACTGGTGGCGGTTCGCGCGCCCTGGTGGCGGTTCGCGCGCCCCGGCGGCGGTTCGCGCGCCCCGGTGGCGGTTCGCGCGCCCCAGTGGCGGTTGGCGCGCCCAGGTTGCGGTTCGCGCGCCCCGGTGGTGGTTCACGCGCCCATGTGGCGGGTCGCGCCGGGACCTCATCGGTGCAGGTAGGTGAGTGCAGACATGAGTCTCAGGTACCTGACCATTTGGACCTCTGGGTAAGGTTCCCTCCATGCACCCTTGGTGGCAGGCCACCGAAGGGCTTCGGCACTCGTGTCAAGATACGGGTATATATCCCTCCCTTGGCCTAGGTCTCATGTGTACAGCACAAAACTGTGATAC
Source organism: Eutreptiella sp. 'Long Island Sound 2002' (assembly GCA_964036045.1). Lineage (NCBI taxonomy): Eukaryota > Euglenozoa > Euglenophyceae > Eutreptiales > Eutreptiaceae > Eutreptiella > Eutreptiella sp. 'Long Island Sound 2002'. Next base: position 3,140,699 of record OZ038400.1, on the reverse strand, counting down.
ATGTCCCTTCCGATCCTCTGAGACACTAAAGGTAGAATAGGCCTTGTCCTTAGGGACACGTAGTCAGACACTTGGGTCTGAACAAATTACGCATATTGTCTGCAACATGGTTGTGTAATCAAATACGTGTAGACAACCGGCACTGCATCGCCGGAGATTGGTTCTGACTGTTGGAAGATCACTTGTTCAAACCGGCGCAGGATACCAAGCACACCTGAAAACCACATGTGGTGATACCCTCACACTGACCTCCGTCCACCTGGTCCGGGGACTATCAAGGAGACCTCCCAATCAAAATCATGTCGCTGTGATGTGTCTTTTCGGATCCACCTTACCAGTAGGTTCTCGCATGCTCTCCGCTTAAGTGTCCAGTGCATTTCCTGCTTCAGCATCACCTGTGGTTCTCCCCTGTTGTGACCACCTCCATCGTCGTTCTGGCTTCCGAGTTGATGTGCAGACAGAGCCATATTCTCTTATTGCGCCTCCAAATCATCGCTTCATGTATTGCTTCATGTGTCAACCTCAGTGTCTCCAGGGCCTCTTGCTCCACTTCTGCCATGCGCCGTATGGCCAGGACCTTGAAGCGTTGTCTCTCTTGTTGAGGCTTAGGCCTTTCATCCTGCACCCTTGGTTTTAGCACGTGTGTGGAAACACGGGCATGTAGAATAGGGCTGTGGTAGAGCGGGCAGTTCTGGGCCAGGCGCCGTCGCAAGAACCCGACTTGTGCTCACACCCGGGCAGAGCCCATGTGGGTCAACTAGCAGACATTTGACATGAGGGAACCCCATTTAGAGACAGTGTCTACTGTAGCCTTAGTAATGGATGTCGGGCCGGTGTCACTCATCCTGGAAAGGGCATTTGCTGGCATCATCTCAGACTGGACCCAAAACAGGTGCAGCAGGGTCCTAGACCATCACAGCCTATTGAAGGTCCTACGTAGGATTTTGTTTTGAGTGACAGCCCTCGGCGTGGGGGAAAGCTTCTTAACACTGGCAATGGCCGCTGTGTTATTGCCCACTATGCTGGCAGAGCTCCAACCAAATCTTTCTACCAGGCTGGTGACGTACCCCATGCCCAGCAGTTCTTCTTGTGACTGATTTTGCAACATGAAGGTTCGGGACCTGGACGCTCCGTTTCTTCACTCCCACTCGGTACCGTCCCCCTCACGCCTCTGCCACCGCCAGGCAAAGTGAAAGTAGGGGGGGGGGCGTCGGAAACTGTTCCATGTATAGGCACTGTCCCAATCAGGAACGCTCACCGACCCAAGTGACCAGTGCCGACGGCTCTGTCTGGCTTTTGGTGCTTATTAACAGTGATTGTGTCTGCAAGAACTCGCACGAACCACGTGTCACCACCCTCGACAAGTCCCTGTTTCGCGCCAAAGGCTTGATGTTATCTAGATAGTGGAAATAAACCACCCCAATGCTAGTAAATCTGCCCATGTAACGCTAAATCAAGTCCCCCAAGGTCTCTTGGGCAATGAGGGGGGAGTAGTTCCATCCAAAGGGGAGTGAGTGGAAGTCTGGCCCTTCCAAAGGGAACAGGTCCCTCATCACCGCCGGCATTCTCAACGACCAATAGAAGTTCATCAAGTCAATGGTGGTTCCAAAAACGGGTCCTTTGAGCCTCATCTCTTCTATTTGGATGAATATCTCCGCTACCACCGGGAGTGGGGATCTGCGCGGCTTGACCGTGCAATCGTCAATCAGGTTGCGCATGTCCACGATGAATGCGCATTTTCGCGAGTTCTTGGGCTTTACAAAGGCGTAGCAGTTGCTGTACTTGCCGCTTGTCGGTGCGTGGAGGAGGCCATGCCGTAAGAGCCCCTTGCAATAGAGTTTGCACAGATCCGTCAAGGGGTGCACCGGGAACTTGTTCGTTTCAGATCTTCAAGGGCACGTCATAACTCCCACAGTGCCCAATTCGTGCATTCACCATGTCCTCGTAAACAACTCCTTCCCCCGGTTCCCCGTCGTATCCATCATAAGCATCGTCCAACAGGTCCCAATCCAAAGTGTGCAATTGCTCGATGGCATTCACCAGCATCGTCATCCACGGTCCCTTCGTGTGATTTTGGTAGAGCCGCTTGGGTGCTCTAAGTAAGACCAGTTGCACCGCCTAAAGAGCCTTCGAGCGGGACACCTTCAGTCCATTCGCCACCCCACGTGAAACTTTCCACGCCAAAGCTATGCACTGTTTATACCGAAGCCACTCCTGGCGGTCGTTGGCCGGGTCCAAGAAAGCGCTCCACTTTGCCGGCTCCTAGCCCTTGGACGGCGCTTTTTCGTGGGCACACGTCTCTAGGGTCGGGCATGGGTGTCACTGCCCCCCGAGGCACTTACGCTGCACCCCCCGTTGTCATTGGTGTCGTTGGTATTGCTGAGGATGTAGTTAGGGAACAATCTTGCTGGCCAAACATCATTGACCTCGAGTCTGGAAGATTTCTTAGCGAACATTCCTTGCTGACCGGATTTGGGGCTCTGGGCCTCCGAGACAAGTTTGATGGTCCCTTCTTCCGGGCACTCCGCATACCCGCGGGCCGTTTGGGTTGATCTCCATGTGCACCATGATTTGATGCTGGGCATGGGGGTTCTAGCCTGGTATAGCGTTGCTGCGCAGAGTTTGCGCTGGCCGTGCCAGCGGACCTCCTGCCACTTGGATCCTGCGGGCAGTTTCGCCATGACCCTTTCCAGCTGGCGTGGTCCAGGACTCGTTGTTTTCCTATCCCCCGGCATCCTCCTTGCTGCGCCCTGCGGCCTGTGTATCGCAATGAGTTCTCTCCGGTTCCGTCCCGGCGACATGACGCCAAGACGTTTCGTTCCCCCTACGGCAAGGCGTAGGGGGTTTTCTTTCCAAGCTCGAGTTCTCTCCGGGATCCGTCCCTGAGACTGTTGTTGACTCCAGGCCCCCTCCACCGCCTGGGATCTCACCTCTTCAAACCACGTCGCAGTTCCAGAACCAGTGCCCTTTGCCGCACTCTCTGCACTTTGCGGATCATTTTGTACATTGTGTCATGTAGAACTTGTCCCCCTCATACTCCACAAAACCAGAAGTACCCCGCTTTGGTTGTATCTCGGTACGTGCTTCCTCCCCTGTTCAACATCTGCTCAACCAACAGGTCGTGCTTTTTCCTTGGCCTGGACCCTTGCGATTGCGAGCTCCTTCCTCCGTTTTCTTGGCGTTGTTTTGATTTTTGGTGGTATTTATTCGCGCAGGATTCTTTTGTATCCCACATCGTTGCCTGGACCTCATTGCTGAGGAATTGCACCGCTTTCATTCCTTCCGTTTCTTCTAGGTCCTTATATAGCCGCACGAGGGCGCCTCCGAGCTTCTCCATCCACTTTGGTACACCCTCTTCCGAGAGCAGGGTTTCTACCGCTTCCTCCGACAGCTTCGGGCGCACCTTTTCTTTTTCGTGCTCTCCCAGCTTGGATTCCACTTCTGTTATTCGTCTGCTAAATTCCTCAACCACAAGATCGGGCTTTCCCCCCCCTTCCATCTGTTTGGCGCCCCGCACAAAAGTCACGCTAGCCCTTGATCCCACAACATGAATTTCAAACCCTTTGTCCGTGTACAAGGCATACGCTGCGAGCGCTTGCAGCGTATGCCCGTAAAATGTCCTAATCGGTGACTCCTAGGTGCTCCGACATGGTTGGAATCATGTCCCTGACGATGTACTTCTCCACTCCAGCATTCGCCATTTTGAGGCCCACATTCGCTGATGCTTTGGCCAGGACGAGTCCGTCCACCGGCAGCAGGGCGACCTCGAACGCTGCTGCCACAAAGTTGGAGAGTTCCTTAATCGGTTCCTGATCCAGGCTGACCGACATCACATCGCGCCTCGGCTATCCTGCCCCATCAGAGAGGGGCCTGAATTCGCCAGATCGGATATCAATTCTTTGCGCATGGGCCGCTTTGTAGGCATCGGCTAGCCCGTGTGCACCACTTGAAAGGGGAGGTGCCTCCTGCCATCTGGCGTTGTGGGCTTCGCATAGAAATCAGTGCCATAGTGCATCGCAGAGCCCTTGGCCCCTCCTTTTGCCGGGCATCGCCTCCTGTGCGTCGGTGCCGCGGGGTTGCGTTGTGGCTTGGCGCCCTGCGCCCTGTTGCGTCTGGCTTTCTTCTGCGCCTGCCTAGCTCGTTGTTTCTGCGCCCATCTCTCCTCCCCATACGTCCCGGAGCCGGTGCAGGTGGTGTGAGACTTCCAGCGGCTTGGTGAAGAGGGGGCACCCCTCCAATCCCATGACCAGCCCTGCTCCCATGGGGATTAGGGTTTTGCAATGATTGATCATCTTGGCCGGCAGGATAGTGTCCTGTCCTATGGATCGCCCCATGAGTGAGGTGATGAGCCTGAGCACTCTGGCTTTCTCCTGGAGGGGCATTTCTCCCCCCGCGAATCGGGATTGTGGGGCTGGCGGTAGCTGTGTGTGTGTGTGTGTGTGTGTGTGTGTGTGTGTGTGCTAAAGTATCAATTCCAATCATGCTCAAACTGCGAGGTTCAACATCCCTAAGGTCCTAAGCACTGGGTAGCGCTGCGCGGGCCCACGAGAGTGCTTCAAAGGCTGATGATGCTGTGGAACAGGTATGCCATGCAGACACTCAAACGACAGGTGTGGGAGCAGGGCCTCGCATGTGCACGGCTCACTTTACACCTGAAATGCGGATAATGATTGAGAAAATTGCACCGCAGCTTAGTGAAGCCCGACTCACCATGCAAGCCAAGCTGAATGAAGTGGTTGAAATGAGCAGTGATGCTCATAATACCCTACGTCAGCAACTGCAACAACATGAGACCCACATATTGGGCACCGGGCCCCTGGAGCAAGGAGGTCCAGAGGATGGTGGCCTTGGAGGTGATATCCGTTCTCACTACAATGATATCAGCACCCTGTGGGAAATGCTCGATGAGCAAAATGACTTCATGCTCGAAATGAGTCAGCAATTGGCTGACATGGAGCATAGAGCCGCCCAAACGGGCACGGAAAAAAGGCAAAGTAGCCAATCAGAGCGTCAGCAAAACGCTCGGGCAGACCCGCAGCCCTCTCGGCACCGAACAGGTGCTGAAACAGGTCCCTGGTATGATGACCAACAATCAGAGCGTTCTGATGGATCAAGGCGGTCACATTTTAGGGATGGAGGTTGGTACAGTGGGCCTAGGGAGCACCGTAGGCGCCGAGATAGCCTAGAAAGTACACGTAGTACCCGCAGTCTGATGAGTATTGGGTACGGTGAACGCAGCCGATGGGGAATGCATGAGGACCCCCTTGGGGACTTACCGGCACCACCTCAATGGTGGATTAAGGGCCCATGGGGTCCATTGCCAGGTGTCCATGGGGTACAAGGGGACGTCTATTGGTTCCAGGTACCAGGTAAGGCTTATAGAGCCAATACCATGGCTCATCAGCTTTTGACCGGCCAAGCTGGGAGCATGCAGCCCCGTAGGCAGAGAATTCAGCCCGCGGGTGTAGCTGTAGGAATGGCTTTCGGGACGCCGGATCCCCTCTGAAGTTCAAGGACTTCAAGGCGGTACCACATGATGACGTGGCGGCCTCTGGTGAGGGGTACTTTGGGGAGCATAAGAGCTCGTTCTTGGTTCCCAGGACCCGAGAGGCCCGTAAAGAGACTGCCAAGGTCCCAGTGTGGGATGGCGATGAGGCCACACTCGATACATGGGTCCAAGAAATCTTGCAATGGAGGAAGGACTTCGCGTCCACTTTTGACGACACGCAGCAGGCTCATATCCTAATAACAAGTGTAGGTCCAAAGAACGAACGAAACCGAGTTCGTAAGGCCTACCACCAGGAGGATATGTCCGCAGCGGAGCTGTGGAGATACGTCACTGGACGTTCGATGGAAAATCTTAATCGGGCTGAGAGTGTCTGGCGTGCTCGTCATATTCCAAAAGTGGTCCTTACCTCTAGGATTGAGTTTGCTTTCAGTAACCGAGAATCATCACCTGCGAACCCGCTGGCCTCTGCCAGTTGACGAGGCCATTGCTCTTTGTCTACCCCCACCTCTTTGATTCTGCCCAAGACCTCCACTGCTGCTCTTGCCACCCAGTCAACTCCTTTGCTGTTGACGAAGGTTTGGAGGTCTTACGAAGTCGATGAATGTTGGCCCTGCTTCGTGATTCATAGCAAATGCAGCGGGGAGGGGGGGCAGTGACCACTCGAATACAAAAATATTCTGGAATCAGATAATGGACATGCATGGCAAATCCGCCGATTCCCTGCCGTGAATCCCTAAGTCCTCACGGACGCCCAGGTCCTTTCGGACTCGCTTGATGGGCTTTTTGCAACTCGGTTGGTTCTTGTGCCTATACGTGTCATTGCTGCCGTAGCCAAGCAGGACCCACAACGCCACTTGATGGGGCCATTGTGGTAGTGGGATAGGCACTGTAAACGGCACCCCCTAAAGAAATAGACCCCCCCCCCCCCGTCTCCGAGACTGAGTCCACTTGCCTCAGCATGAGGGGGACTGTGGGTTTGTGGAAAGCACAACGCTGATAGCAAGACCGCCGCATCCACATCGAGGTCTCGCTCCGCGACGCCGTGACAGAAAATGGCCCCGCACACCCGCAACTGCCACTGCACACCGGTCCCCAGATGGTGGCGCCGCAGAACGTGGCCGGCTTAGAGGACGGTTCAGCGATTGGTTCATCAACCGATTCGTAGCAGGCTTGTCTAGTGTGCACACGCGCAGCCATAACCCATCTCGTGCCGCATGTCGCCTTACTTCATACCGTAATTCTGCCAGCCCCTATTTCAAAACCCTTGGAAAAATCCGGCGCTAGTCTGAGGTTTCTAGAGTCAGACTACGGCAAGTCATGCCGCACTGCATCTTGACCACGTCAAGCCTGAGCGCACGCGGCTGTTTCGGGTTCGGCCTCTGCACTATGGGGTTGACGTGCATGATCCAATCTGCCAAAGCTCGGGCAAAGAACAAAAGGAACTCCGCGCTCTCCGACTTTGGCACAGCCGGACGAATCGCGACCATAATCTTGGTCACCTAGTCCTTGATGACACAATAACATGGCTCGCTCAAAATAAACAGCACCCATGAGTCACAGGGAGCGTAGCAACGGGATAGCGGGAACCATGACATGGGTCCCACGGTTTTGCCTGTACAGGAGCGGCTCGGGGCTGATAGCCTTAGCGGATAGGCGGGGGTCCACAACGCGGCCCTCTCAATCTTCCCTTCTAGACGGGCTGTAGATGCACGGACTGCGCAGCCGGTACAATAACCCGCCAGGCAAGCATGCCGGCTTCCTACACTAAAAATGTATCTGAGGGCGGGCACACAACGTTGTTGGATACATTGACCCTGTGAAACGGGTAGCGAGGGCAGGGTTTGTTGTGTGCGCACAAACTAGCAACCACCACCGTCGACACGCGGCCACTTTGTCCCTACTTGCCTACCCTGCCGCACGCATAGCGGCTACATTGCACACGACAAGCTATATAGAAGATTGCATTTGTCGCAATGTTTGGACAGCAGAGCGGCCGCATTTTGGACAAGGGAAGCCATGGCTTGGTGCTAGTACACACACAGCTCCCGTAATACGCTGGATGCTTGCTTCTTTGATTTTTGACTTCCTAGCGCCCAGGTGTCATTAAGTGTACTTGGGAGAACCCCGGAAAGCTGAAGGTGTATTGATGTACAGCACGGGCGCGCTCAGAAATTGAGTTGACCACAGGTCCATGCATCATGCTGGCATAACATGTGTGATTCCTTCAAGCAGTAGTGCAGGCACTCTGCCACGCCCGGAAGGCGTTCTTTCATAGTGAGTGTGATGTGTGTATTGTGCCGTGAATATGCGACTCTAGCTGCATATATAGCGCAGCCAAGTCCGGTGTAGAGGCAAAACCCCACAGAGGGCAAGTGCGTGCACGACACACAGGGGCTAACATCTGTGGGCCAATCCAAATGATTAAGTTCTGTGTGGACTGTATGAGCATCATGCATGTGGGGAGTCGGTGAATTGAGAGTCGTGAGGGCAAGCTTAGTGGCCGTGGTTAGGTCGAGAAAGTTCTTGGTGGGCTTTCTGTGGATGGCCAGGTCATAGAACGGCCACATGTCATCCTAATCAACTAGGACGACGTACACTCACTATGGTGACACGGTGGGGTGCGTTGAGTCACCTCTTCGGTCCAATGTGCAAATGCGCTATGGGAGACCCGGTAGTGAGGAGTAACAGCTGCGACCCTGGTACAGCAGGCCCGACGGGCAGTTGTCCATGGAGGCACATCTGCTCTCGCTTTAGCCTCCTTGCAGCCCAGGTTCCTGCAGGGGGCCCTTACATTGTGTCGCAAGAAGGCTACAGCGAGAGAAAATGTGCCTCCATGGACAGCTGCCGTTCGGACCTTCCATGCGGGGGCCGCAGCTATTACTCCTCAGTGCCGGGTCTCCCATAGCAATGGACGAGCTCCTCCGGCTGCTCAGGGCCTTCGCCCATATTCCTGCACGGGGCCCTTACACTGTGGATGCACGGATGGCCCGTGGCTCCTGGAGGAGCTTGTCCGTGGACAGCATAGATATGGGCTGGCCGGGACGGTAAGGGTGGACCGTTCGGACGCATAGGCAGACCGTCTGGGTTGCTTTCCCGGCCTCAGGCCTGTAGCTGCCCAATGATACACTTCCCCAGAGTGGTGAGCCACCCCTGTCTCAAGTGGGGGAACAACTTGTCGAGCACCAGCGGCACCGTGATGTACCCCTCCCACAGGGGAAGGCCGGGCGTGCGAGGGGGTGGTATGTTCCGCAGCGGCGGTCACGGTGTCGCACTGGTGAGAAGCACCGGCGGGTGCATGGGTGGCATCACGGACAATCTTCCCTGCTTCATCAACAACAACAGCGGGGTTGGCCGCGGGTCGGCTTATATTGCATCCTCTCTAGTTGCAAAAAGCCCGGGAAGGACAATTCACAGTTCCACAGCTGCAGTGCCAGGCTCCCGCGGCTGTTTGGCCGTGCTCCTTCGGTGACTTGCTTTTGCGGTGATGGTGACCAGGGTTGCTCCGGCACAAGAGCCAGAGTTCGACTCCGGTGGCATTGGTCTCGGTCCGGTCGTTTCCATCGGCAAAGAAAGTGCATGGCCAGGTGCGGCGCTTCAAATGGTCGTATTGGAGGCACCTTTCGCGTCGGGCGTAGTTGTAGAACTTGCAACGGGGGGATTTCCCATCGCCACCTGTGGGCTTGGGGCGTGCGCCAATGCGTACAATTTCTGCACGTACAGTCACGGCAGTGAAGACAATACCATGTACAATCACGTACTACGCTAGATGCTTGCTTCTCCTTCGCGTGTTGAGCCCTCTCGTGATCTGCTCGACAGTCTTTCAGGGCTTTAGGCACCACGGCTTTCCACGTCTGCATAGAGTCCTTACGAATAGCATTGGAGTGAGGACGAAGAACAGCCCTACTTTCATGAATGGTGGGTTGGTCGAGGCGCTCGGTGGCTTGCAGCAATTCCCTATTTGTCGAGCCCCGTTCACATCCAAGTGTTAGCCGGTGAGCAGCTGGGGCCCACTTAGGCGAGCGGCCGAAAGGTGCGCGCGCATTGTAGCAAGCAGATGTGGGGGAACGCTTGGGGTAGAGCAACCCGGCAGCGTCAAGTAGCTGTGGATGCATTGCCTCAATTGGAGATGGTCTCGATTGTCGGGAGAGTGTGTTTGAGCGAAACAATGGCATTATATACATATGTATATATATATATATATATATATATTATGTATATATATATATATATATATATATATATACCAAGGCTTCCATTCGAATCATGCTCAAACTGCGAGGTTCAACATTCCTACATTCCTACGTCGCTGCAATAACCAGGAGTTCGTAGTTCATGTGTGGGCCTTGCAGGAGCCCCTAGCACACTGATTCACAGCTTCCTAACCGTAGGAACAATACTCCATCCCTCCTGCATATGGACATATGGGCTTCATATGGCTGGTTATGCCGGAGTCAGTGGGTCAGTGAGGCTGACCCCCCAAAACTGGTGAAACCAGAGGATGCGCAGAAACACTGCAACGAACAAACATACAAACGCCTCTGAGGAGCCCCAAGCCGTGCAAGTGCCGCGGTCATTCCCTGTGCCAAAACGAGTGCCAACGCGGGTGTTCGCGGAAACGCCGCAACGAACAGACCAGTGAGTCCCGTGTAGTGTGACCCAGGTCGAAAAAATAGAGAAGAATGCAAGGTGGTTGACAAGAGGGAGATTTCTATGGACTATGTCGCCATACCCGCCAGCTACGAGCACCCAGGATTCGAACCTACCCCCTGGAAACTCCAGGCCGGGTGGCTGTCCACTATAGCACTATGACAATGTACCAAAAGAGGGTGCATAGAAGCCTGCCGCCGGCGCCGTCCCCTACACGCTCGGCGACGGGCATCGAACCTACGCTCCACGGGACGAGGCACCCGTGCACTTCCAGTATGCTACGCTGACGATATGCTATGTAACCGCCACTATACCCACCACTACACCGCGCCCGGTACACTTGGCCGGGTGAAGTGTGCCCACCACCACCGCTAACGAAGAACAGCAGCCATTGCTGCTGCTGCCGCGCCGGCGCCGTCGCCTCCACGGACGACAGCGCGTCGAAACGCGATGCGGGGCCGGGCCCCCGTGCACTTTCGGGTATGCTCGCCCTATGCTTATCCACCACCAAAACCAAAACCACCACCAAACAAAAGAGTCAGGGGGATTCGGGACGCTCAGTGCCACTATACCCTCCTTGGGGTTCGAACCCACCTCTGCGGGACGGAAGAAGGGCATGCTGCCCACTGCACTACGACAAGTTACAGCGCCTGGGCACGGTGCCTGTCTAACACTCTGCCCAACCACGGCACTGATGCAACTCCAATAAACAGTGGCTATGGAGCCCGACGCGCCGTGCGGACCATCACTGATGGCCAGCCCGCTGCCTCCGCCCGGTCACGCAGGAACTGGTGCCGTCAGGGGTGTGCCAGCCGGCCCTGGTTGGCCAGCTCATCCGCACGCTCATTCCCCGCCACCCCAATATGACTATACACATGGCGCCAGAGGGTGGGGGCTGTTCTCGCATCCACCTCCAACTGGAGCTGGAGCCACAGGTCTGAGTTCACAAACGGACGACCCTGCAACCTCCAACGCCGGAGGTGCTTCAGGATACCATCATACACGTACTTGCTGTCTGTGACAACCCGGAGCGCCTGTCCCCTCGGAACTACCCTGAGCGCCGCAATGCATGCCGACAGCTCCGCCCTGTTTACCGTCTGCACCTCCCCTTCCAGGGGCTGCGCCATGTTGCGGGGGTCCAGTGGCCCGAACCAGACCCCGTACCCCGCGAAACCCGTTCGCGGGGCCTCCAACCCGAAAGAGCCATCCGTATATACCTCCGGGGTGTGCAGGAAGTCTGGGTCTTGCGGCCCCTCTGCCGCCGCCCGTGCCCTCTTCCTGGACACTCTCTCTGCCGTCTGCCGTCGAAAATGGCGGTCTGGTTGCTGCGGGGAGGGGCATGGCCGCTTTTGACCCGCTACATCTGAACCCTCACACACTGGGATGTGCCTGTCAGTCAGCCACCCCTGCAAGGCCCCTGCATACATCCGCACCGCCTCGTGATCTAGGGACAGGTCTTGCATGGCCAGCCACTTGGAGACCTCTGAGTGTAGCACCCGCAAATAATCATTTACAGTCAGGCGGGCTTTCTGAAAGATCACTTCACAGCGGCAGGACCACAAAACCCGCACTGCCTTCCACAGCAGGATCCCTGGCGCCCTGGTAAGGGACAGCTGGGGGTAATCCGAACACAAACGGCCAATCGGTACCCTCCCCCCCGAACTCCAGACAGGCGGAAAGGTGCACTCAAGGGCCCGAACAGGTATGGTGAGCTAGGAACACGCTTTCGTGCAGTGATAAATGTCCTCTAGAGAGGAGTCAAAAGGGCACCTGTCTGAAACAGAGGGCCACATCGCTCGGAGGCGGGCCCCCACCGACAGTTTCTTCCACAGGCAGGTATGGATGAAATCCAGGTCCTGCGGGGGGAGGGCCAGGCGGCGAAACGCCTGCCACACCTCTTTGGGCTGTCGCCTGTCTGCGCGGCGCTGGGTCGCCAGTGCCGCCGAAATCGGAGTGAACTGTAGCCCCTGGTCCATGGCCATGAGGCAACGGAAACTAGGCTTGCATACGCCCCCGTGTCACAGGCGCATGGTCATAACCACATTGTTCAGTGTTTTGCTTGCTGCACTGCAGCGTAGACCAGTTCTGTACCACACCAGGTGGCTGCTGGCTGTGCATTGGCCCCTGGTCCATGGGGAGGGGGGGGGGGTAACCCCTTGCACCGAATGATGTCCCTCCCAAGCGGGGATCAACCTACGCACCAGTGCAAGCAGGGCTTGGTATTGGTGCGGCTGCAATTTCCTACTCCCCTGCCAGTCCCGGGAGACTGTAGCAACCCAGGCGCTGGTGTCCACGACGTCAGAGAGGCGTAAGATCCCCTTGCGAATCAAAAACTTACAGGTAATGGACTTTTCTGAGACCGTCAGCAGGCGGCTATTCCACAGGGGGGGCGCTGCCAGTTCCTGCCACTCTAGCCCCAGGCCCTTCTGGGCAGCGTTCAGCGAGGACAGTGCCTTCACCGACTACGCCAGCCACGGCGCGTTGCGAATGCAACACGGTGACAGCTGCAACAGGGCTAACTGGGAGGGGGTATGCACTATGCCTTTACGCTCCAACCAGCTGGAGAAGACGGCATAGGCGCCAGGCCCATACCGGGATGGCTGCTGCAGATAGCGCGTGAAGGTTGCTGCATGTGTCGTCCAGAGGTACACCTCCGGGGACCACAGACCGATCCCTCCCTCAGATGGACTGAGATGCAGGACGTTCAAAGGTACCTTCCAATTTTGGGCATGAAAAGCAATGACCAGAGCCCTGCGGAGCCTCTTAACCACCAAGTCGGGTGGATAGTGCGCAATGGCAGTCACCTGCAGCACCGGATAGCACCACGTGTGCACGAGCACCACCTTCTGCGCCCGTGAGAGGGGCATACGAGAGATCCTGGTACAGCGGGACTCAAACAACGCCACACACCGCTCGTGAGCCACTGCCGGGGAAACATGTCCCACCTGGGCACCCAGGTAGCGCACATGGGGCACCACCTTAATTCCTGCCAACCTATCACTATCCAAGCCCTGGAGAAGTAAGCGAGTCTTCTCCAGGTTCAGACACAGACCAGTGTATTCGCCGAAAGCAGCAAACTCGGCTAGCAATGACCGGAGGTCTGCCTCTAGTCCCGCACTGGGCCGGCACAGCCGAACTAGAGCATCATCCGAGTACAGCCAAACGTCGACCCCATAGGGCCGCAGAATGAAACAGATAACAGAAGTGAGCAGAGAAAATAATATAGGGGACAGTGGGTCGCCTTGGCGTAGGCCCGACGCCGGAGTCAGGGAATGCTCCCTCACCACCCCCCCCATCACCACAAACAGAACTGGGCCCCGCAGGATCTGCAGCAGGACGCATACCCAGGGGGTCGGGATACAAATGAAGCGAAAGAGGGCCGCCATCATGGGGTGGCTGACCGAGTCATACGCCTTACTGTAATCTACCACAAGCCAAGCCGCCACCTCATCGCCTGGGCCTGTGTGCCAGGTCTGTTGCACTGAGGCCAAGTGGTCGAACATCGTGCGGCCCCTCAGGTAGGCCTTCTGCTGGGACGGTACCAGCTGGAACAGTGCATCCTGCAGCTGCAGGAGCAGCACTCCTGTGAGCCACTTGAGCCTAGCCTGTTGAAGCGCAATGGGCCGTTGGCGGTCCACCGCGGCTGATCCCGGGTCTTTAGGCAGCGACCGAACTAAGGCGGTCACCCACTCATCTGGTAAGCCCTCTACTTCAATCTCCCGGTAGGCGCGATACATGTTACGTACAAAGAACTCCGGGAAAGCCTTATAGACTCCCGCCTGGATGCCATCATCCCCAGGGGAGGACGAGGGATCCATCTGCTGTAGTGCCGCGTAAACCAGGTCTTCCGAGCAGCCCTGCCAGAGCAGTGGGACCGCCGTGCGCCATTGCGCTGGCAGCCCCCTAGCCTCTAGACACTGGTAGCACTCCTCCTCTGACCGCTGACCCGGCCACATGATGGTGCTCCAATACGCTACCAGTTCTCTAGCGATCGCATGGCGATCGCGCAACAGATGGCCCGATCGGGCCTTCAGAACGCCATATATACGTGACTCCTGGGCCTGGTGCATTAGCCTGTGTAGTGCTCGGGCACGCCAGCGGCGCACCTCTTGGAGGTGGTGCTTGTCCTGCAGTGCCTCCCTCACCCTCGTGTACGTGCGCTCCAACTGCTCCACCCCCCGGTGCACGGACACTACCTTAACAAGCGCAACATATGCATCGCGCATTGTCCCCGGACGTTGTCCCTCATCCCGAAGGGCCGCAAAAACCGCCAAAGGCACATACTCCGGGGAAGAGCGGCGGAGGATATCCCGGAGTCGTAAATAGGCCGGCGTCGCCACCGGCGCATTCGCATTGTAGCGGCGGGCCGCCTCCTGTAATACCACCTGACTGCGCTGAAACGCCTCCAACCCCTGCACACCCTCTTCCTCAAGTGCCTGCAGTTCCTGCGTGACCCAATCCACTGTGTCTGGATCTTGGAGTGCAACCAGAGGGAACTTCCACCTGGTCGGCTGCTCCCCATCCAGGCCCATGCCAACAAATTGCAATACCACAGAACTATGGTCACTAAAACCTAGGGGGGTAGTGAACATGGAGGAGGCATAGCCCAGAAGGCTATGTGAAACCGAAATGCGATCTATGCGCCGGGACACTGTCCGTGCCCCATCAGCCGCCCTCCGGAGCACCGAGGTGCGTGTGTAGCCCAGCGGGTCACGGTCCGGGAATTGGTGTGCCCACGCATCATGCACGGCAAACGCCTGTAGGCAGTCCCTTTCAGACTCCATGGCACTAAGTTCATGGAGGGACCATATATTCTCGCGGGTGGAGTCAAGGTGCGAAAGGAAAGTGTGCCGCTGAGAAAGGACCTTGGACACATGTGGCGGAGCGAGTGGCGAGTGACGTGAGTCTTTGGGTGTGGATCCACAAGTACAGGCCCATGGCTGGCAGAGTACCGGATCATGGAGGTTTTTGGGCGTGGGGTTGGGTGTGACCTTATGGTGATGTAGAGGACCACACTAGGCAAAGATGGATGTGTATTGATAAACCCCATGTTGTGTGCGTGGTCGGATCTAAAAAATCCCCCCGCATGCGTGTGACGTGCAACATCACATTGTATTGATGATGTGCCACCCTTTCATGGAGGCATCAACGTTCCCGTAGTGGGATGGAAGCAATAAAGGATTCTAGTATGCGTGGTTTTGCCGCATGCATTCTTTCATGTTGTGGTGCAGTATCCCACCAAAGTTGAGCATGTGTAGACCACACTCCCCCCCAAGATGCAATCCACGCTTTCTTGATCGTCGCTGCCCATCGCCCAAAGTGAACCAACCGAGCGTGTACCGTAGTCCCGTGCGGATCACTACCAATCGGACACTCTTGGATGGTACGTGGTACCACCGGTCTCATGCCACACCACATCTTCCCAGCGGACGTTGCCCGCAACCAAGTGAGCTACACCATGCGGCACGCGCCTTTTAGTGGTAGCCACGAAGACCAATGTGCTCCCTCAAAACCCCTGTTACACCTCATGCTAGCCACCATTTTCTTACAGGAGTGGGGATGACGCCTGCAGACAACTGAACATCAGCCAGTGATGGGGGCAGGGCTGGGGGCAGTGGTAACATGGTTGTCATCTTGGCTAGGCGGTCCACAACGTCGTTGGCCCAATTATCTTGGACTTGCTGCAGCGTGCGGTGGTGTTGTACATCAAGTCAAGATGCACGTGGAAGATGCGGCAAGAAAACAAAGACGGAGTGTACCCACCGCGTTGCCTGATGATGCGCGCATAGTTGCGGAGCGGTGCAATTTTGATGAACGGGCATCCGCGTGAGTACGTGCGTGGGGTCCCGGAGAATACGCAAAATAACCGAGAGACTTCATTTGGTGGGACGAATAAATTTGGCGGAGTCCTAGTTCCCTTTCGGTGATGGGATGGGACATGTGCAGGACATTGTGCCTCTTTTCAATGCCACAAAACCACCATCCCAAGGGAGCGACTGAGAGTAGGTCTTTGCCGGCTCTTAACGATGAGCCACTGCGACCTCAATCCGAATGGTCCGCAATATTGGGTGAGTGCAAATAGGGCCCAAATGAGGGACCAATGCCGGTCGGTCTTGGGATGTTACGTGGCCGCGGCCGCCACCAGCCAACAAGAACACAGAACGAGTGTGTGTCGGAGCAGAAATGGGAGCCACAACTAGACAATCTTAATCCCAAGGGCGATCGAGACGGCTGACCCTTCTCCACCGAGCTAGCACAACTACTCGTATGCAAGTCGGCCGGGACCATGATAGTCGCAACCCATGATGGTCACAGTATCGCACATCTAAAGGTGATGATCCCCCAAACCACTACATTTGGGACAATTCCACGGCGTGCATGTCACTGTGCAAGCGTACCGTGAGATGATACTTGTTTGGTGGGACTTCCTGTAGGAAGTATGAGTGCGGCTAGCCCCGTCCCCACTCTAGCATCCCCAAAGATACTTTGATCTCAACTTCCAAATCATTAAATACCAATCAACGGGTTGTGCATCATTGCGCTCATCACATGGCCGGCCTTTTAGGGTTATCATGGTTCAATCGAGGTCTTGCAACGATAAACATGGGTTGTGCCGTGAGTTGCTTCTCCAAGCAGTTGTACATGGTTGTTACGCAGTGATATTCAAAGATGTAGCCTTCGTGAGAGACGGCATTGGAAAAGGTGGCCACATGTCTTCCTCCACTCTAGCATAATTTGGAATCCTTTGTTGCTCGGGACGTGCTTTGGTTTGTGACCTAATTTATTGTCTTGTACAAATCCACCACTTGGGCGACATTCACCTTAGTCCCGGCACGGACCACTGTCATGTCTTCCTGATAATGGGGCATTGTCTTGCTCACCGGTATGACATACAGATTTGGTCCCTGTATGTCTCTCCATGTTGTGCCTAAGGATATGAGAAAGGCCACGTGGTACAAGCTTCCATTCATTGTCCTCCATGTGGATGGCGCCGCCGTGGGCAATGGTCCCTGTCGGTGTCACATGTGGAGCCAAGCAGCTGTACAATGCTCGCACACGTAATGTGTAGAATATGCACAATGCTGCAATGTGCAAGCTACATACATGGAAGTTGAGATGGGACACAATAAACTACTAGTTGCGGTTGTTGGTCCACAGGGCCGGGAGACTTCCCACCATGGTCGGTCCACGTCCCAAACCGTACACGCTTGTCGGTCGTGAGTAGCTTCATTATCAATCTTCCGTCTCAAGAGGGGACATCAACCTGAGCAATTCTACGTAACTGTAGCACGCAAGGTTCTGCATGTGTCTCTCCGCCCCGCCCCCCCTGGGGTGCCTTGTGGCAGGCCACGACACATACCTCAGCCCTGGCACCCCCAATGTCCGGAACACAAAGCAAACATCAGGCTCCCACACAATATGGTGATTGATATTGTTCGGCTCTAGAAGAGCATGATGGAGCCACACGATGGCTCGGCGCCTTGGCAGGCAGTACCTATTTTGTTGGCGCGAAATAGTGCTGTACGGGCGGGCAATTTGTAGCTGAGTGGCAGCTCACCATGCGGCGTGACCCTGGTGAATGCCATATTGTTCATGTGACGTCTGCGGCAAAACTTTTTTTTTTACTCGTGACCGAAGTTCCACCAAGTGTCCATTGAGAGTACACATAGCAGGTCATGGGTCAGTGACGGGGCCAACTTTGGTTATGCGTTTGGTATGACCTACCCTCAACAAGACGGCTGCGGCGGGGTGGCGGGGGGAACGTCTGTGGCAAAACTAAAATTGTTTGTTTAACCTTACCCATGGTACACGAGCGAGTGTTGTACCAACATGACGTGACACAAGGATCTTTCGTATAGGTACGATAGAAGAACAGGGGGGCCTCGCTGCCACCAAGATGCTGCATAGGAGACCTCATGGAAGATGATGCGCTCCACAAATATGCCGTGCAGTACCTAACGCCATCACCATCTTGATTGCGGCAATATTGGCAACACATGGAGCACACACACATGGACTACTAGTAGTGGAGTACTAATTGCATCACCAACAACAATCACCGGCAACACTAGAAGCAGCTTCCTCGGGCGGGTACCTTGAGGCGACAACATCGCGGCACTCCCTCCGCAAACTCATCACTTGCCATAGCCGATGGACACAGAAGGTGGCCAAAATAAATCGGTGGAAAGCGCTACAAGTCAATGATAGCACCATGTGCCGATGCCCACAACGCCACAACGCTACATCTTGCTTACTCAACCACCCGACCAAGCCAAGCCCATGTCTACGCATACATGTCCCTTTGTGCCCCATATCCACGCATCCGAAATGCATGACCTTGACCTGCACCCTCAATGGTACCGGCTAGGCGCATACGTGTTCAGTAGAGCTTGACAAAAATGTTGCGCCTAAAAAAGAAATTGGTGCCTTTGTAACCAAAGTGAAAGACTGTAGAATGTGTCCCACACCAATTGGTCGTGTTTAATGCCAACCAGTGAGTGCTCCACCGTCATAGTGGTCTAGTGAAGCGGGGGAGGGGGGGTGCCATGACCACCCCCTTAATTGGTGCGTCAAAATGTGTCACATGAGTGGTTTTTCCTTTTTGTATGGAGTTTGCTACAAAGGTGCCTTTTTTGTACAAATTCTATTGCCTCCAGAACGGTACCTCGAAGAGAGTGCTAGAACACTAGAGTCGGTCACTTAGGCTAACAATCAGCCAATCCATCAATCAGCGAGACAAGCAAGTGGTCAATAAAGCAGGCAGGCATGTAAGCAGAAAAACCCAACTGGGTCTTTTTGGTGTCAGCCTGCATAGCCCCACAAAGAAGAGTCTCATTGTTGCAGTGGCTTAGTGGCTTACAGCAGTCGAGTGGAAAAACAGCTGATGGCTGAGTGGATTGCTGTTCATTCAATCCTCGGACCAACCCGCTGGTCACGTGATGTTGTATCCTCGGCCATTTTGCAAAACACAGCTCAAATCTAAGCACCAACTTTTGACACACACACACACACACGCCACACACCCCAAAGAGGGGGCTCAACCTCAAAAAATTAGTTGGGGGGTCAATTGTCTCGCAAAATAATGATTTTACAAGGGGTCAGACATCCAATATCATGCCTTGGGGTATGCTACGTGAACGGCCCCCCAAAAGGGGGGGGGGGGGTGTATGGCATCCACGCTTGATCCAACAACCTATCTTCGAGGTGATTTGAAAAAAAAATGGCTGCATCCTTCCAATTAGTGCCTCCGGCCGATTCTTGTTGCTTCTGGAATGGTTCTTCTTTGGTCTGGCTGGTGACAATTAAATCCTTGGATGACCAATACTATTTTATGGATGCTTGCTATTAAATCCTAGGGGTGCCGATAACTCCAGGTCGTTTGTTGTTCTATATTGGCTGCTTCTTTTCAACTCATGAATCCTTTTCGTATTCCTCCATGCTTCCTATTACTTCTTGAATGATTCTGATTTGATCTGGATGATTGCCTTTAGGTTTTGTATGCTTGCTATCAATGTTTGGATGCTTCCTGTTCACTACTACTTCGGTGCCCAACCCTAGCCATTATTATTGAATTTTGAGCCAAAAACGCAACGAAAATGACATGCTACAATCTCATGTGTTTCCAACTCCCAAATTGAGTAGGTGGGCCTTCGCTAAGGTAACAACATAGGCAACACGATAGGCGCCGCCCCCACAAGCGAGATGTTGTTCTACCCCTTGCCACTCAAAAGCCTTGGCCAATTTGATAGGAAAAAACCATATGGACTCCCGAACCAATGGTGGTGGTCTCCAGGACCCCAGATCGACCCTATAATGGACCCCCCACTGGTGAGCAGAGCTGTCTCCAGGCCTTTAGGGGCTGAGCCCAAAATCAGAACTTTTTGGTGACCCTTGAAGATGCATTGCAGGCCTCGAGGCAGGCTTGGGTCATCATATGGTGGCAATATGAGTACAAGCAGCCCCTTCGGCATCTACAAAAGACATATTGGGCCCTCTTATGTGCAACCTCGGTTCTCGATGGGACGTGGCTTGGCTGCGGTGGTAACTACGCGCTGGTCTAATATGAATTTTGTTGATTGGCCCATGAATGGGCTCTTCTTCTTGTTCGGCTGCCTCTGTCCTTTTTGGCCTTGGACTTCTCCTTCTTGGCTTTGGCTGAGGGGTCTGGGCTCTTGGCCGCACTCTTGGCTGGGCTCTGGGACGAGGTCTTGGCACACACACAAAGCTATGTTATCATACAATTTGTGTAAAACATGCACCAATGGTGTAACCAGTCTTGACTATTTTGCACACGCTCGCAACCTGTACTCTGCAGCATCCATGGGGGGGCGACTACAACCGGTCGTGATGCGACACCCCCCGAGCTATCTGTCAAAACTTGGGGGGGGGGGGCAGTTGGGGGGGGTCGGCTGGAGGGTCGGGGGGGGGGGGGGGGCTGAAGGGTAGGGGGGGGGTCGGCCGTGGGGGGGGGGGATTCCCAAGGTGGGGGGGCCTACGCGCGACCGACAACTACCACATGCATACCTCTAGGGGGGATGTGTGTCTGGGGCGGGCTTGGGGAAGCTGCTGGTGGCTGTTGTGAAGCAGGGGCTGCAGATTGGCAGGTGTATGTGCAGTGGTTGTGGTGCTCTTCAAATCGCAACAAACAACATTTGTGAAGCGCCTCGTCGTGCTAATCTGGTGCTCAAGACATGGATGGTTTGATGAAAGGGAAGCATGCACAAAAAAACTTCGGCGCCGTTGGCGCCATGGCCCCGGCACCACTATCTCTCAAAACCCCGGGGGGGGGGGGGGGGGCTGGGGGGTGTCGCATACAAGGACTGCCCCCCCCCCCCTCCGTGGTAGCATCCACGCATGCATTCAGTGCAACTTATTCCTATTACATACCCCTCCCAAAACCTGACATACACCTATGGAAGGGTTTGATAATCATCTTGTGGGGATGAGTTGTTGTGCCACATATAAAACTGATGGGTGCCAAAAACAGCTTTGATATTGGTGCACCATGAGATTAAAATACCACGAAGACCTCCACACTTTGCTACCAAGCCCCTGCCCCTAGTTGTTCAAGCTGGGCCTACCTTGCTTCAGGGCCTAGCTGTCCAAAATATTGTACAACATCCTTCAGTGATCCTACCTTTCTATAGACCTTCTTTTTTGCGTGGCGGTTTCTATAGACTTTCTTTCTGTAGACTTGAGAGCCGTGCTTCAACCCTTAGCTGTCTAGGACTAAGCCTGTGATTGCAAGGGGTGGGAGATTGCAAGGGGGGTACAGGGTACAGAAAATGGCAACCCATTCGGCACATTACTATGTTTCACCTGAGATCTGCTCCTGTTCCTGACATGATTTTTGTTTCCAGTGGCTCACTTTTCCCCCTATGGGGCTCAACCAGAAAATCAAACTGTTTTCAGAGGTACAATAACAACAGTTCCCATGCCCACACGTGAACAGGGCAACGTGGCCTGAGATGCAACCGTCACCACTGCCCACAACCAATGCCCTGCGGTCCCTGCAAGAACAAAAACACAAAGAAAAAGTGGAGCAAAACCATGGAACTGTTCCACACGGACAGTGCAGAAACCTAACGCTGGGCAGGTACTGTCCACTGACCGTCTGTGTGCTCCCCAAAAGAGAGCACCCTATCGAATTGAGGCGCGAAGCCCACAGCCAGGGCAAGCAGGGTCTTAGCCCAGATGGGCCAGCACCAAGGCAACTGCAGTGGCAGTGCCTTCATCGACATATATAAAAACAGCCACGGAAAAACAAACCCAAACCACAAAATGAGCCCAAGTGGAGCGAGAGACCAAAGGGCTTCTCAGGCAAAAAGAAACCAAGAAGACACACACCTGTGCCTCAACAAATGCACATATGCTGGCGCGGAAGGCCACTAGAGGCTTGGCGCCGCAATCATATTTACATGCAAATCATTTGATCAAGGCAGGAGGAAAATGCGGGGGGGGGGGGTGACACGGAGGCCCATTTTCCCAACCACCCCCCCCCCCCCTTGGCCGCTGTGACGGCAGGGGGGGTTCAGGGCGGGGGTGCCCGACCTGCCGTGCCGAAAGGGGGGGGGGGGTGGGGGGGGTCAACCCAACATCTATGGCTCAAAATGATACCCACGTCGCGCTGATCATTTTGACTACTCAAATGTGGGAGGGGGGGGGGGGGATTATTGGTGGAAAAAACTTTTTCGGGCCAAAATTTTGTGTTCCTGCACCTTCGACGCCAACAACCGTTCTTACACAAAACAAAGGGCCCGACACGGAACCCCATTTCTCCAACCCCCCCCCCTCCTTCGGCGGGCGTCCATGTCAGCCCCCCCCCCCCCCCCCCCCCGCAGAGCAATTTTCAGGTCGCCCAAGGATTCAAAGGCACCCACGGAAGGGAGGGTGCATGCTCCAGGACGCACATGCACATCAGCCACTCACTTGCACCCACACATGGATGCGCACAGACATCCACACACACTCTCCTGTTTTGTTGCTCGACTTTCGAAGTGTGCGACTTCAGCCGACTGGCTGGGAGTGCTGCGAAAGTGCTCAGGTAAGATCCTGGAGTCCACTGTCTCTGAGATCTGACAATGTCCAACCCCCACAGGGTAAGTGTGTTGATGGGGCTGTTCATTCCATACCCGCTGGTTAGAGGACACCGTCTAGTACAGCATGTGCTGTCACGCCGTAGAGGCAGAATCAGAAGATCGTGAAGAACGTACAATGTTGGCATCCAGTGGACCGCTGACACATCAAAATTGAATAATGCAATATCTGCATGTCGTGCTACAAGGCCAAGGGGGCGAAGACGGTAACACCTCAGAGTCGAGCAAAGATGTAACACACATACACACACCCTCTCATCCACACGCAGACGTGCAAGCACATCAACATACATACTCAGGAATCAGTCGCCGCTTCGGGGCAGTCTTTCACCCACGAGTGGACGCTTAAGTGCATCAACACACTCGAGCGCAAAAACACTTAACCCTTATTGCTTTTGCGACACCTGATCCTGTTGTCTCTAACTTTGACTGGCCCACCCACAGTGACCACCAGCGCGTTCAGAGCATCCATAAAAGTCCCCAAAAAGCCCTTTGTTCCGGTTGACTGAGGACCTGGCTCCAGCGGTCTCTCGTCTTCGTGTTGGAGGCTGGTTGGCGGCGCTCTCTGAATGCTTGCTTGCTTGCGTCTTCGTCCGTTGACAAACTGTGCATGCCAAACAATCTTCAATCGCCCTGGCTTTCGGCAACATGAACCACTGCTGGACATGCATGAAACTCAATTGCATTCAGCTACCCCGCCCCCCCCCCTTGGAATCTCCCCCCCTAGCGCGCAACGGTCTCCCGGGGGGGGAGGGGAGACGGTCACCAAGTGACGGTCTCCCCCCCCCACGAATTCTAGTATAACCTAAAGAAGATTTTATTCGGCGCCTTTGGCGCCTAGTATTTCCTTTGCTTTTGGGGCCAAGTGACAGTCTCCTGGGTGGGTGGGGGGGGGGGGATTGCAACGGGGAGGGGGGTACATCTGGTACCCCCCACCCCTCGTATAAGCTACGCCAATGTACACAACTATTATGGTCCCTACGCCTTTTGTAGCTTGGACAAGGGCGTGGCTTGCGCACAACACACACAACTGCTGACACACACGTGCGCAGGCCACATGTGCTAAAATTGGCAATTCAGGACCTATGGGATGCATCAGAAAAAAATTCCTGGTGCACCGACAGGGGGCCACATGTGCTGCAATTGGCAAATGTGACGACAAACCCATGTCTTATGTGGCTACACTACATATGGTACATAATTAAATTACGTACCAAATTACTACGGTCCCTACGACTACTGTAGCTTGGACAAGGGCGTAGCTTATCTGCAGAGCGGTGGAAAGTCCAGCAATACGTCCCCACCGACAGACGTATGCCCTCATCAAGTATCACGCGGCGGAGCCGCGACACACATTGTCCCATCTGTCCAGCGAAGCGCCACTGCTCATCCTCAGATACGGCGCCGGAGGCGCCGCCACAGCTCGTCAGGATAGGTCAGGTCTCCCTCCCTACCCTCAGCAGGAACTGGGTTGAGCTGGCTTGTACCTCCAAAAGTAAAAACCACCCCCCGTGTCGTCCACTACGATGAACCCCCAGCGGCCTGCCCGCCGGGATTCGAACCCACGACCGATGACGTGGGAGACAAGCGTGTTTCCGATATGCTATTGTCCGATGTGCTGTGTACCGGCCGTTCCAACCACCAGGCCTCTCCCCCCCCCGCTGGCCCCAGCAGTGGCTGCTGCGGTTTGCACTTAGTGCAGACCTTCAAGGCTCAAATCGGCCACGTCCGCCGATCCCCGGTTGCGTGTCCGCCGCCTTCGCCACCAATGGTGACAAGGGAGCCACGCGTGTTTCTGGTATGCTCCTCCCCTGTGGTCTCTCTCGTCCTGCCCTCACTCACGCCCGATCGGCCCTCCTGCCCCTCTTCCTGGGATTGTCACTGACATCCGTACTGTAGTCCTCACTTTCCGCCCACCCCTGTGAATCCGAACTCGTAAACGCCCCTGATGACTCCCCTTCCCCAAACAGGCTCCCTGTGGTAAACGAGTGGCCGCTGTCGCTGGCTTCCCCCTCCCCTGAAGACATCTCCTCGAGTCCCAACTCCTCCCACTGCTGTTCCAGGCAGCGTCGTTTCGGGGGGGACTCTTCATTGTAGGGATGCAGCAGCCTCCCCTGTTCTGCAAGGCGATCTGCCTGTTCATTCCCCTCCACCCCCAGGTGGGACGGCACCCACCGCACCTGGAGTCGGTCCCCTGCGAGCTCCCGCTCTACCAGGACCGCAATCCACAGGTCCTTGTGCTCCACGTCCCTTCCTGATACCCTCCACTGGTGGCGCTGCCACTTGCTGGACCACTGTGTGATCCCCTTGTACACATACTCTGAGTCCAGCACCACTACCATGCGCTCTCCCCACTGCCGACCGCGTACCGCACATAGAACTCCCCCAGGTCTACCCACCGTAGCACTCCTTTCTTTAGCAGGGCCGGACAATGGTATGTTAGGTGAAAGGAGTTAGCAAACAATGCATTGTGCCAAACCGGCATCAATGGCAGCCTTGCCGTTGGAGGGGGGGGAACGGCCCCCCCCCACCTGCGTACCGCTGAGTAACTCTTCAACGAACCTTGCAAAAAGGAGGGTACCGACAGTGGCAACGGGCTCATCTGAAAAAACGGCAGGAATTCCTCATCAAACAGCATCCCCTGCATCCCCGCCCACCTGCGAAATGGCCCCACGTGTCGCTCTGGAAACCGTGACGGTCTCTGCACGTATTGGGTGAACGTGTGGCTGTGGGTCCACTGTGCGTATGAGGATAGGCTCGCCTGTCCCAAGCCCCCCTCCCGGGGGGGCCGCACCAAAATCGACATTGTGAGGTCCCACGTGCTGATTCCTAGTGCCGTCCGGTGCACCATGTCCAGCTGTGAGCACACATGCTGTGACGGCTGATACGCCCTGGCTGTCAAATAACAGACTGGTGCCACCCAGGAAGCGAACAAGAAAGCCTTTTCCTCTAGTCCCAGCGGCAGTGCCGCCATTGCCTTGGCGCGCAGGAGCATCCGCGCAATGACCCTCGCGTACGCCGCATCAGGCGTGATGTTGCCTAGCTGCACGCCTAAGTATCTTACGTTCTTCTTTACGATCACCCCTGCCACTGTCTCCGGCTGGGGGTCGAGCCCCGGACTCTTCAGGATGGCATACGTTTTTTGGGTGTTCACCTGGAGCCCAGAAAAAATCCCAAAAACCCGCAGTCTGTACATCACCACCCGCAGGTCTCTTCGGTGCTGTAGACCACATCCTGGTACACAGAAAAGAATGTCATCTGCATAAAGCAGGATCTGCACGTCGACGTGCAGGGATTTGATGTCATAAATGAGAAAAACAGTAATCACATCAAATAGCAGCGGAGACAGCGGGTCCCCGTGCCGGATCCCTGACCTAGGGTGCAAAAGCACTGACGGCTCAAACGTGCGACCCACGCAGAAAAGGACTGGCGCTGCCATCACCGACAACAGCAGTTTCACGTACTGTTCCTGCAGCCCTAAAAACCGCAATGACGCTTCCATCATTGTGAATGCCACCGAGTCATATGCCTTTCGAAAATCTACTGCCACCATGATTTGCTCTGGGAGCCGTTCCCACTCCCACCGTGCATACACAATGTGGTCTACCATGTGCCGTCCCGGTAAAAAACCCTTCTGCTCCTGTGGAATCAGCTGCTGCAGAGCATCTATGGTCTAGATATACCTCTGCTGGGATGCCGTCCATACCCGGGGCCGAGCCCCTTTTCATCCGCTCGAGCCCTGCCACCACTATGTCTGCACTCAACTCCCTAAACAACAGGGGCATCGCCTGCCGTACCCTCTGGGGTATAGGCAGTGTCTCAATATACCGCTGACACTCTTCAATCCCTCATCCCCCCCCACCCATCACCCCCCCCCCAAAATTCTTGCAGGCAGCGCGCCACTGCTGCGGGAGCCTCGTGAAGCACCCCCGCCCGGTCCCGCACTTTCGTCAAGTACTGCCGCTCGCGCAGCTGTCGCACCAGCTCAAAGATGCGTGTGCGGCGTTCCGACTGCCGCCGACTTCTCTCTTCCCTTGACAACAGCTGTGACCGAAGCTTTGACACCATTCTCTCTTGGAACTCCTCGTGCTGCTCCTGCGACTGCAGTCGCACCAGCCGCTGGTACGCCGATGACACTGTGGGCTCTTCGTAGCCCAGGTCTTGCAAAAATTCAACTGCACCCGGCGCAAGCCACACCGGCGTACTCTCCCGCACTAGAGCCTGCAACTGCAAGGGCGTAGCTTATACAAGGGGGGGAAGGGGAGACGGTCACCAAGTGACGGTCTTGCCCCACCGAATTCTAGTATAACCTAAAGAAAATTCTTGTTCGGCGCCCTTGGCGCCTTGTATTTCCTTTGCTTTTTGGGCCAAGTGACAGTCTCCCGGGTGGGGGGGGGGATTCAAGGGGGGGGGGGGATTGCAACGGGGAGGGGGGTACATCTGGTACATCCAGACTGTAAAAACTGTCACCATTCTCTCAGAGAAAGAGCAATACTATTCAATAATGTCCCGACACAAAGCGCATCAATCTGAGACGTGGAACAAATCAGAGCATTTGCAATGAGTCTGTACAACAACTTAAGATGCTCAGGGATCTGATGACTGCAACAACCCCAGATGTAGCAAGTCAGCAGGGAAAATGCAGGCTTCGACAAAATGTCTCCTGGGACTTTCTCCTGCAGCACACAGTGCACCTTACTTTGGACCACATTTCCCAGGAATGCTTGTAAATTCTCCAACAAAACGCCCAATTAGTGGGAGATGGAATGAGGGATTGATGGTAAGGCAGACAGGAGGCAGAGTCTTGCGGTGTGAGGCACATGGCAGTCATTGCAATTGTCAATAAAGACCCCTCAACAGGGGGTGGGTCTGACAGCATGCCGCGTTCCGGCTGCTGTAGAGCAAATTGCATCGACACCTGCCGGTCAAGCTCTGATACCAAGCAAGTTTCAGCTGCTTGCAGGTCATCGATGTGGCGTGCTGGTATCCAAGCGGTACCTCCAACACGAATGCCTAGCCAGACAGTGCGAAACGGGGTCCTGGTGTCCGAAACGGGGTCCCCGTGTCCGAAACGGGGTCCCCGGTTTAGAAACGGGGCCCTGGTGTGCGAAACGGGGTCCTGAGTCCGAAACGGGGTCGTGAATCCGAAATGGGGTCCTGAATCCGAAACGGGGTCCTGAATCCGAAATGGGGTCCTGAATCCGAAACGGGGTCCTGGTGTCCGAAACGGGGTCCTGGTGAGAGCGATGAACTTCTGCTACTGCGTGGGCGTGTGTCCTAGTGCATGTTTCTGCCGTTGATACCAATCGGACACAACCACAGGGACGCGGACCTGATGCATTTCGCACACCCAAGCAGGAAAGCCCTGGAGGGGGACGTGAAAATCACAAGAACACAGTCCCCAACATTGCAAACAGATGGGCCTGAATCAGGCATGGTACTGTCACATGTCGCATGCCAGGGAGTTCTGCTGTAGGTTGTTGCACTTCCCACAGTCATTCGCGGGTTCACCATTCCGATGGCAATCAGTTTGCAGAAGATTTCAGTACCATTCCAACGAGTTGCACTTGCAAGGGAACAGAGTGCGTCACTGGTCCAATCTGCAAGCAAACTTCAAGACCTCTATTAGAACACCATGTTGTCGCGAACCAGAAAACCCTTTGCTCCCTCACACACCAGTTTCACCACGTAACGTGCCCATACATTCAACAGGCAGACGGGACGCGGAGTTTTGCCATGCGAGACACATGGCAGTCGTTACTATTCTCACGAAAGACCCCTCGTCTGGGGTTGGGCCTGACAGCATTCCGGGTTCCAACTGCTTTCGAGCAAATTGCATTGACACCTGCAGGCCAAGTTCTGATGAAGACCAAGTATCAGCAGCTGGTATTTGTTCAGTCTGTCCACTGTGACAGTCCCCCAACCCCAGTTCCAGTGTACCCTAAAGAAAAAATTTCTTCGGCGCCTTCGGCGCCTAGTGTTTCCTATGAGGGTGCTGCCCGCGCGGTGCACATGAGGCACCAGGGCACGTGCGTTGGGCCGCATCCATGAACCCTGATGTGCATGTGTGCTGCACGTGACCCACTCACTCCGTTCCAAGTCCTGGGGCTATGTTGTCCAGCATGGCACAAAACCCGGGATACTTGAATGACGCAGTGTGCGCGGTGCACGGGCGGCACCCTCTATGCTTTTTGGGTCAAGTGACGGTCCCCCCCATGGGGGGGGGGGGGGATTGCAAGGGGTGGGGGATTACAAGGGGGGTATGAACTTGGAGTAAATGCATTCACCGTATACTTCCTGTGCCTTGAGCATCTTGAGTTGTTGTACAGACCCAATCCTCTGATTCGTCGGACCATTGTCCGACATACTCTTGCGTGTCTGAAAAAGCGAGAATGTCATGCGCAAAGACACCAAACCTTTCACTGGCGGCTGCCAGATCACACATGATCAGATAGGGCTGCGCCCTACTGAGTGATGCACTGGACGCGGCTGGTGCCTACTGAGATCTGGGATGGAAAAGCATATGAAGGCGCGTAGCTCGTGTGTTCAGGGGTGTGGGGCCCCGGTGCAAGAGCGCATGTTCCAGGAGCGCCCCCGAATCCGAAATCGCGAAATCGCGAAGTTGGATCATCGAGCAGCAAAAGTCAGCACAGATCTGCCGCTCGTGGCCAAAGGTGGCGGGCTGCCCCGCCACCACCCGCACCGGGCGGCCTCTTCGGATCTTCTCCTCGGCCCAGGGGGAGGAAACCCTGCCCTCTGCAGGCCATCGCTGCGGGGAAATGCCACCCAGAGCACCGCCACGCCGGCCGGGTGGGGGCCCTGTCTGCCAATTGCAGACACTGTCTGCATGTTGTAGACGATCAGCGGTATTGACGGTGTGACGCGCCGAGCGCGCAGCAGGGGTGGATATGGTGCGGGGGGGTGCCCCCCCCCTCCAGCCCCCCCCCACCCCCCCTCCGATGACGATGACGATGACGATGGACCGGTCTGGCCGAACCAGCAGTTTCACGAGAGGGCTACCAAAAGAAAAAAGCTGCAGCACTTGCTTCCCAGGACTTGTACCAAGGACATTCAAAGCATGTGTCCATGCATATACCACTGAGGCACTGAACAAATCTGCGCAGCAAGAAAGATGGCACACTTCATTGCACAGGGGTTGGTGCATCCCATGCTGACAGTCCAGACAGTCCAATCATTTCTTCACACATTTCGCCAAAACGTAAAGCGAAAGGAGAGCAATCGTCATCGTCATTGCGTCATCACTGCCTCCTGGTTCGGCATCCCCCCCCACCCCACACCCACCTTGGTAATGTCATCACTGTCATATCCACCCCTGGCGCGCAGATCGGCGCAGATCGGCGCAGCACCATGCCGTTGACCGCCAACCGCTTGGGGGGGCTGACTGCCCACGCTCTTGGAACGCCCAGCCTGCGACGGAGAGCTGCTGCTGCCGACCTCCTATACACATAACTCATTCACATGTTCATATGGATCACAGAGCAAGGATGGAACGAGCTCATCAAAAATAAAAGGTCCATGGTCCAATCCACAGTCAAGTAGCAAGCAATACGAACGAGAGGCAGGCAGGATGAAGCAAAGAATGCTCACAATGCACAGATGTATCACACAAGATAATCGGATCAGCAGAAGCGCAAGTCCAGAGATCTAAAAGTGGAGAATGAACAAACATAAACAATACAATTGGACAGTCATCCTGAGTCCGAAACGGGGTCCTGGTGTCCGAAACGGGGTCCTGGTGTCCGAAACGGGGTCCTGGTGAGAGCGATGAACTTCTGCTACTGCGTGGGCATGTGTCCTAGTGCATGTTTCTGCTGTTGATACCAATCAGACACAACCACAGGGACGCGGACCTGATGCATTTCGCACACCCAAGCAGGAAAGCCCTGGAGGGGGACGTGAAAATCACAAGAACACAGTCCCCAACATTGCAAACAGATGGGCCTGAATCAGGCATGGCACTGTCACATGTCGCATGCCAGGGAGTTCTGCTGTAGGTTGTTGCACTTCCCACAGTCATTCGCGGGTTCACCATTCCGATGGCAATCAGTTTGCAGAAGATTTCAGTGCCATTCCAACGAGTTGCACTTGCAAGGGAACAGAGTGCGTCACTGGTCCAATCTGCAAGCAAACTTCAAGACCTCTATTAGAACACCATGTTGTCGCGAACCAGAAAGCCCTTTGCTCCCTCACACACCAGTTTCACCACGTAACGTGCCCATACATTCAACAGGCAGACGGGACGCGGAGTTTTGCCATGCGAGACACATGGCAGTCGTTACTATTCTCACGAAAGACCCCTCGTCTGGGGTTGGGCCTGACAGCATTCCGGGTTCCAACTGCTTTCGAGCAAATTGCATTGACACCTGCAGGCCAAGTTCTGATGAAGACCAAGTATCAGCAGCTGGTATTTGTTCAGTCTGTCCACTGTGACAGTCCCCCAACCCCAGTTCCAGTGTACCCTAAAGAAAAAATTTCTTCGGCGCCTTCGGCGCCTAGTGTTTCCTATGAGGGTGCCGCCCGTGCGCTGCACATGAGGCACCAGGGCACGTGCGTTGGGCCGCATCCATGAACCCTGATGTGCATGTGTGCTGCATGTGACCCACTCACTCCGTTCCAAGTCCTGGGGCTATGTTGTCCAGCATGGCACAAAACCCGGGATACTTGAATGACGCAGTGTGCGCGGTGCACGGGCGGCACCCTCTATGCTTTTTGGGTCAAGTGACGGTCCCCCCCATGGGGGGGGGGGATTGCAAGGGGTGGGGGATTACAAGGGGGGTATGAACTTGGAGTAAATGCATTCACTGTATACTTCCTGTGCCTTGAGCATCTTGAGTTGTTGTACAAACCGAATCCTCTGATTCGTCGGACCATTGTCGGACATACTCTTGCGTGTCTGAAAAAGCGAGAATGTCATGCGCAAAGACACCAAACCTTTCACTGGCGGCTGCCAGATCACACATGATCAGATAGGGCTGCGCCCTACTGAGTGATGCACTGGACGCGGCTGGTGCCTACTGAGATCTGGGATGGAAAAGCATATGAAGGCGCGTAGCTCGTGTGTTCAGGGGTGTGGGGCCCCGGTGCAAGAGCGCATGTTCCAGGATCGCGAAATCGCGAAGTTGGATCATCGAGCAGCAAAAGTCAGCACAGATCTGCCGCTCATGGCCAAAGGTGGCGGGCTGCCCCGCCACCACCCGCACCGGGCGGCCTCTTCGGATCTTCTCCTCGGCCCAGGGGGAGGAAACCCTGCCCTCTGCAGGCCATCGCTGCGGGGAAATGCCACCCAGAGCACCGCCACGCCGGCCGGGTGGGGGCCCTGTCTGCCAATTGCAGACACTGTCTGCATGTTGTAGACGATCAGCGGTATTGACGGTGTGACGCGCCGAGCGCGCAGCAGGGGTGGATATGGTGCGGGGGGGTGCCCCCCCCCTCCAGCCCCCCCCCACCCCCCCTCCGATGACGATGACGATGACGATGGACCGGTCTGGCCGAACCAGCAGTTTCACGAGAGGGCTACCAAAAGAAAAAAGCTGCAGCAATTGCTTCCCAGGACTTGTACCAAGGACATTCAAAGCATGTGTCCATGAATATACCACTGAGGCACTGAACAAATCTGCGCAGCAAGAAAGATGGCACACTTCATTGCACAGGGGTTGGTGCATCCAATGCTGACGGTCCAGACAGTCCAATCATTTCTTCACACATTTCGCCAAAACGTAAAGCGAAAGGAGAGCAATCGTCATCGTCATTGCGTCATCACTGCCTCCTGGTTCGGCATCCCCCCCCACCCCACACCCACCTTGGTAATGTCATCACTGTCATATCATGTCATCACTGTCATATCACTTAATGTCATCACTGTCATATCCACCCCTGGCGCGCAGATAGGCGCAGATCGGCGCAGCACCATGCCGTTGACCGCCAACCGCTTGGGGGGGCTGACTGCCCACGCTCTTGGAACGCCGAGCCTGCGACGGAGAGCTGCTGCTGCCGACCTCCTATACACATAACTCATTCACATGTTCATATGGATCACAGAGCAAGGATGGAACGAGCTCATCAAAAATAAAAGGTCCATGGTCCAATCCACAGTCAAGTAGCAAGCAATACGAACGAGAGGCAGGCAGGATGAAGCAAAGAATGCTCACAATGCACAGATGTATCACACAAGATAATCGGATCAGGAGAAGCGCAAGTCCAGAGATCTAAAAGTGGAGAATGAACAAACATAAACAATACAATTGGACAGTCATCCTGAGTCTGAAACGGGGTCCTGGTGTCCGAAACGGGGTCCCCGTGTCCGAAACGGGGTCCTGGTGTCCGAAACGGGGTCCTGGTGAGAGCGATGAACTTCTGCTACTGCGTGGGCATGTGTCCTAGTGCATGTTTCTGCCGTTGATACCAATCGGACACAACCACAGGGACACGCACCTGATGCATTTCGCACACCCAAGCAGGAAAGCCCTGGAGGGGGACGTGAAAATCACAAGAACACAGTCCCCAACATTGCAAACAGATGGGCCTGAATCAGGCATGGCACTGTCACATGTCGCATGCCAGGGAGTTCTGCTGTAGGTTGTTGCACTTCCCACAGTCATTCGCGGGTTCACCATTCCGATGGCAATCAGTTTGCAGAAGATTTCAGTGCCATTCCAACGAGTTGCACTTGCAAGGGAACAGAGTGCGTCACTGGTCCAATCTGCAAGCAAACTTCAAGACCTCTATTAGAACACCATGTTGTCGCGAACCAGAAAACCCTTTGCTCCCTCACACACCAGTTTCACCACGTAACGTGCCCATACATTCAACAGGCAGACGGGACGCGGAGTTTTGCCATGCGAGACACATGGCAGTCGTTACTATTCTCACGAAAGACCCCTCGTCTGGGGTTGGGCCTGACAGCATTCCGGGTTCCAACTGCTTTCGAGCAAATTGCATTGACACCTGCAGGCCAAGTTCTGATGAAGACCAAGTATCAGCAGCTGGTATTTGTTCAGTCTGTCCACTGTGACAGTCCCCCAACCCCAGTTCCAGTGTACCCTAAAGAAAAAATTTCTTCGGCGCCTTCGGCGCCTAGTGTTTCCTATGAGGGTGCCGCCCGTGCGCTGCACATGAGGCACCAGGGCACGTGCGTTGGGCCGCATCCATGAACCCTGATGTGCATGTGTGCTGCATGTGACCCACTCACTCCGTTCCAAGTCCTGGGGCTATGTTGTCCAGCATGGCACAAAACCCGGGATACTTGAATGACGCAGTGTGCGCGGTGCACGGGCGGCACCCTCTATGCTTTTTGGGTCAAGTGACGGTCCCCCCCATGGGGGGCGGGGGGATTGCAAGGGGTGGGGGATTACAAGGGGGGTATGAACTTGGAGTAAATGCATTCACCGTATACTTCCTGTGCCTTGAGCATCTTGAGTTGTTGTACAAACCGAATCCTCTGATTCGTCGGACCATTGTCCGACATACTCTTGCGTGTCTGAAAAAGCGAGAATGTCATGCGCAAAGACACCAAACCTTTCACTGGCGGCTGCCAGATCACACATGATCAGATAGGGCTGCGCCCTACTGAGTGATGCACTGGACGCGGCTGGTGCCTACTGAGATCTGGGATGGAAAAGCATATGAAGGTGCGTAGCTCGTGTGTTCAGGGGTGTGGGGCCCCGGTGCAAGAGCGCATGTTCCA
Source organism: Eutreptiella sp. 'Long Island Sound 2002' (assembly GCA_964036045.1). Classification (NCBI taxonomy): domain Eukaryota; phylum Euglenozoa; class Euglenophyceae; order Eutreptiales; family Eutreptiaceae; genus Eutreptiella; species Eutreptiella sp. 'Long Island Sound 2002'. The sequence goes on along the minus strand of OZ038400.1, from coordinate 3,106,243 downwards.
GGAGCGCCCCCGAATCCGAAATCGCGAAATCGCGAAGTTGGATCATCGAGCAGCAAAAGTCAGCACAGATCTGCCGCTCATGGCCAAAGGTGGCGGGCTGCCCCGCCACCACCCGCACCGGGCGGCCTCTTCGGATCTTCTCCTCGGCCCAGGGGGAGGAAACCCTGCCCTCTGCAGGCCATCGCTGCGGGGAAATGCCACCCAGAGCACCGCCACGCCGGCCGGGTGGGGGCCCTGTCTGCCAATTGCAGACACTGTCTGCATGTTGTAGACGATCAGCGGTATTGACGGTGTGACGCGCCGAGCGCGCAGCAGGGGTGGATATGGTGCGGGGGGGTGCCCCCCCCCTCCAGCCCCCCCCCCCCCCCTCCGATGACGATGACGATGACGATGGACCGGTCTGGCCGAACCAGCAGTTTCACGAGAGGGCTACCAAAAGAAAAAAGCTGCAGCAATTGCTTCCCAGGACTTGTACCAAGGACATTCAAAGCATGTGTCCATGCATATACCACTGAGGCACTGAACAAATCTGCGCAGCAAGAAAGATGGCACACTTCATTGCACAGGGGTTGGTGCATCCAATGCTGACGGTCCAGACAGTCCAATCATTTCTTCACACATTTCGCCAAAACGTAAAGCGAAAGGAGAGCAATCGTCATCGTCATTGCGTCATCACTGCCTCCTGGTTCGGCATCCCCCCCCACCCCACACCCACCTTGGTAATGTCATCACTGTCATATCATGTCATCACTGTCATATCACTTAATGTCATCACTGTCATATCCACCCCTGGCGCGCAGATAGGCGCAGATCGGCGCAGCACCATGCCGTTGACCGCCAACCGCTTGGGGGGGCTGACTGCCCACGCTCTTGGAACGCCGAGCCTGCGACGGAGAGCTGCTGCTGCCGACCTCCTATACACATAACTCATTCACATGTTCATATGGATCACAGAGCAAGGATGGAACGAGCTCATCAAAAATAAAAGGTCCATGGTCCAATCCACAGTCAAGTAGCAAGCAATACGAACGAGAGGCAGGCAGGATGAAGCAAAGAATGCTCACAATGCACAGATGTATCACACAAGATAATCGGATCAGGAGAAGCGCAAGTCCAGAGATCTAAAAGTGGAGAATGAACAAACATAAACAATACAATTGGACAGTCATCCTGAGTCTGAAACGGGGTCCTGGTGTCCGAAACGGGGTCCCCGTGTCCGAAACGGGGTCCTGGTGTCCGAAACGGGGTCCTGGTGAGAGCGATGAACTTCTGCTACTGCGTGGGCATGTGTCCTAGTGCATGTTTCTGCCGTTGATACCAATCGGACACAACCACAGGGACACGCACCTGATGCATTTCGCACACCCAAGCAGGAAAGCCCTGGAGGGGGACGTGAAAATCACAAGAACACAGTCCCCAACATTGCAAACAGATGGGCCTGAATCAGGCATGGCACTGTCACATGTCGCATGCCAGGGAGTTCTGCTGTAGGTTGTTGCACTTCCCACAGTCATTCGCGGGTTCACCATTCCGATGGCAATCAGTTTGCAGAAGATTTCAGTGCCATTCCAACGAGTTGCACTTGCAAGGGAACAGAGTGCGTCACTGGTCCAATCTGCAAGCAAACTTCAAGACCTCTATTAGAACACCATGTTGTCGCGAACCAGAAAGCCCTTTGCTCCCTCACACACCAGTTTCACCACGTAACGTGCCCATACATTCAACAGGCAGACGGGACGCGGAGTTTTGCCATGCGAGACACATGGCAGTCGTTACTATTCTCACGAAAGACCCCTCGTCTGGGGTTGGGCCTGACAGCATTCCGGGTTCCAACTGCTTTCGAGCAAATTGCATTGACACCTGCAGGCCAAGTTCTGATGAAGACCAAGTATCAGCAGCTGGTATTTGTTCAGTCTGTCCACTGTGACAGTCCCCCAACCCCAGTTCCAGTGTACCCTAAAGAAAAACTTTCTTCGGCGCCTTCGGCGCCTAGTGTTTCCTATGAGGGTGCCGCCCGTGCGCTGCACATGAGGCACCAGGGCACGTGCGTTGGGCCGCATCCATGAACCCTGATGTGCATGTGTGCTGCATGTGACCCACTCACTCCGTTCCAAGTCCTGGGGCTATGTTGTCCAGCATGGCACAAAACCCGGGATACTTGAATGACGCAGTGTGCGCGGTGCACGGGCGGCACCCTCTATGCTTTTTGGGTCAAGTGACGGTCCCCCCCATGGGGGGGGGGGGATTGCAAGGGGTGGGGGATTACAAGGGGGGTATGAACTTGGAGTAAATGCATTCACTGTATACTTCCTGTGCCTTGAGCATCTTGAGTTGTTGTACAAACCGAATCCTCTGATTCGTCGGACCATTGTCGGACATACTCTTGCGTGTCTGAAAAAGCGAGAATGTCATGCGCAAAGACACCAAACCTTTCACTGGCGGCTGCCAGATCACACATGATCAGATAGGGCTGCGCCCTACTGAGTGATGCACTGGACGCGGCTGGTGCCTACTGAGATCTGGGATGGAAAAGCATATGAAGGCGCGTAGCTCGTGTGTTCAGGGGTGTGGGGCCCCGGTGCAAGAGCGCATGTTCCAGGAGCGCCCCCGAATCCGAAATCGCGAAATCGCGAAGTTGGATCATCGAGCAGCAAAAGTCAGCACAGATCTGCCGCTCATGGCCAAAGGTGGCGGGCTGCCCCGCCACCACCCGCACCGGGCGGCCTCTTCGGATCTTCTCCTCGGCCCAGGGGGAGGAAACCCTGCCCTCTGCAGGCCATCGCTGCGGGGAAATGCCACCCAGAGCACCGCCACGCCGGCCGGGTGGGGGCCCTGTCTGCCAATTGCAGACACTGTCTGCATGTTGTAGACAATCAGCGGTATTGACGGTGTGACGCGCCGAGCGCGCAGCAGGGGTGGATATGGTGCGGGGGGGTGCCCCCCCCCCTCCAGCCCCCCCCCCCCCCCTCCGATGACGATGACGATGACGATGGACCGGTCTGGCCGAACCAGCAGTTTCACGAGAGGGCTACCAAAAGAAAAAAGCTGCAGCAATTGCTTCCCAGGACTTGTACCAAGGACATTCAAAGCATGTGTCCATGCATATACCACTGAGGCACTGAACAAATCTGCGCAGCAAGAAAGATGGCACACTTCATTGCACAGGGGTTGGTGCATCCAATGCTGACGGTCCAGACAGTCCAATCATTTCTTCACACATTTCGCCAAAACGTAAAGCGAAAGGAGAGCAATCGTCATCGTCATTGCGTCATCACTGCCTCCTGGTTCGGCATCCCCCCCCACCCCACACCCACCTTGGTAATGTCATCACTGTCATATCATGTCATCACTGTCATATCACTTAATGTCATCACTGTCATATCCACCCCTGGCGCGCAGATAGGCGCAGATCGGCGCAGCACCATGCCGTTGACCGCCAACCGCTTGGGGGGGCTGACTGCCCACGCTCTTGGAACGCCGAGCCTGCGACGGAGAGCTGCTGCTGCCGACCTCCTATACACATAACTCATTCACATGTTCATATGGATCACAGAGCAAGGATGGAACGAGCTCATCAAAAATAAAAGGTCCATGGTCCAATCCACAGTCAAGTAGCAAGCAATACGAACGAGAGGCAGGCAGGATGAAGCAAAGAATGCTCACAATGCACAGATGTATCACACAAGATAATCGGATCAGGAGAAGCGCAAGTCCAGAGATCTAAAAGTGGAGAATGAACAAACATAAACAATACAATTGGACAGTCATCCTGAGTCTGAAACGGGGTCCTGGTGTCCGAAACGGGGTCCCCGTGTCCGAAACGGGGTCCTGGTGTCCGAAACGGGGTCCTGGTGAGAGCGATGAACTTCTGCTACTGCGTGGGCATGTGTCCTAGTGCATGTTTCTGCCGTTGATACCAATCGGACACAACCACAGGGACACGCACCTGATGCATTTCGCACACCCAAGCAGGAAAGCCCTGGAGGGGGACGTGAAAATCACAAGAACACAGTCCCCAACATTGCAAACAGATGGGCCTGAATCAGGCATGGTACTGTCACATGTCGCATGCCAGGGAGTTCTGCTGTAGGTTGTTGCACTTCCCACAGTCATTCGCGGGTTCACCATTCCGATGGCAATCAGTTTGCAGAAGATTTCAGTGCCATTCCAACGAGTTGCACTTGCAAGGGAACAGAGTGCGTCACTGGTCCAATCTGCAAGCAAACTTCAAGACCTCTATTAGAACACCATGTTGTCGCGAACCAGAAAGCCCTTTGCTCCCTCACACACCAGTTTCACCACGTAACGTGCCCATACATTCAACAGGCAGACGGGACGCGGAGTTTTGCCATGCGAGACACATGGCAGTCGTTACTATTCTCACGAAAGACCCCTCGTCTGGGGTTGGGCCTGACAGCATTCCGGGTTCCAACTGCTTTCGAGCAAATTGCATTGACACCTGCAGGCCAAGTTCTGATGAAGACCAAGTATCAGCAGCTGGTATTTGTTCAGTCTGTCCACTGTGACAGTCCCCCAACCCCAGTTCCAGTGTACCCTAAAGAAAAATTTTCTTCGGCGCCTTCGGCGCCTAGTGTTTCCTATGAGGGTGCCGCCCGTGCGCTGCACATGAGGCACCAGGGCACGTGCGTTGGGCCGCATCCATGAACCCTGATGTGCATGTGTGCTGCATGTGACCCACTCACTCCGTTCCAAGTCCTGGGGCTATGTTGTCCAGCATGGCACAAAACCCGGGATACTTGAATGACGCAGTGTGCGCGGTGCACGGGCGGCACCCTCTATGCTTTTTGGGTCAAGTGACGGTCCCCCCCATGGGGGGGGGGGATTGCAAGGGGTGGGGGATTACAAGGGGGGTATGAACTTGGAGTAAATGCATTCACCGTATACTTCCTGTGCCTTGAGCATCTTGAGTTGTTGTACAAACCGAATCCTCTGATTCGTCGGACCATTGTCGGACATACTCTTGCGTGTCTGAAAAAGCGAGAATGTCATGCGCAAAGACACCAAACCTTTCACTGGCGGCTGCCAGATCACACATGATCAGATAGGGCTGCGCCCTACTGAGTGATGCACTGGACGCGGCTGGTGCCTACTGAGATCTGGGATGGAAAAGCATATGAAGGCGCGTAGCTCGTGTGTTCAGGGGTGTGGGGCCCCGGTGCAAGAGCGCATGTTCCAGGAGCGCCCCCGAATCCGAAATCGCGAAATCGCGAAGTTGGATCATCGAGCAGCAAAAGTCAGCACAGATCTGCCGCTCGTGGCCAAAGGTGGCGGGCTGCCCCGCCACCACCCGCACCGGGCGGCCTCTTCGGATCTTCTCCTCGGCCCAGGGGGAGGAAACCCTGCCCTCTGCAGGCCATCGCTGCGGGGAAATGCCACCCAGAGCACCGCCACGCCGGCCGGGTGGGGGCCCTGTCTGCCAATTGCAGACACTGTCTGCATGTTTTAGACGATCAGCGGTATTGACGGTGTGACGCGCCGAGCGCGCAGCAGGGGTGGATATGGTGCGGGGGGCCCCCCCCCCTCCAGCCCCCCCCCCCCCCCTCTCCGATGACGATGACGATGACGATGGACCGGTCTGGCCGAACCAGCAGTTTCACGAGAGGGCTACCAAAAGAAAAAAGCTGCAGCAATTGCTTCCCAGGACTTGTACCAAGGACATTCAAAGCATGTGTCCATGCATATACCACTGAGGCACTGAACAAATCTGCGCAGCAAGAAAGATGGCACACTTCATTGCACAGGGGTTGGTGCATCCAATGCTGACGGTCCAGACAGTCCAATCATTTCTTCACACATTTCGCCAAAACGTAAAGCGAAAGGAGAGCAATCGTCATCGTCATTGCGTCATCACTGCCTCCTGGTTCGGCATCCCCCCCCACCCCACACCCACCTTGGTAATGTCATCACTGTCATATCATGTCATCACTGTCATATCACTTAATGTCATCACTGTCATATCCACCCCTGGCGCGCAGATAGGCGCAGATCGGCGCAGCACCATGCCGTTGACCGCCAACCGCTTGGGGGGGCTGACTGCCCACGCTCTTGGAACGCCGAGCCTGCGACGGAGAGCTGCTGCTGCCGACCTCCTATACACATAACTCATTCACATGTTCATATGGATCACAGAGCAAGGATGGAACGAGCTCATCAAAAATAAAAGGTCCATGGTCCAATCCACAGTCAAGTAGCAAGCAATACGAACGAGAGGCAGGCAGGATGAAGCAAAGAATGCTCACAATGCACAGATGTATCACACAAGATAATCGGATCAGGAGAAGCGCAAGTCCAGAGATCTAAAAGTGGAGAATGAACAAACATAAACAATACAATTGGACAGTCATCCTGAGTCTGAAACGGGGTCCTGGTGTCCGAAACGGGGTCCCCGTGTCCGAAACGGGGTCCTGGTGTCCGAAACGGGGTCCTGGTGAGAGCGATGAACTTCTGCTACTGCGTGGGCATGTGTCCTAGTGCATGTTTCTGCCGTTGATACCAATCGGACACAACCACAGGGACACGCACCTGATGCATTTCGCACACCCAAGCAGGAAAGCCCTGGAGGGGGACGTGAAAATCACAAGAACACAGTCCCCAACATTGCAAACAGATGGGCCTGAATCAGGCATGGCACTGTCACATGTCGCATGCCAGGGAGTTCTGCTGTAGGTTGTTGCACTTCCCACAGTCATTCGCGGGTTCACCATTCCGATGGCAATCAGTTTGCAGAAGATTTCAGTGCCATTCCAACGAGTTGCACTTGCAAGGGAACAGAGTGCGTCACTGGTCCAATCTGCAAGCAAACTTCAAGACCTCTATTAGAACACCATGTTGTCGCGAACCAGAAAGCCCTTTGCTCCCTCACACACCAGTTTCACCACGTAACGTGCCCATACATTCAACAGGCAGACGGGACGCGGAGTTTTGCCATGCGAGACACATGGCAGTCGTTACTATTCTCACGAAAGACCCCTCGTCTGGGGTTGGGCCTGACAGCATTCCGGGTTCCAACTGCTTTCGAGCAAATTGCATTGACACCTGCAGGCCAAGTTCTGATGAAGACCAAGTATCAGCAGCTGGTATTTGTTCAGTCTGTCCACTGTGACAGTCCCCCAACCCCAGTTCCAGTGTACCCTAAAGAAAAACTTTCTTCGGCGCCTTCGGCGCCTAGTGTTTCCTATGAGGGTGCCGCCCGTGCGCTGCACATGAGGCACCAGGGCACGTGCGTTGGGCCGCATCCATGAACCCTGATGTGCATGTGTGCTGCATGTGACCCACTCACTCCGTTCCAAGTCCTGGGGCTATGTTGTCCAGCATGGCACAAAACCCGGGATACTTGAATGACGCAGTGTGCGCGGTGCACGGGCGGCACCCTCTATGCTTTTTGGGTCAAGTGACGGTCCCCCCCATGGGGGGGGGGGATTGCAAGGGGTGGGGGATTACAAGGGGGGTATGAACTTGGAGTAAATGCATTCACCGTATACTTCCTGTGCCTTGAGCATCTTGAGTTGTTGTACAAACCGAATCCTCTGATTCGTCGGACCATTGTCCGACATACTCTTGCGTGTCTGAAAAAGCGAGAATGTCATGCGCAAAGACACCAAACCTTTCACTGGCGGCTGCCAGATCACACATGATCAGATAGGGCTGCGCCCTACTGAGTGATGCACTGGACGCGGCTGGTGCCTACTGAGATCTGGGATGGAAAAGCATATGAAGGCGCGTAGCTCGTGTGTTCAGGGGTGTGGGGCCCCGGTGCAAGAGCGCATGTTCCAGGAGCGCCCCCGAATCCGAAATCGCGAAATCGCGAAGTTGGATCATCGAGCAGCAAAAGTCAGCACAGATCTGCCGCTCATGGCCAAAGGTGGCGGGCTGCCCCGCCACCACCCGCACCGGGCGGCCTCTTCGGATCTTCTCCTCGGCCCAGGGGGAGGAAACCCTGCCCTCTGCAGGCCATCGCTGCGGGGAAATGCCACCCAGAGCACCGCCACGCCGGCCGGGTGGGGGCCCTGTCTGCCAATTGCAGACACTGTCTGCATGTTGTAGACGATCAGCGGTATTGACGGTGTGACGCGCCGAGCGCGCAGCAGGGGTGGATATGGTGAGGGGGGGTGCCCCCCCCCTCCAGCCCCCCCCCCCTCCGATGACGATGACGATGACGATGACGATGACGATGGACCGGTCTGGCTGACCCAGCAGTTTCACGAGAGGGCTGCCAAAAGAAAAAAGCTGCAGCACTTGCTTCCCAGGACTTGAACCAAGGACATTCAAAGCATGTGTCCATGCATATACCACTGAGGCACTGAACAAATCTGCGCAGCAAGAAAGATGGCACACTTCATTGCACAGGGGTTGGTGCATCCAATGCTGACAGTCCAGACAGTCCAATCATTTCTTCACACATTTCGCCAAAACGTAAAGCGAAAGGAGAGCGATCGTCATCGTCATTGCGTCATCACTGCCTCCTGGTTCGGCATCCCCCCCCACCCCACCAAAACCTTGGTATCATCACTAACATATCCACCCCTGGCGCGCAGATCGGCGCAGATCGGCGCAGCACTATGCCGTTGACCGCCAACCGCTTGGGGGGGCTGACTGCCCACGCTCTTGGAACGCCGAGCCTGCGACGGAGAGCTGCTGCTGCCGGCCCCCGACCCGTCAGCGGGCATTGATGAGGACGACGCCACCGCCTGAGGCCCCGTATCCGGGGCAAAAGGGCCCTCCTCCAGAGACGAGCGCTGCAGGAACCGATGGTACTCCCGCCCCAGCTCCTGCAGCATCGTCCGGATGGGCACCTCCTTCCCCACGTGCCAGTGCGCGCCGCTCGCCTTCGACTTCGCCACGTCGGCCTCCTCCGCGTCGCCGGACCGGATGCACGCGAAGCCGGCGTACCCCCGCGCCATCAGCTCCGCCACGATGCTCGTCCCCCGCACCCGGTGGCCGGGGAAGTCCACGTGCTGGTCCACAATGATGATGTCGCCGCGCGCCAGGGCGGCCCGCATGAACGCGTCCACATCCTCAATCCCTTTGCCGTACGTGGCCACGGCGGCGTCGGGCAGCTCCGCCTCCAGGACGCACTTCAGGCTCTTCTGCGCCACGGCGCTGTCGTCGAGCGAGAGGATGTGGAGCCCCGGCGGCAGCGCTTGGTCGGGGGGCAGGCTCACGACGGTTGACCCGTCGCCCAGCTCAGCCGAGCGGGCGGTCGTGTTCACCAGCAGCTCGAAGAAAACCGTGGCCTACAACAATAACAACAACCACCACCACCACCACCACCACCACCACCGCAACCAATACCAACACCAACAGCAACAGCAACAACAACAACAACAGCAACAACAACAGCAACACCAACACCAACAACAACACCAACAACAACAACAGCAGCAACAACAACAACAACAACAACAACAACAACAACAGCAACACCAACAACAACAACAACAACAACAACAACAGCAACAACAACAACACCACCAACAACAACAACAACAACAACAACAACAACAACAACAACAACAACAACAACAACAACAAAAAACAACAACAGCAGCAGCAGCAGCAAAACAACAACAGCAACACCAACAACAACAACAACAACAACAACAACAACAACAACAACAAGAACAAGAACAAGAACAACAACAACAACCTCCTCGCCTAGGGACACAGCACCCTTACGGTTGCTGGCACGGCTATAGAAGAGTGGAGATAGTAGCTCTGTCTAGCGGCGTAAGGCCCTCTTGCCTCCTGCGGATCCGAGGTGTGAACGGTAGGCCTCTGTTGGGAACAAGGCCTGATCCAGGAAACTCGAGGTCGCGATGTGATCAGCATGTGCAAGCAACAGACCAGAAAAAGTTCAGCAGCAAGGTCTTGCACATGGTCTGGGAAGCGCGACAGCGCCTTTGGGCGCCCGCACATGATGTAACCGAGCCGAGGTGTGACCAGCAGGCTGCCAGTGTATTGCACACTGTGCCCATGCGATAGCATGAGGCCTGATCTGAGAAACTCGAGGTCGAGATGTGCACAGCAAGCGACGGGGATCCACGACGGCATCATCAGCGATACCGTGCGCTTGGTCCGGAAAGCTCGGCTATGACATGTTGTTCGAGAGCCCTAGCAGTGCCGCTTGTGCACCAAGGTCAAAGGCTATGCACCGAGGTGTGTCTTCCTGGGGGAGGAAGCCCAGCCGCGAGAGAAAGAACAGGCGCTTCACCGCTACACCGCTACACCGCTACACCGCTACAACAACAACAACAACAGCAGCAACAACAACAACAACAACAACAACAACAACAACAACAACAACAACAACAACAACAACAACAACAACAACAACAACAACAACAACATCAACATCAACAACAACCGTTCGTAACCAATTCAGTCTGGGCTTGGGCACCACCCCTTCCTTGGGCTGCCTTCAACATAGCACTCACCCACACACACCTTGTCCTGCCACAGCGCGGCCTCCATGCCGCACGCGTTGGCCACCGTGCGGATGTCCCGCAGCCCCAGACCGTCCGACAGCGCCGGGCGGGTGCCGTCCCTGGGCAAAGGCGCCTGGGGCTCGGCCGACGACCACCGCTTGTCGAGCGCCGGCCGGGCCGCATTGGCGGCGTTGGTCACCAGAAATCGAACCTGCGTGGGCTCGGCACTGTGGTCAGCGTCGGACCGGAAGCTTGGCGAAGCCGAAGGGCTCGTGGGTGGGAGGTCGATCCGAAGCTTCACTTGGGGATCCTCTGGGCACCCGTGCCGCTTGGCGTTGGTTGCCGCATTGTCCAGGATGATGTTGCACGCCGTCGCATCCAGATCCACGACGACGGAGGGGCACTCCAGCGCCATGTCGCGGCCCCGGACAAAGTCCCTCGCGAACTGCTGGATCTTCACGGCGCAGCGCTTGGCCTCGTAGCGGCCGGCGACGATGCTGAGCATGGCCTCGCGCAGCTTGCACCACGAGATCCCGCGGAATAGGATGTCGCATGCCGTGGACAGCTTCCCCCCGGCCCCGGGGTGCTCGCGCCGGAACAGCTCGATGCACCCGGTGGCATCGGCCATGTTGTTCTTCAGGATGTGGTTCAGCATGCTGTCGGCCCGTTGCCCGTCCCGCAGCGCTTGGACTGCCGCGCGGAGGTCGTCCCGCAGTTGGGACTCCCGTTTGCGCGTGGACTCCGCCACGTGACTCGAGTACACCAAGTAGGCCGTCCAGACAACGGACACGACCACGCGGCACGCCCATGCTCCGTGCATGCCCGGGGACGTGAGGGGCCAGAGGATGAGTATCACCGATTGGACCCCACTGACTGTCGCGGTCATCTTGACGCCCAAGGGGGAGACGAAGCTGGATTGCAGGCAGTTCTGCAGCGTGACGATCAGAAACGTGGCGGTGTCGAGGAAGTCGAACGCGGAGGAACCGAACACCCGCTGCAGTACGGACGAGGCCGGGGAGGCGTCGACGATGTGGAACGGCGGAGTGGTGGGGTGGTGCAGGAGGAGGTCGCGCTGGAACTGCGCCACGAGGGCGTGCCAGTGCCACGCCACCTGGCAGGTCATCAGCACCGACCCGATCCCCAGCAGGTACGCGGCGAAGGGGCGGGCCTTGGGGACGGAATGCGCGGCCAGTGCCGAGGCCAACGGGTACAACAGCGACAGGCCGGCACACCAATCGGCGGCGGGCGGGAGGGATCGAAACCCGTGCTGCATGCACCCGAACACAACCTGCACCACCAGAAGCACGCCCACGGTCGCGGACCACTGGTACAGCTGCTTGGGGCCAACGGCATCCCTCCGACACGGGGCGTGCACGCCCTGGTCCTCCTCCTCCGCCTTCTCCGGCCCATCCGCGGCGCGCTTCGCGCCCGCTCCCTTCCCCTTGGCCTTGGGGCTGCGGTTTGGCTGCGGCACGTCGGTCTCATCAACAATACTGACGTTCAGCATCGAGGGGACGTGCCGACTCGCCGGCACCACGAAGTCGTGCTTGTCCAGTAGCGATGCCTCGTGACTGGCGGAAAGCGAGGCGGTTGTATCGAGCAGCAGCTGAGTGGAAGTCGGGGTCCCAGTCCGGACCGCTGCCGGATGGACGTCGCTGAAGGGATCGCCGAAGGAACTCTCCAAGTCCGCGGGCAGGTTCGTCTTAGTTTGGGGCCCTGCAAGCACTGCTCGGTGGCGAGGCCGGTCCTTAAGAGAAAAAAAAAGTGTTCCGGAACGGCAGTTTTGCACAGCGACCGCGTGTAGCTCATATGTTCATGATGGTTCGTGGCCATTAGCGGTTGGCAGTTGGTGGCGATTGGCGGTGGGCGGTTGGCGGTTGGTGATTGGTGGTTGGTAGTTGGTGGTTGGTGATTGGCAGTGGTAGGCGGTTGGCGGTTGGTCGCCGTTGGCGGTTGGCGGCGGTTGGCGGTTGGCGGTTGGTGGCGGTTGGTGGCAGTTGGTGGTTGGCGGTTGATGGTCCCCGGGGGCAGTCCTCAAGGGCGGTCCTTAGCCAACAAAAAAGTGGGTTCCTTAAGGACCGCCCTGGCGGCCGCTACCACTCTGAAGGCAGAATGCAGTCTCACAGAAGGATGCCTTACACTTGCATCTGCCGAGACAAGGGGTTGCTTTTCGACCCCCCCCCCCCCGCCGCCGCCGTTCCGCTGCACCCATCCACCCACCCACATCACAAGTTTACCAAACGGGGCCGGAAATGTGAAGCCAGTCTTCGGCACCGGCCTCAGACCCCACCCCCCGGTACGACAGTTCGTCTGCTCGTTGTTGTACGGGACCCTGAACAGTCCCCGCGTCATATCTGTTGGGTCGAGTCGATCCTGTCGTTTGTGCCCTTGTTGCTGTCCCCCATTGCATTACCCCCCCCTACCCCCCGACCCATGCAGAGACACCACCAAAGGCACAACGACGGTTTCACCGGGTAGCGGTGCTCCCGCAAGGGCAGTGCTTCCGCAAGGGGAATGAAACTTAGCTTCCGTGTACCCCCAGGACACAGGTATACAATCATTGCTCTTCAGATTAGTACCGAATGTTGCCTTGAGGTCACTGCCACTGCAGTTATCGAATGTTTCTTGGGCTGTCTGGTCAGCCCATCCTTCCCAGGGTGCTGGCTTGCGCAAGGGGGGGGTGGGGGGGGGAATGGGGCCACCCCCCCCCACACACACAAACACAAGTCTTTAAGGCGAAGCTTGGACAAGGGCCATGAGGCAACGGAAACTAGGCTCGCATACGCCCCCGTGTCACAGGCGCATGGTCATAACCACATTGTTCAGTGTTTTGCTTGCTGCACTGCAGCGTAGACCAGTTCTGTACCACACCAGGTGGTTGCTGACTGTGCATTGGCTCTGGTCCTCTGGACACTGAGGTCAGCTCGCACCCACCACCCACCCACAGTGCCGGTCAGTGTCTAACCCTTGCCCTGCAGGTCGTGCCCCTGTCATGCACTTGCTCCCTGGCACGTGAGGACGTGTCGTACTCGAGCCTCGGGGGCGCAAAGGCGCCTTTGGTGGCGCAAGGGCGTCTCAACATTTCAGCAAGTGCTCCGGCTGTCAGGCAACTCAACAGTTCGTTGTTGTACTGTGTATGGCGCATACCATTTCAGTTCCACACCATGCATGCGCATGCTGCCCACATATTCATGCCTACTTGCTTCCGACTTCCTCACATGGGCCGCACTCTCGCAGCCCTAGTCATGCTTCGGCCTTTCAACACGTAACGACGTGTCGAGCCTGTGGCTCAGGGGCGCAATGGCGCCCTGTTATTTCACCATTTGACTGTTCTGTGCTGTCTTGGCGCCCCATACACCCTGGTCAGCTCAAACTCACCACCCTCCCTTTGCGCCGGTTAGCCCCCGATTCTTGCTCTGTTGGTCTCTCTCCCACTCTCTCCCTCCCATTCTCTCCTGCTCTCTCTCCTGCGCCCCACTCTCTCTCTCTCTCCTCTCTGTTGCTCCTCTCAGTTCCTTTCCCACTGCGTCCTATTCTCTCTCTCTCTCTCTCTCTCTCTCTCTCTCTCTCTCTCTTTCCCTCCCTCTCGCCCAAAAAAGGGGGTTCGGGTCGTTCGGTGTATCTCTATCCCCCCCGGGGTTCGAACCATCCTCTACAGGACAGAAGAGGTGTGGTGTACCCACTGGGCCACGTCGATTGGGTATCTGCACCACGTGCTCCAATCTTTCTTTCCTACCCCCCCCCCCCCCCGGTGTCATCCCCTGTCATGCGTATCTTCTTTCACATGGGGGTGTGCTCAGCAGTGTGTAGAGGAACCGCACAGCGTCCCCGGGTACCGGGTCCGCCTGCCTGAAGAGCGTTCTTTGGAACAGCCGCAAGAGGTCCGCTCGGCCTGCCAGCCACACATGCATGCAATCTCCAGTTCTGCTCACCGAGGAGGGCACCGCTCTGTGTCCCTCTGCCGTCGGACAGTGGAGGATCGCCTCCCACTGGAACGGGTGCCACTTGCCTGCACTTTTGGGTCGCCACTGGACCTGCATGTTCGCCAGAGCCTGAGACTTCAGGGTCCAGTTGATCTGGACCATCACCGAGTAGAGCTCCTGATTGCTCATCAGCAATGGTTCCCCATGGTTGTCCACAATCTCGCAGTGCATCCTGGTGTCATGTGGTTGGTCCAGTCGAAGCCAGATCTGCTGATTGCGGGCCCAGGCCATTGTGGTCAGCTCTGCTTCAACTGCTTGCAGTCCTTCATTCGCAATGGCGTCTAGCTGGCTCAGTGCTTGCACTTTGAAACGCTGGCGTTCTTGCTGAGGCTTGACCTTCTTTGGGGCTGGCTGGATGTGTGTGTATGGGCCTTGGACAAGGGGGGGGGGGGGATGGACCAACCAACCAGGACCTGGGACTGTCAGGGGGCATCCAGTCAAGCAATGAAGCAATGAAGCCCCGTTCGTGCGCATGGTATGCTCCCTGCTGTGTGCTGTGCATGCTGCGGGCGAAATTCGGTGGTTGGAGCCAATGCCTGCCAGGAAACACGAACTGGATTGCACAAAGCCTGGAATCATGGATCGGCGAGCCGTACAACTCTGAAACACATAATGCAGTGTCCCACACCAAACCAACGTACCAGTCCAGCAACACTGTGGCAGGGCCACGGTCCTTCAATGGTCGTCTCACCGGCCACCACCCCAATACCCCAACAGCATCTGGTACACGAGCGTTTGCTGATGACAAAAAACAAGTTGGAGACATGCGGTACCCAACCCCACATTTAGGCACAGGGACAGACCATAGTCATCTCTGCAATTAACCTGCCTAAAGGCTAACATCGGTGTTAGTAAGCCAGAGGTTGTGGGTGAACCAACTGCAGATAGTGACGGACTCACCACCGCTGGGGACGGACCAACCCAGAGCAGGGAGCAGACCGACACCACACCACGACAACACACCATGCTGCTATACCACACTTGTCCTGTACATTGTCTACACCATGCATAAGTTTGGGGGTTATGTTAACGCCTTGGTGGTAACCTTTGGCCTCACCAGGTTCACCCGCATCTTCCCTTGCACCCCGCACATCACTAGTGAGGAGACTATCAAGACTCCATTGGAGGAGTGGTTCTGTGTCTATGGTGCACCCACAGAGATTGATTTAGACGAGGACATCCACATACGCTCTGACAGTAGTAGCTGGTACAAGCGTGTCCTCAAGGCCCTCACCATGCAGGTCTCCACTTGGATCCCATACGCGCCTATGCGTAACCCTCTGTGCAATGTTGATTTCTGCCTTGGGCACTGTTTTTCTGAAACTAAATACACTCCACTCAATGGTTGCCTCCTCATGTGCCCATACAGACTCTGGCACATGAGGCCAACGTCCATAGGGTTGATACCTAGTCTGTCTGCGAATGCAAAACTGAGTAAGGTGGAGCAAAATACGCACATGGCCGTGCAGCTCCGTTGCAGAGTGTGTCCACACATTGCGGACAATCCTCCATTGCCACAACCGTGCAAAGAGGTGCACCACCCTTGCACGATAGAAGCCATGGACATCATTATACTCTTGTTGGTCGTCACTCAAAGTTTTCCGACCAATATAAGGTACAGCGGTGTGCAAGCGGCCCTTATAGGCGCCATCATGCTATTTTGCAAACAAATGGGGCGGAGGTCCCCCAGTCCCACCTCCCCTAAGTGCTTGGGTATACAACACATTAGGCACTGAGACCATGCATCGCGCACAGCGCCTACGGACAGGCAGGATCTCAGCGAGGACAACAGCCGTGGGACGAAAACCCCGGAAACTTTTTATACATGTCTGTTATGACCCCGTCTACGCCTGGAGATGAGCCACGCGGCATACGCTCAAGGGCTGCCAGCACCAAATCCTCCGTTAAGGGACGCATCAACAGGGGAATAGCACGTTTGATTTTCTCTGGAATGCCCAGGGATTCAAAATACCGCACCTAGGATTCCGGACTTTCCCCCTCCGCCCCCATAATCCCCGACCAAAAACCCCTCAATGCCGTCGCGATGTCCCCCAACGTCGACAATGGGTTCCCTGGGTTCCCCTGGGAATCTCGCAACCGCTGCAGGCCCTGCAGCTTGCAAAGCCGCCGATGAATTTTCTGCCGCCTCTCCAACTCCGCCTTGCCCCGCTCCTCGCCAGTGAGTAGGACATCGCGCAGCTTGCGCGTGACCGTCTCCTGAGCCACCGCCTCCTTGTGTTCTCCCGCCGCCGCAACTAGTAAAGAATAGGCTGACCGCACACTCTGCGGATGCAAGCCCTTCTCCCGAAGATAATGCCACGACCGAACTGGGGGAGCATTCCCGCACAATCTGCTGCACCGGAGCAGGCATTGCTGCCTGCTTTCGATCCCACGACCTCGCCGCATCACGTAGCACCCGATGGGCCGCCCCCCACCACTCCTCTCCAGTGCCCTGCACACTGGCGAGCTGCTCGCCCAGCGAATGAAGCGACTCTTCATCCTTCAGCAACTCTTCGGGAAACCTCCAGCGCTTCGTGGTACCCATCTCCACGGCGGGAACTAGACGCAACACCACCGTCTTATGATCCGACTTTGTCGTCACCGAAGTGAAGACACCCCCAACATGAGGCGTCACTTTCCATGGCACATGTATTCAATCCAGTCAACGTGGGTTTCCCCCGTCCCGAGCCTTGAAGTCGAAGGTCCACCCCGGGGGTGGGTCCTCCTTGTCATGCACGAATTCCCACGTATCCACCCAACCCTGGGCGGAGATCGCTTCCGCCTCGACCGCACGAGCCCGCACTTTATCATCCGCCTCCTTCTTGGGCACTCGAGCCTGGTCCCTTCCAGGAACCATCATGGAGTTATGATCAGCACAGAAAACAGTCGGTATTGCGTGCAGCTGGCGCAACTCCTCCCCTAGAGTGATCCACTGCTTCCTCTTGACAGAAGCTAAGCAATCGAAATGCGCCGACACCACGCGAACCTCAAAGCCATTGGCATCTGCCAGTTCCACAACCAGAAAGCGACGGCCCAAAGAGCGAAAAGAGTATGACGAACAAACTGACCATTTGGGGGCCTTCCAGAGGATGCCCACGCCGCCAATGCCATCAGACTCTTGCAAATGTGACAGAAACTCGTAGCCATGAGAACGCAACCAGATAATCCCGGAGGACAGCACCGCCTCCGTTTGTATGTGGTGCTCCTTAATGGTAGCTATATGGATGTTCAGCTCTCTGAGCATCTTGACAAGCAAGTGCTGGCGTGGTAGGGTCGCCTTACCCACGTGGACGTCTGTGAACCAGCCGTTCAAATTAGACGGGCTAACTGCCAACTCCGGGCAGTCATGAAGCCAGGTCAGCTGCATCGCTTATGCTTTGAGAACTTCACCGCATCAACAATCATGGGGTCTGTCTTCGGCACAAGCGAGGTATCCGCTGCGTCTTTTCCGGAACCGGGGGGCCGGCCTTTGGCGTTGCCTGCCTGAAGCAACTTGAGCCTACCATACTCGTGGGCTTATATTGTGGTGACGTTGCCGTTGGAGCTTTGGAAGACCGTGTCAGTGAGCTTGCCCATGCTGGGGCCTGCAATGGCCCACGCAGCGTACGCACCGCTCCGACGCTCCACTTGACCCGCCCCACCTTGAACTCGGTAAGACCTTTATTCTTTACCCCACGCGACACCATGGCCTCCACATCTTCTTGCAGACACCAGGGTGGAACATCAACAGCATACACAATCTCGGTGCCTTGCCATTCCTTGGGCAGAGAACCCAAAGAGCCTGATGTGCTCCCACCCGCATCTGTGGAGTCCACGGAGGACCCCAGAGCCTCGTCCCTGAGCACCAGAGACAGGTTCCTGTCAAACGTGGGACATTCTGCATGAGGAACTCTTTGCCCTCGTCCGTGAGCCCGAGCCGCATCTTGCGTGGACCCAGGATTTGAATCGCTAGAGGCAACCCCTTTCGGAAGAGCTTTGGTTGGAAATCATCATTTCCCCAAAAGGTCGCGAGCACGTACGAAAACGTGTATGCAGCGTGCTTAACTTTGTTTTGCTTCGTAACATAACACTCGTACTTGTGGGGCATACTCGTGATAGTAGACCCCTTGTACCAACCCACATGCATGACAGCAAAGCGCGGGCGGTTGCCAAGTCTCTCGACCATGTTGAATAACTTCTGTTCCTCCATCTGTATGACAAAAAGCTTGGTCTTTTCAGCGAAGCCCGGCATGAGGTTGAGCTCCCCCGGCTTTACTCCCAGGAACTTGAACATCGCGTGTCCCCGGTGAACATGATATTGCACGAAACAATAATCGGACCTCTCCTGCGGCGTCTAGTAAACCACTGCGTCGGGCTAGCGCCCTGGGGGCATCAATCTGAGACACTCAAATTTTGCGCTCGCAAAGTTGGAACGGCTCTCTGGTGTAGACGTGGTGATCCACAGCCGAACACTGCGCTTATCAGGCATCAGGGTCAAAAGCATGTCTGATCTGGCCAGTGTGGCTAGGCGAACCCCGACTAACTCCTCAGGCTCCAAGCACTGATCCAGGAAGGATTTGTCGTTGTCCAGTACAGGGGGGGGGAAAATTTAGTATGGGAAAATTTTTGCCCGGAAAAATTCCGCCGGGGAAAAATTCCGCCACAATGGTTAAAAGTGATGGGAAAAATTGCGCCACACTTTTCCATGGTGAAGGGCAAGGCCTAAGGTCGGCTCTCCTTATTGAGGGGGACACCACTTGAGGAAAACCTGTGATGAGGGTCTAGTTTGCTCAGGTCCACGCACTTCCCCGCACTGCAAGTGGCATCCAAATTACTGATTGCGCCCAGCCGCTGACCCTGGTCGTAACTCCCCAATTAGGAGTCCTCGGGCCTTGCTCTTTATCTTTTTGCCATTCCTTTTGGGTATTTTTTGTTGTGGCCCCCCACTATTTTTCTCGAAACATTGTCGGGCAGTTCACAGGAAACAGATTGCCAGAAAAAAAGTTGACAACATATATCAAATATATTATTGCCCCAGCTCTGTACCGACAGACACAGACAATCATGGGCGCCACTAAAAAAAAACACACTCAAATCCGCCGTTTCTTGGACAGTGGAAGGGTGGTACTAGGAGGACGCTTTGTGGCAGCCACTGAACGTTTGGCCTCATCCACAAGCAAGTGCGCCACCCCAGCTGGCACACCACAGGCACCTACAGAGAACACAGTGTCAGTTGACACTGCGCTCACTATTAACTGGCAACTACATGTGGTAGGCAGCCTGAAGTGCCCTGAAGGATAGAACCCTGACCATCCATCCACGTGACGTATCTAATTCTGCACACCCCTCCCCCGATCATACCCCCCCCCCCCCCCAGCACAGGGTACAAATTTTGAACTTGATGTCCAAAAAAAAGTATGGGAAAAATTCCGCCACAATCGTTAAAAGTGATGGGAAAAATTGCGCCAGAACTGGCCGTACGAAATTTTTCCAGACAGGTTTCTTCCCATACTAAGTTTTTCCCCCCCCCGTATAAACATGATGTAGACAACGTTTCCCAACTCAGAGCGAAATCGCACAAACTGATCAACATATTTGTTTACCTCAGCAATTTGTGTCGAATGAACAACAAAGCCAACGTCGGGCCGAGCACCATACACAACTTTCTGCAGCATTTCAGGGGAATCAATCTTAGTTACAGCTT
The DNA here is from genome assembly GCA_964036045.1 of Eutreptiella sp. 'Long Island Sound 2002'. NCBI lineage: Eukaryota > Euglenozoa > Euglenophyceae > Eutreptiales > Eutreptiaceae > Eutreptiella > Eutreptiella sp. 'Long Island Sound 2002'. The sequence goes on along the minus strand of OZ038400.1, from coordinate 3,086,132 downwards.
GATACGTCATGTGAACCACTTTGGATCCTTGAGCGAGAATGGCACAATCTTCCAAGATATAATCGAGATGGTCAATTGATCCAAGGGCAGCGATCTGGCGGCTCTCATTCGCCAGGAGTTGATCGCTAGACGGGGTTGGTGGTCGGCATGAAAGGCGCGGGCATCCATTTAGCCGGATCGCCGTCTCATGAGAGGGGGAAGGGGGTTGTGTTCACCAAGCGCGCGCTGGGTGACTGATGCCACTCACCGGCCTCACCGGCCTGATGTGGGAGCAAGAAAATCACAGGGCCTGTGGGCCCTCCATAGCGTGAAAAAACATCATTGCTCCCATCCTCAAAACCCCGGGGGGGGGGGGGGGGCTGGGGGGTGTCGCATACAAGGACTGCCCCCCCCCCCCTCCGTGGTAGCATCCACGCATGCATTCAGTGCAACTTATTCCTATTACATACCCCTCCCAAAACCTGACATACACCTATGGAAGGGTTTGATAATCATCTTGTGGGGATGAGTTGTTGTGCCACATATAAAACTGATGGGTGCCAAAAACAGCTTTGATATTGGTGCACCATGAGATTAAAATACCACGAAGACCTCCACACTTTGCTACCAAGCCCCTGCCCCTAGTTGTTCAAGCTGGGCCTACCTTGCTTCAGGGCCTAGCTGTCCAAAATATTGTACAACATCCTTCAGTGATCCTACCTTTCTATAGACCTTCTTTTTTGCGTGGCGGTTTCTATAGACTTTCTTTCTGTAGACTTGAGAGCCGTGCTTCAACCCTTAGCTGTCTAGGACTAAGCCTGTGATTGCAAGGGGTGGGAGATTGCAAGGGGGGTACAGGGTACAGAAAATGGCAACCCATTCGGCACATTACTATGTTTCACCTGAGATCTGCTCCTGTTCCTGGCATGATTTTTGTTTCCAGTGGCTCACTTTTCCCCCTATGGGGCTCAACCAGAAAATCAAACTGTTTTCAGAGGTACAATAACAACAGTTCCCATGCCCACACGTGAACAGGGCAACGTGGCCTGAGATGCAACCGTCACCACTGCCCACAACCAATGCCCTGCGGTCCCTGCAAGAACAAAAACACAAAGAAAAAGTGGAGCAAAACCATGGAACTGTTCCACACGGACAGTGCAGAAACCTAACGCTGGGCAGGTACTGTCCACTGACCGTCTGTGTGCTCCCCAAAAGAGAGCACCCTATCGAATTGAGGCGCGAAGCCCACAGCCAGGGCAAGCAGGGTCTTAGCCCAGATGGGCCAGCACCAAGGCAACTGCAGTGGCAGTGCCTTCATCGACATATATAAAAACAGCCACGGAAAAACAAACCCAAACCACAAAATGAGCCCAAGTGGAGCGAGAGACCAAAGGGCTTCTCAGGCAAAAAGAAACCAAGAAGACACACACCTGTGCCTCAACAAATGCACATATGCTGGCGCGGAAGGCCACTAGAGGCTTGGCGCCGCAATCATATTTACATGCAAATCATTTGATCAAGGCGGGAGGAAAATGCGGGGGGGGGGGGGGGGGACACGGAGGCCCATTTTCCCAACCACCCCCCCCCCTTGGCCGCTGTGACGGCAGGGGGGGTTCAGGGCGGGGGTGCCCGACCTGCCGTGCCGAAAGGGGGGGGGGGTGGGGGGGGTCAACCCAACATCTATGGCTCAAAATGATACCCACGTCGCGCTGATCATTCTGACTACTCAAATGTGGGAGGGGGGGGGGGGGGATTATTGGTGGAAAAAACTTTTTCGGGCCAAAATTTTGTGTTCCTGCACCTTCGACGCCAACAACCGTTCTTACACAAAACAAAGGGCCCGACACGGAACCCCATTTCTCCAACCCCCCCCCCTCCTTTGGCGGGCGTCCATGTCAGCCCCCCCCCCCCCCCGCAGAGCAATTTTCAGGTCGCCCAAGGATTCAAAGGCACCCACGGAAGGGAGGGTGCATGCTCCAGGACGCACATGCACATCAGCCACTCACTTGCACCCACACATGGATGCGCACAGACATCCACACACACTCTCCTGTTTTGTTGCTCGACTTTCGAAGTGTGCGACTTCAGCCGGCTGGCTGGGAGTGCTGCGAAAGTGCTCAGGTAAGATCCTGGAGTCCACTGTCTCTGAGATCTGACAATGTCCAACCCCCACAGGGTAAGTGTGTTGATGGGGCTGTTCATTCCATACCCGCTGGTTAGAGGACACCGTCTAGTACAGCATGTGCTGTCACGCCGTAGAGGCAGAATCAGAAGATCGCGAAGAACGTACAATGTTGGCATCCAGTGGACCGCTGACACATCAAAATTGAATAATGCAATATCTGCATGTCGTGCTACAAGGCCAAGGGGGCGAAGACGGTAACACCTCAGAGTCGAGCAAAGATGTAACACACATACACACACCCTCTCATCCACACGCAGACGTGCAAGCACATCAACATACATACTCAGGAATCAGTCGCCGCTTCGGGGCAGTCTTTCACCCACGAGTGGACGCTTAAGTGCATCAACACACTCGAGCGCAAAAACACTTAACCCTTATTGCTTTTGCGACACCTGATCCTGTTGTCTCTAACTTTGACTGGCCCACCCACAGTGACCACCAGCGCGTTCAGAGCATCCATAAAAGTCCCCAAAAAGCCCTTTGTTCCGGTTGACTGAGGACCTGGCTCCAGCGGTCTCTCGTCTTCGTGTTGGAGGCTGGTTGGCGGCGCTCTCTGAATGCTTGCTTGCTTGCGTCTTCGTCCGTTGACAAACTGTGCATGCCAAACAATCTTCAATCGCCCTGGCTTTCGGCAACATGAACCACTGCTGGACATGCATGAAACTCAATTGCATTCAGCTACCCCGCCCCCCCCCTTGGAATCTCCCCCCCTAGCGCGCAACGGTCTCCCGGGGGGGGAGGGGAGACGGTCACCAAGTGACGGTCTCCCCCCCCCACGAATTCTAGTATAACCTAAAGAAGATTTTATTCGGCGCCTTTGGCGCCTAGTATTTCCTTTGCTTTTGGGGCCAAGTGACAGTCTCCTGGGTGGGTGGGGGGGGGGGGATTGCAACGGGGAGGGGGGTACATCTGGTACCCCCCACCCCTCGTATAAGCTACGCCAATGTACACAACTATTATGGTCCCTACGCCTTTTGTAGCTTGGACAAGGGCGTGGCTTGCGCACAACACACACAACTGCTGACACACACGTGCGCAGGCCACATGTGCTAAAATTGGCAATTCAGGACCTATGGGATGCATCAGAAAAAAATTCCTGGTGCACCAGCAGGGGGCCACATGTGCTGCAATTGGCAAATGTGACGACAAACCCATGTCTTATGTGGCTACACTACATATGGTACATAATTAAATTACGTACCAAATTACTACGGTCCCTACGACTACTGTAGCTTGGACAAGGGCGTAGCTTATCTGCAGAGCGGTGGAAAGTCCAGCAATACGTCCCCACCGACAGACGTATGCCCTCATCAAGTATCACGCGGCGGAGCCGCGACACACATTGTCCCATCTGTCCAGCGAAGCGCCACTGCTCATCCTCAGATACGGCGCCGGAGGCGCCGCCACAGCTCGTCAGGATAGGTCAGGTCTCCCTCCCTACCCTCAGCAGGAACTGGGTTGAGCTGGCTTGTACCTCCAAAAGTAAAAACCACCCCCCGTGTCGTCCACTACGATGAACCCCCAGCGGCCTGCCCGCCGGGATTCGAACCCACGACCGATGACGTGGGAGACAAGCGTGTTTCCGATATGCTATTGTCCGATGTGCTGTGTACCGGCCGTTCCAACCACCAGGCCTCCCCCCCCCCCGCTGGCCCCAGCAGTGGCTGCTGCGGTTTGCACTTAGTGCAGACCTTCAAGGCTCAAATCGGCCACGTCCGCCGATCCCCGGTTGCGTGTCCGCCGCCTTCGCCACCAATGGTGACAAGGGAGCCACGCGTGTTTCTGGTATGCTCCTCCCCTGTGGTCTCTCTCGTCCTGCCCTCACTCACGCCCGATCGGCCCTCCTGCCCCTCTTCCTGGGATTGTCACTGACATCCGTACTGTAGTCCTCACTTTCCGCCCACCCCTGTGAATCCGAACTCGTAAACGCCCCTGATGACTCCCCTTCCCCAAACAGGCTCCCTGTGGTAAACGAGTGGCCGCTGTCGCTGGCTTCCCCCTCCCCTGAAGACATCTCCTCGAGTCCCAACTCCTCCCACTGCTGTTCCAGGCAGCGTCGTTTCGGGGGGGACTCTTCATTGTAGGGATGCAGCAGCCTCCCCTGTTCTGCAAGGCGATCTGCCTGTTCATTCCCCTCCACCCCCAGGTGGGACGGCACCCACCGCACCTGGAGTCGGTCCCCTGCGAGCTCCCGCTCTGCCAGGACCGCAATCCACAGGTCCTTGTGCTCCACGTCCCTTCCTGATACCCTCCACTGGTGGCGCTGCCACTTGCTGGACCACTGTGTGATCCCCTTGTACACATACTCTGAGTCCAGCACCACTACCATGCGCTCTCCCCACTGCCGACCGCGTACCGCACATAGAACTCCCCCAGGTCTACCCACCGTAGCACTCCTTTCTTTAGCAGGGCCGGACAATGGTATGTTAGGTGAAAGGAGTTAGCAAACAATGCATTGTGCCAAACCGGCATCAATGGCAGCCTTGCCGTTGGAGGGGGGGGAACGCCCCCCCCCCACCTGCGTACCGCTGAGTAACTCTTCAACGAACCTTGCAAAAAGGAGGGTACCGACAGTGGCAACGGGCTCATCTGAAAAAACGGCAGGAATTCCTCATCAAACAGCATCCCCTGCATCCCCGCCCACCTGCGAAATGGCCCCACGTGTCGCTCTGGAAACCGTGACGGTCTCTGCACGTATTGGGCGAACGTGTGGCTGTGGGTCCACTGTGCGTATGAGGATAGGCTCGCCTGTCCCAAGCCCCCCTCCCGGGGGGGCCGCACCAAAATCGACATTGTGAGGTCCCACGTGCTGATTCCTAGTGCCGTCCGGTGCACCATGTCCAGCTGTGAGCACACATGCTGTGACGGCTGATACGCCCTGGCTGTCAAATAACAGACTGGTGCCACCCAGGAAGCGAACAAGAAAGCCTTTTCCTCTAGTCCCAGCGGCAGTGCCGCCATTGCCTTGGCGCGCAGGAGCATCCGCGCAATGACCCTCGCGTACGCCGCATCAGGCGTGATGTTGCCTAGCTGCACGCCTAAGTATCTTACGTTCTTCTTTACGATCACCCCTGCCACTGTCTCCGGCTGGGGGTCGAGCCCCGGACTCTTCAGGATGGCATACGTTTTTTGGGTGTTCACCTGGAGCCAAGAAAAAATCCCAAAAACCCGCAGTCTGTACATCACCACCCGCAGGTCTCTTCGGTGCTGTAGACCACATCCTGGTACACAGAAAAGAATGTCATCTGCATAAAGCAGGATCTGCACGTCGACGTGCAGGGATTTGATGTCATAAATGAGAAAAACAGTAATCACATCAAATAGCAGCGGAGACAGCGGGTCCCCCGTGCCGGATCCCTGACCTAGGGTGCAAAAGCACTGACGGCTCAAACGTGCGACCCACGCAGAAAAGGACTGGCGCTGCCATCACCGACAACAGCAGTTTCACGTACTGTTCCTGCAGCCCTAAAAACCGCAATGACGCTTCCATCATTGTGAATGCCACCGAGTCATATGCCTTTCGAAAATCTACTGCCACCATGATTTGCTCTGGGAGCCGTTCCCACTCCCACCGTGCATACACAATGTGGTCTACCATGTGCCGTCCCGGTAAAAAACCCTTCTGCTCCTGTGGAATCAGCTGCTGCAGAGCATCTATGGTCTGGATATACCTCTGCTGGGATGCCGTCCATACCCGGGGCCGAGCCCCTTTTCATCCGCTCGAGCCCTGCCACCACTATGTCTGCACTCAACTCCCTAAACAACAGGGGCATCGCCTGCCGTACCCTCTGGGGTATAGGCAGTGTCTCAATATACCGCTGACACTCTTCAATCCCTCATCCCCCCCCACCCATCACCCCCCCCCCAAAATTCTTGCAGGCAGCGCGCCACTGCTGCGGGAGCCTCGTGAAGCACCCCCGCCCGGTCCCGCACTTTCGTCAAGTACTGCCGCTCGCGCAGCTGTCGCACCAGCTCAAAGATGCGTGTGCGGCGTTCCGACTGCCGCCGACTTCTCTCTTCCCTTGACAACAGCTGTGACCGAAGCTTTGACACCATTCTCTCTTGGAACTCCTCGTGCTGCTCCTGCGACTGCAGTCGCACCAGCCGCTGGTACGCCGATGACACTGTGGGCTCTTCGTAGCCCAGGTCTTGCAAAAATTCAACTGCACCCGGCGCAAGCCACACCGGCGTACTCTCCCGCACTAGAGCCTGCAACTGCAAGGGCGTAGCTTATACAAGGATGGGAAGGGGAGACGGTCACCAAGTGACGGTCTTGCCCCACCGAATTCTAGTATAACCTAAAGAAAATTCTTGTTCGGCGCCCTTGGCGCCTTGTATTTCCTTTGCTTTTTGGGCCAAGTGACAGTCTCCCGGGTGGGGGGGGGGGATTCAAGGGGGGGGGGGGATTGCAACCGGGAGGGGGGTACATCTGGTACATCCAGACTGTAAAAACTGTCACCATTCTCTCAGAGAAAGAGCAATACTATTCAACAATGTTCCGACACAAAGCGCATCAATCTGAGACGTGGAACAAATCAGAGCATTTGCAATGAGTCTGTACAACAACTTAAGATGCTCAGGGATCTGATGACTGCAACAACCCCAGATGTAGCAAGTCAGCAGGGAAAATGCAGGCTTCGACAAAATGTCTCCTGGGACTTTCTCCTGCAGCACACAGTGCACCTTACTTTGGACCACATTTCCCAGGAATGCTTGTAAATTCTCCAACAAAACGCCCAATTAGTGGGAGATGGAATGAGGGATTGATGGTAAGGCAGACAGGAGGCAGAGTCTTGCGGTGTGAGGCACATGGCAGTCATTGCAATTGTCAATAAAGACCCCTCAACAGGGGGTGGGTCTGACAGCATGCCGCGTTCCGGCTGCTGTAGAGCAAATTGCATCGACACCTGCCGGTCAAGCTCTGATACCAAGCAAGTTTCAGCTGCTTGCAGGTCATCGATGTGGCGTGCTGGTATCCAAGCGGTACCTCCAACACGAATGCCTAGCCAGACAGTCCGAAACGGGGTCCTGGTGTCCGAAACGGGGTCCCCGTGTCCGAAACGGGGTCCCCGGTTTAGAAACGGGGCCCTGGTGTGCGAAACGGGGTCCTGAGTCCGAAACGGGGTCCTGAATCCGAAATGGGGTCCTGAATCCGAAACGGGGTCCTGAATCCGAAATGGGGTCCTGAATCCGAAACGGGGTCCTGGTGTCCGAAACGGGGTCCTGGTGAGAGCGATGAACTTCTGCTACTGCGTGGGCGTGTGTCCTAGTGCATGTTTCTGCCGTTGATACCAATCGGACACAACCACAGGGACACGCACCTGATGCATTTCGCACACCCAAGCAGGAAAGCCCTGGAGGGGGACGTGAAAATCACAAGAACACAGTCCCCAACATTGCAAACAGATGGGCCTGAATCAGGCATGGTACTGTCACATGTCGCATGCCAGGGAGTTCTGCTGTAGGTTGTTGCACTTCCCACAGTCATTCGCGGGTTCACCATTCCGATGGCAATCAGTTTGCAGAAGATTTCAGTACCATTCCAACGAGTTGCACTTGCAAGGGAACAGAGTGCGTCACTGGTCCAATCTGCAAGCAAACTTCAAGACCTCTATTAGAACACCATGTTGTCGCGAACCAGAAAACCCTTTGCACCCTCACACACCAGTTTCACCACGTAACGTGCCCATACATTCAACAGGCAGACGGGACGCGGAGTTTTGCCATGCGAGACACATGGCAGTCGTTACTATTCTCACGAAAGACCCCTCGTCTGGGGTTGGGCCTGACAGCATTCCGGGTTCCAACTGCTTTCGAGCAAATTGCATTGACACCTGCAGGCCAAGTTCTGATGAAGACCAAGTATCAGCAGCTGGTATTTGTTCAGTCTGTCCACTGTGACAGTCCCCCAACCCCAGTTCCAGTGTACCCTAAAGAAAAACTTTCTTCGGCGCCTTCGGCGCCTAGTGTTTCCTATGAGGGTGCTGCCCGCGCGGTGCACATGAGGCACCAGGGCACGTGCGTTGGGCCCCATCCATGAACCCTGATGTGCATGTGTGCTGCATGTGACCCACTCACTCCATTCCAAGTCCTGGGGCTATGTTGTCCAGCATGGCACAAAACCCGGGATACTTGAATGACGCAGTGTGCGCGGTGCACGGGCGGCACCCTCTATGCTTTTTGGGTCAAGTGACGGTCCCCCCCATGGGGGGGGGGGGGGATTGCAAGGGGTGGGGGATTACAAGGGGGGTATGAACTTGGAGTAATTGCATTCACCGTATACTTCCTGTGCCTTGAGCATCTTGAGTTGTTGTACAGACCCAATCCTCTGATTCGTCGGACCATTGTCGGACATACTCTTGCGTGTCTGAAAAAGCGAGAATGTCATGCGCAAAGACACCAAACCTTTCACTGGCGGCTGCCAGATCACACATGATCAGATAGGGCTGCGCCCTACTGAGTGATGCACTGGACGCGGCTGGTGCCTACTGAGATCTGGGATGGAAAAGCATATGAAGGCGCGTAGCTCGTGTGTTCAGGGGTGTGGGGCCCCGGTGCAAGAGCGCATGTTCCAGGAGCGCCCCCGAATCCGAAATCGCGAAATCGCGAAGTTGGATCATCGAGCAGCAAAAGTCAGCACAGATCTGCCGCTCATGGCCAAAGGTGGCGGGCTGCCCCGCCACCACCCGCACCGGGCGGCCTCTTCGGATCTTCTCCTCGGCCCAGGGGGAGGAAACCCTGCCCTCTGCAGGCCATCGCTGCGGGGAAATGCCACCCAGAGCACCGCCACGCCGGCCGGGTGGGGGCCCTGTCTGCCAATTGCAGACACTGTCTGCATGTTTTAGACGATCAGCGGTATTGACGGTGTGACGCGCCGAGCGCGCAGCAGGGGTGGATATGGTGCAGGGGGGTGCCCCCCCCCTCCAGCCCCCCCCCCCCCCCCCCGCCTCCGATGACGATGACGATGACAATGGACCGGTCTGGCCGAACCAGCAGTTTCACGAGAGGGCTACCAAAAGAAAAAAGCTGCAGCAATTGCTTCCCAGGACTTGTACCAAGGACATTCAAAGCATGTGTCCATGCATATACCACTGAGGCACTGAACAAATCTGCGCAGCAAGAAAGATGGCACACTTCATTGCACAGGGGTTGGTGCATCCAATGCTGACGGTCCAGACAGTCCAATCATTTCTTCACACATTTCGCCAAAACGTAAAGCGAAAGGAGAGCAATCGTCATCGTCATTGCGTCATCACTGCCTCCTGGTTCGGCATCCCCCCCCACCCCACACCCACCTTGGTAATGTCATCACTGTCATATCATGTCATCACTGTCATATCACTTAATGTCATCACTGTCATATCCACCCCTGGCGCGCAGATAGGCGCAGATCGGCGCAGCACCATGCCGTTGACCGCCAACCGCTTGGGGGGGCTGGCTGCCCACGCTCTTGGAACGCCGAGCCTGCGACGGAGAGCTGCTGCTGCCGACCTCCTATACACATAACTCATTCACATGTTCATATGGATCACAGAGCAAGGATGGAACGAGCTCATCAAAAATAAAAGGTCCATGGTCCAATCCACAGTCAAGTAGCAAGCAATACGAACGAGAGGCAGGCAGGATGAAGCAAAGAATGCTCACAATGCACAGATGTATCACACAAGATAATCGGATCAGGAGAAGCGCAAGTCCAGAGATCTAAAAGTGGAGAATGAACAAACATAAACAATACAATTGGACAGTCATCCTGAGTCTGAAACGGGGTCCTGGTGTCCGAAACGGGGTCCTGAATCCGAAACGGGGTCCTGGTGTCCGAAACGGGGTCCTGGTGAGAGCGATGAACTTCTGCTACTGCGTGGGCATGTGTCCTAGTGCATGTTTCTGCCGTTGATACCAATCGGACACAACCACAGGGACACGCACCTGATGCATTTCGCACACCCAAGCAGGAAAGCCCTGGAGGGGGACGTGAAAATCACAAGAACACAGTCCCCAACATTGCAAACAGATGGGCCTGAATCAGGCATGGCACTGTCACATGTCGCATGCCAGGGAGTTCTGCTGTAGGTTGTTGCACTTCCCACAGTCATTCGCGGGTTCACCATTCCGATGGCAATCAGTTTGCAGAAGATTTCAGTGCCATTCCAACGAGTTGCACTTGCAAGGGAACAGAGTGCGTCACTGGTCCAATCTGCAAGCAAACTTCAAGACCTCTATTAGAACACCATGTTGTCGCGAACCAGAAAGCCCTTTGCACCCTCACACACCAGTTTCACCACGTAACGTGCCCATACATTCAACAGGCAGACGGGACGCGGAGTTTTGCCATGCGAGACACATGGCAGTCGTTACTATTCTCACGAAAGACCCCTCGTCTGGGGTTGGGCCTGACAGCATTCCGGGTTCCAACTGCTTTCGAGCAAATTGCATTGACACCTGCAGGCCAAGTTCTGATGAAGACCAAGTATCAGCAGCTGGTATTTGTTCAGTCTGTCCACTGTGACAGTCCCCCAACCCCAGTTCCAGTGTACCCTAAAGAAAAACTTTCTTCGGCGCCTTCGGCGCCTAGTGTTTCCTATGAGGGTGCCGCCCGTGCGCTGCACATGAGGCACCAGGGCACGTGCGTTGGGCCGCATCCATGAACCCTGATGTGCATGTGTGCTGCATGTGACCCACTCACTCCGTTCCAAGTCCTGGGGCTATGTTGTCCAGCATGGCACAAAACCCGGGATACTTGAATGACGCAGTGTGCGCGGTGCACGGGCGGCACCCTCTATGCTTTTTGGGTCAAGTGACGGTCCCCCCCATGGGGCGGGGGGATTGCAAGGGGTGGGGGATTACAAGGGGGGTATGAACTTGGAGTAAATGCATTCACCGTATACTTCCTGTGCCTTGAGCATCTTGAGTTGTTGTACAAACCGAATCCTCTGATTCGTCGGACCATTGTCGGACATACTCTTGCGTGTCTGAAAAAGCGAGAATGTCAAGCGTCAAGACACCAAACCTTTCACTGGCGGCTGCCAGATCACACATGATCAGATAGGGCTGCGCCCTACTGAGTGATGCACTGGACGCGGCTGGTGCCTACTGAGATCTGGGATGGAAAAGCATATGAAGGCGCGTAGCTCGTGTGTTCAGGGGTGTGGGGCCCCGGTGCAAGAGCGCATGTTCCAGGAGCGCCCCCGAATCCGAAATCGCGAAATCGCGAAGTTGGATCATCGAGCAGCAAAAGTCAGCACAGATCTGCCGCTCATGGCCAAAGGTGGCGGGCTGCCCCGCCACCACCCGCACCGGGCGGCCTCTTCGGATCTTCTCCTCGGCCCAGGGGGAGGAAACCCTGCCCTCTGCAGGCCATCGCTGCGGGGAAATGCCACCCAGAGCACCGCCACGCCGGCCGGGTGGGGGCCCTGTCTGCCAATTGCAGACACTGTCTGCATGTTGTAGACAATCAGCGGTATTGACGGTGTGACGCGCCGAGCGCGCAGCAGGGGTGGATATGGTGCGGGGGGGTGCCCCCCCCCTCCAGCCCCCCCCGCCCCCCCCTCCGATGACGATGACGATGACGATGGACCGGTCTGGCCGAACCAGCAGTTTCACGAGAGGGCTACCAAAAGAAAAAAGCTGCAGCAATTGCTTCCCAGGACTTGTACCAAGGACATTCAAAGCATGTGTCCATGCATATACCACTGAGGCACTGAACAAATCTGCGCAGCAAGAAAGATGGCACACTTCATTGCACAGGGGTTGGTGCATCCAATGCTGACGGTCCAGACAGTCCAATCATTTCTTCACACATTTCGCCAAAACGTAAAGCGAAAGGAGAGCAATCGTCATCGTCATTGCGTCATCACTGCCTCCTGGTTCGGCATCCCCCCCCACCCCACACCCACCTTGGTAATGTCATCACTGTCATATCATGTCATCACTGTCATATCACTTAATGTCATCACTGTCATATCCACCCCTGGCGCGCAGATAGGCGCAGATCGGCGCAGCACCATGCCGTTGACCGCCAACCGCTTGGGGGGGCTGGCTGCCCACGCTCTTGGAACGCCGAGCCTGCGACGGAGAGCTGCTGCTGCCGACCTCCTATACACATAACTCATTCACATGTTCATATGGATCACAGAGCAAGGATGGAACGAGCTCATCAAAAATAAAAGGTCCATGGTCCAATCCACAGTCAAGTAGCAAGCAATACGAACGAGAGGCAGGCAGGATGAAGCAAAGAATGCTCACAATGCACAGATGTATCACACAAGATAATCGGATCAGGAGAAGCGCAAGTCCAGAGATCTAAAAGTGGAGAATGAACAAACATAAACAATACAATTGGACAGTCATCCTGAGTCTGAAACGGGGTCCTGGTGTCCGAAACGGGGTCCCCGTGTCCGAAACGGGGTCCTGGTGTCCGAAACGGGGTCCTGGTGAGAGCGATGAACTTCTGCTACTGCGTGGGCATGTGTCCTAGTGCATGTTTCTGCCGTTGATACCAATCGGACACAACCACAGGGACACGCACCTGATGCATTTCGCACACCCAAGCAGGAAAGCCCTGGAGGGGGACGTGAAAATCACAAGAACACAGTCCCCAACATTGCAAACAGATGGGCCTGAATCAGGCATGGCACTGTCACATGTCGCATGCCAGGGAGTTCTGCTGTAGGTTGTTGCACTTCCCACAGTCATTCGCGGGTTCACCATTCCGATGGCAATCAGTTTGCAGAAGATTTCAGTGCCATTCCAACGAGTTGCACTTGCAAGGGAACAGAGTGCGTCACTGGTCCAATCTGCAAGCAAACTTCAAGACCTCTATTAGAACACCATGTTGTCGCGAACCAGAAAGCCCTTTGCTCCCTCACACACCAGTTTCACCACGTAACGTGCCCATACATTCAACAGGCAGACAGGACGCGGAGTTTTGCCATGCGAGACACATGGCAGTCGTTACTATTCTCACGAAAGACCCCTCGTCTGGGGTTGGGCCTGACAGCATTCCGGGTTCCAACTGCTTTCGAGCAAATTGCATTGACACCTGCAGGCCAAGTTCTGATGAAGACCAAGTATCAGCAGCTGGTATTTGTTCAGTCTGTCCACTGTGACAGTCCCCCAACCCCAGTTCCAGTGTACCCTAAAGAAAAAATTTCTTCGGCGCCTTCGGCGCCTAGTGTTTCCTATGAGGGTGCCGCCCGTGCGCTGCACATGAGGCACCAGGGCACGTGCGTTGGGCCGCATCCATGAACCCTGATGTGCATGTGTGCTGCATGTGACCCACTCACTCCGTTCCAAGTCCTGGGGCTATGTTGTCCAGCATGGCACAAAACCCGGGATACTTGAATGACGCAGTGTGCGCGGTGCACGGGCGGCACCCTCTATGCTTTTTGGGTCAAGTGACGGTCCCCCCCATGGGGGGCGGGGGGATTGCAAGGGGTGGGGGATTACAAGGGGGGTATGAACTTGGAGTAAATGCATTCACCGTATACTTCCTGTGCCTTGAGCATCTTGAGTTGTTGTACAAACCGAATCCTCTGATTCGTCGGACCATTGTCGGACATACTCTTGCGTGTCTGAAAAAGCGAGAATGTCATGCGCAAAGACACCAAACCTTTCACTGGCGGCTGCCAGATCACACATGATCAGATAGGGCTGCGCCCTACTGAGTGATGCACTGGACGCGGCTGGTGCCTACTGAGATCTGGGATGGAAAAGCATATGAAGGCGCGTAGCTCGTGTGTTCAGGGGTGTGGGGCCCCGGTGCAAGGGCGCATGTTCCAGGAGCGCCCCCGAATCCGAAATCGCGAAATCGCGAAGTTGGATCATCGAGCAGCAAAAGTCAGCACAGATCTGCCGCTCATGGCCAAAGGTGGCGGGCTGCCCCGCCACCACCCGCACCGGGCGGCCTCTTCGGATCTTCTCCTCGGCCCAGGGGGAGGAAACCCTGCCCTCTGCAGGCCATCGCTGCGGGGAAATGCCACCCAGAGCACCGCCACGCCGGCCGGGTGGGGGCCCTGTCTGCCAATTGCAGACACTGTCTGCATGTTGTAGACGATCAGCGGTATTGACGGTGTGACGCGCCGAGCGCGCAGCAGGGGTGGATATGGTGCGGGGGGGTGCCCCCCCCCTCCAGCCCCCCCCCCCCCCCCCCTCCGATGACGATGACGATGACGATGGACCGGTCTGGCCGAACCAGCAGTTTCACGAGAGGGCTACCAAAAGAAAAAAGCTGCAGCAATTGCTTCCCAGGACTTGTACCAAGGACATTCAAAGCATGTGTCCATGCATATACCACTGAGGCACTGAACAAATCTGCGCAGCAAGAAAGATGGCACACTTCATTGCACAGGGGTTGGTGCATCCAATGCTGACGGTCCAGACAGTCCAATCATTTCTTCACACATTTCGCCAAAACGTAAAGCGAAAGGAGAGCAATCGTCATCGTCATTGTGTCATCACTGCCTCCTGGTTCGGCATCCCCCCCCACCCCACACCCACCTTGGTAATGTCATCACTGTCATATCATGTCATCACTGTCATATCACTTAATGTCATCACTGTCATATCCACCCCTGGCGCGCAGATAGGCGCAGATCGGCGCAGCACCATGCCGTTGACCGCCAACCGCTTGGGGGGGCTGACTGCCCACGCTCTTGGAACGCCGAGCCTGCGACGGAGAGCTGCTGCTGCCGACCTCCTATACACATAACTCATTCACATGTTCATATGGATCACAGAGCAAGGATGGAACGAGCTCATCAAAAATAAAAGGTCCATGGTCCAATCCACAGTCAAGTAGCAAGCAATACGAACGAGAGGCAGGCAGGATGAAGCAAAGAATGCTCACAATGCACAGATGTATCACACAAGATAATCGGATCAGGAGAAGCGCAAGTCCAGAGATCTAAAAGTGGAGAATGAACAAACATAAACAATACAATTGGACAGTCATCCTGAGTCTGAAACGGGGTCCTGGTGTCCGAAACGGGGTCCCCGTGTCCGAAACGGGGTCCTGGTGTCCGAAACGGGGTCCTGGTGAGAGCGATGAACTTCTGCTACTGCGTGGGCATGTGTCCTAGTGCATGTTTCTGCCGTTGATACCAATCGGACACAACCACAGGGACACGCACCTGATGCATTTCGCACACCCAAGCAGGAAAGCCCTGGAGGGGGACGTGAAAATCACAAGAACACAGTCCCCAACATTGCAAACAGATGGGCCTGAATCAGGCATGGTACTGTCACATGTCGCATGCCAGGGAGTTCTGCTGTAGGTTGTTGCACTTCCCACAGTCATTCGCGGGTTCACCATTCCGATGGCAATCAGTTTGCAGAAGATTTCAGTGCCATTCCAACGAGTTGCACTTGCAAGGGAACAGAGTGCGTCACTGGTCCAATCTGCAAGCAAACTTCAAGACCTCTATTAGAACACCATGTTGTCGCGAACCAGAAAGCCCTTTGCTCCCTCACACACCAGTTTCACCACGTAACGTGCCCATACATTCAACAGGCAGACGGGACGCGGAGTTTTGCCATGCGAGACACATGGCAGTCGTTACTATTCTCACGAAAGACCCCTCGTCTGGGGTTGGGCCTGACAGCATTCCGGGTTCCAACTGCTTTCGAGCAAATTGCATTGACACCTGCAGGCCAAGTTCTGATGAAGACCAAGTATCAGCAGCTGGTATTTGTTCAGTCTGTCCACTGTGACAGTCCCCCAACCCCAGTTCCAGTGTACCCTAAAGAAAAAATTTCTTCGGCGCCTTCGGCGCCTAGTGTTTCCTATGAGGGTGCCGCCCGTGCGCTGCACATGAGGCACCAGGGCACGTGCGTTGGGCCGCATCCATGAACCCTGATGTGCATGTGTGCTGCATGTGACCCACTCACTCCGTTCCAAGTCCTGGGGCTATGTTGTCCAGCATGGCACAAAACCCGGGATACTTGAATGACGCAGTGTGCGCGGTGCACGGGCGGCACCCTCTATGCTTTTTGGGTCAAGTGACGGTCCCCCCCATGGGGGGCGGGGGGATTGCAAGGGGTGGGGGATTACAAGGGGGGTATGAACTTGGAGTAAATGCATTCACCGTATACTTCCTGTGCCTTGAGCATCTTGAGTTGTTGTACAAACCGAATCCTCTGATTCGTCGGACCATTGTCGGACATACTCTTGCGTGTCTGAAAAAGCGAGAATGTCATGCGCAAAGACACCAAACCTTTCACTGGCGGCTGCCAGATCACACATGATCAGATAGGGCTGCGCCCTACTGAGTGATGCACTGGACGCGGCTGGTGCCTACTGAGATCTGGGATGGAAAAGCATATGAAGGCGCGTAGCTCGTGTGTTCAGGGGTGTGGGGCCCCGGTGCAAGAGCGCATGTTCCAGGAGCGCCCCCGAATCCGAAATCGCGAAATCGCGAAGTTGGATCATCGAGCAGCAAAAGTCAGCACAGATCTGCCGCTCATGGCCAAAGGTGGCGGGCTGCCCCGCCACCACCCGCACCGGGCGGCCTCTTCGGATCTTCTCCTCGGCCCAGGGGGAGGAAACCCTGCCCTCTGCAGGCCATCGCTGCGGGGAAATGCCACCCAGAGCACCGCCACGCCGGCCGGGTGGGGGCCCTGTCTGCCAATTGCAGACACTGTCTGCATGTTGTAGACGATCAGCGGTATTGACGGTGTGACGCGCCGAGCGCGCAGCAGGGGTGGATATGGTGCGGGGGGGTGCCCCCCCCCTCCAGCCCCCCCCCCCCCCCCTTCCGATGACGATGACGATGACGATGACGATGGACCGGTCTGGCCGAACCAGCAGTTTCACGAGAGGGCTACCAAAAGAAAAAAGCTGCAGCAATTGCTTCCCAGGACTTGTACCAAGGACATTCAAAGCATGTGTCCATGCATATACCACTGAGGCACTGAACAAATCTGCGCAGCAAGAAAGATGGCACACTTCATTGCACAGGGGTTGGTGCATCCAATGCTGACGGTCCAGACAGTCCAATCATTTCTTCACACATTTCGCCAAAACGTAAAGCGAAAGGAGAGCAATCGTCATCGTCATTGCGTCATCACTGCCTCCTGGTTCGGCATCCCCCCCCACCCCACACCCACCTTGGTAATGTCATCACTGTCATATCATGTCATCACTGTCATATCACTTAATGTCATCACTGTCATATCCACCCCTGGCGCGCAGATAGGCGCAGATCGGCGCAGCACCATGCCGTTGACCGCCAACCGCTTGGGGGGGCTGACTGCCCACGCTCTTGGAACGCCGAGCCTGCGACGGAGAGCTGCTGCTGCCGACCTCCTATACACATAACTCATTCACATGTTCATATGGATCACAGAGCAAGGATGGAACGAGCTCATCAAAAATAAAAGGTCCATGGTCCAATCCACAGTCAAGTAGCAAGCAATACGAACGAGAGGCAGGCAGGATGAAGCAAAGAATGCTCACAATGCACAGATGTATCACACAAGATAATCGGATCAGGAGAAGCGCAAGTCCAGAGATCTAAAAGTGGAGAATGAACAAACATAAACAATACAATTGGACAGTCATCCTGAGTCTGAAACGGGGTCCTGGTGTCCGAAACGGGGTCCCCGTGTCCGAAACGGGGTCCTGGTGTCCGAAACGGGGTCCTGGTGAGAGCGATGAACTTCTGCTACTGCGTGGGCATGTGTCCTAGTGCATGTTTCTGCCGTTGATACCAATCGGACACAACCACAGGGACACGCACCTGATGCATTTCGCACACCCAAGCAGGAAAGCCCTGGAGGGGGACGTGAAAATCACAAGAACACAGTCCCCAACATTGCAAACAGATGGGCCTGAATCAGGCATGGTACTGTCACATGTCGCATGCCAGGGAGTTCTGCTGTAGGTTGTTGCACTTCCCACAGTCATTCGCGGGTTCACCATTCCGATGGCAATCAGTTTGCAGAAGATTTCAGTGCCATTCCAACGAGTTGCACTTGCAAGGGAACAGAGTGCGTCACTGGTCCAATCTGCAAGCAAACTTCAAGACCTCTATTAGAACACCATGTTGTCGCGAACCAGAAAGCCCTTTGCTCCCTCACACACCAGTTTCACCACGTAACGTGCCCATACATTCAACAGGCAGACGGGACGCGGAGTTTTGCCATGCGAGACACATGGCAGTCGTTACTATTCTCACGAAAGACCCCTCGTCTGGGGTTGGGCCTGACAGCATTCCGGGTTCCAACTGCTTTCGAGCAAATTGCATTGACACCTGCAGGCCAAGTTCTGATGAAGACCAAGTATCAGCAGCTGGTATTTGTTCAGTCTGTCCACTGTGACAGTCCCCCAACCCCAGTTCCAGTGTACCCTAAAGAAAAAATTTCTTCGGCGCCTTCGGCGCCTAGTGTTTCCTATGA
>OZ038400.1:3035076-3062576 GCA_964036045.1 Eutreptiella sp. 'Long Island Sound 2002' | reverse complement strand
TAAGAGAAAAAAAAAGTGTTCCGGAACGGCAGTTTTGCACAGCGACCGCGTGTAGCTCATATGTTCATGATGGTTCGTGGCCATTAGCGGTTGGCAGTTGGTGGCGATTGGCGGTGGGCGGTTGGCGGTTGGTGATTGGTGGTTGGTGGTTGGTGGTTGGTGATTGGCAGTGGTAGGCGGTTGGCGGTTGGTCGCCGTTGGCGGTTGGCGGCGGTTGGCAGTTGGCGGTTGGTGGCGGTTGGTGGCAGTTGGTGGTTGGCGGTTGATGGTCCCCGGGGGCAGTCCTCAAGGGCGGTCCTTAGCCAACAAAAAAGTGGGTTCCTTAAGGACCGCCCTGGCGGCCGCTACCACTCTGAAGGCAGAATGCAGTCTCACAGAAGGATGCCTTACACTTGCATCTGCCGAGACAAGGGGTTGCTTTTCGACCCCCCCCCCCCGCCGCCGCCGTTCCGCTGCACCCATCCACCCACCCACATCACAAGTTTACCAAACGGGGCCGGAAATGTGAAGCCAGTCTTCGGCACCGGCCTCAGACCCCACCCCCCGGTACGACAGTTCGTCTGCTCGTTGTTGTACGGGACCCTGAACAGTCCCCGCGTCATATCTGTTGGGTCGAGTCGATCCTGTCGTTTTGTGCCCTTGTTGCTGTCCCCCATTGCATTACCCCCCCCTACCCCCCGACCCATGCAGAGACACCACCAAAGGCACAACGACGGTTTCACCGGGTAGCGGTGCTCCCGCAAGGGCAGTGCTTCCGCAAGGGGAATGAAACTTAGCTTCCGTGTACCCCCAGGACACAGGTATACAATCATTGCTCTTCAGATTAGTACCGAATGTTGCCTTGAGGTCACTGCCACTGCAGTTATCGAATGTTTCTTGGGCTGTCTGGTCAGCTCATCCTTCCCAGGGTGCTGGCTTGCGCAAGGGGGGGGTGGGGGGGGGAATGGGGCCACCCCCCCCCCACACACACAAACACAAGTCTTTAAGGCGAAGCTTGGACAAGGGCCATGAGGCAACGGAAACTAGGCTCGCATACGCCCCCGTGTCACAGGCGCATGGTCATAACCACATTGTTCAGTGTTTTGCTTGCTGCACTGCAGCGTAGACCAGTTCTGTACCACACCAGGTGGTTGCTGACTGTGCATTGGCTCTGGTCCTCTGGACACTGAGGTCAGCTCGCACCCACCACCCACCCACAGTGCCGGTCAGTGTCTAACCCTTGCCCTGCAGGTCGTGCCCCTGTCATGCACTTGCTCCCTGGCACGTGAGGACGTGTCGTACTCGAGCCTCGGGGGCGCAAAGGCGCCTTTGGTGGCGCAAGGGCGTCTCAACATTTCAGCAAGTGCTCCGGCTGTCAGGCAACTCAACAGTTCGTTGTTGTACTGTGTATGGCGCATACCATTTCAGTTCCACACCATGCATGCGCATGCTGCCCACATATTCATGCCTACTTGCTTCCGACTTCCTCACATGGGCCGCACTCTCGCAGCCCTAGTCATGCTTCGGCCTTTCAACACGTAACGACGTGTCGAGCCTGTGGCTCAGGGGCGCAATGGCGCCCTGTTATTTCACCATTTGACTGTTCTGTGCTGTCTTGGCGCCCCATACACCCTGGTCAGCTCAAACCCACCACCCTCCCTTTGCGCCGGTTAGCCCCCGATTCTTGCTCTGTTGGTCTCTCTCCCACTCTCTCCCTCCCATTCTCTCCTGCTCTCTCTCCTGCGCCCCACTCTCTCTCTCTCTCCTCTCTGTTGCTCCTCTCAGTTCCTTTCCCACTGCGTCCTATTCTCTCTCTCTCTCTCTCTCTCTCTCTCTCTCTCTCTCTCTCTCTCTCTCTCTCTCTTTCCCTCCCTCTCGCCCAAAAAAGGGGGTTCGGGTCGTTCGGTGTATCTCTATCCCCCCCGGGGTTCGAACCATCCTCTACAGGACAGAAGAGGTGTGGTGTACCCACTGGGCCACGTCGATTGGGTATCTGCACCACGTGCTCCAATCTTTCTTTCCTACCCCCCGGTGTCATCCCCTGTCATGCGTATCTTCTTTCACATGGGGGTGTGCTCAGCAGTGTGTAGAGGAACCGCACAGCGTCCCCGGGTACCGGGTCCGCCTGCCTGAAGAGCGTTCTTTGGAACAGCCGCAAGAGGTCCGCTCGGCCTGCCAGCCACACATGCATGCAATCTCCAGTTCTGCTCACCGAGGAGGGCACCGCTCTGTGTCCCTCTGCCGTCGGACAGTGGAGGATCGCCTCCCACTGGAACGGGTGCCACTTGCCTGCACTTTTGGGTCGCCACTGGACCTGCATGTTCGCCAGAGCCTGAGACTTCAGGGTCCAGTTGATCTGGACCATCACCGAGTAGAGCTCCTGATTGCTCATCAGCAATGGTTCCCCATGGTTGTCCACAATCTCGCAGTGCATCCTGGTGTCATGTGGTTGGTCCAGTCGAAGCCAGATCTGCTGATTGCGGGCCCAGGCCATTGTGGTCAGCTCTGCTTCAACTGCTTGCAGTCCTTCATTCGCAATGGCGTCTAGCTGGCTCAGTGCTTGCACTTTGAAACGCTGGCGTTCTTGCTGAGGCTTGACCTTCTTTGGGGCTGGCTGGATGTGTGTGTATGGGCCTTGGACAAGGGGGGGGGGGATGGACCAACCAACCAGGACCTGGGACTGTCAGGGGGCATCCAGTCAAGCAATGAAGCAATGAAGCCCCGTTCGTGCGCATGGTATGCTCCCTGCTGTGTGCTGTGCATGCTGCGGGCGAAATTCGGTGGTTGGAGCCAATGCCTGCCAGGGAACACGAACTGGATTGCACAAAGCCTGGAATCATGGATCGGCGAGCCGTACAACTCTGAAACACAGAATGCAGTGTCCCACACCAAACCAACGTACCAGTCCAGCAACACTGTGGCAGGGCCACGGTCCTTCAATGGTCGTCTCACCGGCCACCACCCCAATACCCCAACAGCATGTGGTACACGAGCGTTTGCTGATGACAAAAAACAAGTTGGAGACATGCGGTACCCAACCCCACATTTAGGCACAGGGACAGACCATAGTCATCTCTGCAATTAACCTGCCTAAAGGCTAACATCGGTGTTAGTAAGCCAGAGGTTGTGGGTGAACCAACTGCAGATAGTGACGGACTCACCACCGCTGGGGACGGACCAACCCAGAGCAGGGAGCAGACCGACACCACACCACGACAACATACCATGCTGCTATACCACACTTGTCCTGTACATTGTCTACACCATGCATAAGTTTGGGGGTTATGTTAACGCCTTGGTGGTAACCTTTGGCCTCACCAGGTTCACCCGCATCTTCCCTTGCACCCCGCACATCACTAGTGAGGAGACTATCAAGACTCCATTGGAGGAGTGGTTCTGTGTCTATGGTGCACCCACAGAGATTGATTTAGACGAGGACATCCACATACGCTCTGACAGTAGTAGCTGGTACAAGCGTGTCCTCAAGGCCCTCACCATGCAGGTCTCCACTTGGATCCCATACGCGCCTATGCGTAACCCTCTGTGCAATGTTGATTTCTGCCTTGGGCACTGTTTTTCTGAAACTAAATACACTCCACTCAATGGTTGCCTCCTCATGTGCCCATACAGATTCTGGCACATGAGGCCAACGTCCATAGGGTTGATACCTAGTCTGTCTGCGAATGCAAAACTGAGTAAGGTGGAGCAAAATACGCACATGGCCGTGCAGCTCCGTTGCAGAGTGTGTCCACACATTGCGGACAATCCTCCATTGCCACAACCGTGCAAAGAGGTGCACCACCCTTGCACGATAGAAGCCATGGACATCATTATACTCTTGTTGGTCGTCACTCAAAGTTTTCCGACCAATATAAGGTACAGCGGTGTGTAAGCGGCCCTTATAGGCGCCATCATGCTATTTTGCAAACAAATGGGGCGGAGGTCCCCCAGTCCCACCTCCCCTAAGTGCTTGGGTATACAACGCATTAGGCACTGAGACCATGCATCGCGCACAGCGCCTACGGACAGGCAGGATCTCAGCGAGGACAACAGCCGTGGGACGAAAACCCCGGAAACTTTTTATACATGTCTGTTATGACCCCGTCTACGCCTGGAGATGAGCCACGCGGCATACGCTCAAGGGCTGCCAGCACCAAATCCTCCGTTAAGGGACGCATCAACAGGGGAATAGCACGTTTGATTTTCTCTGGAATGCCCAGGGATTCAAAATACCGCACCTAGGATTCCGGACTTTCCCCCTCCGCCCCCATAATCCCCGACCAAAAACCCCTCAATGCCGTCGCGATGTCCCCCAACGTCGACAATGGGTTCCCTGGGTTCCCCTGGGAATCTCGCAACCGCTGCAGGCCCTGCAGCTTGCAAAGCCGCCGATGAATTTTCTGCCGCCTCTCCAACTCCGCCTTGCCCCGCTCCTCGCCAGTGAGTAGGACATCGCGCAGCTTGCGCGTGACCGTCTCCTGAGCCACCGCCTCCTTGTGTTCTCCCGCCGCCGCAACTAGTAAAGAATAGGCTGACCGCACACTCTGCGGATGCAAGCCCTTCTCCCGAAGATAATGCCACGACCGAACTGGGGGAGCATTCCCGCACAATCTGCTGCACCGGAGCAGGCATTGCTGCCTGCTTTCGATCCCACGACCTCGCCGCATCACGTAGCACCCGATGGGCCGCCCCCCACCACTCCTCTCCAGTGCCCTGCACACTGGCGAGCTGCTCGCCCAGCGAATGAAGCGACTCTTCATCCTTCAGCAACTCTTCGGGAAACCTCCAGCGCTTCGTGGTACCCATCTCCACGGCGGGAACTAGACGCAACACCACCGTCTTATGATCCGACTTTGTCGTCACCGAAGTGAAGACACCCCCAACATGAGGCGTCACTTTCCATGGCACATGGATTCAATCCAGTCAACGTGGGTTTCCCCCGTCCCGAGCCTTGAAGTCGAAGGTCCACCCCGGGGGTGGGTCCTCCTTGTCATGCACGAATTCCCACGTATCCACCCAACCCTGGGCGGAGATCGCTTCCGCCTCGACCGCACGAGCCCGCACTTTATCATCCGCCTCCTTCTTGGGCACTCGAGCCTGGTCCCTTCCAGGAACCATCATGGAGTTATGATCAGCACAGAAAACAGTCGGTATTGCGTGCAGCTGGCGTAACTCCTCCCCTAGAGTGATCCACTGCTTCCTCTTGACAGAAGCTAAGCAATCGAAATGCGCCGACACCACGCGAACCTCAAAGCCATTGGCATCTGCCAGTTCCACAACCAGAAAGCGACGGCCCAAAGAGCGAAAAGAGTATGACGAACAAACTGACCATTTGGGGGCCTTCCAGAGGATGCCCACGCCGCCAACGCCATCAGACTCTTGCAAATGTGACAGAAACTCGTAGCCATGAGAACGCAACCAGATAATCCCGGAGGACAGCACCGCCTCCGTTTGTATGTGGTGCTCCTTAACGGTAGCTATATGGATGTTCAGCTCTCTGAGCATCTTGACAAGCAAGTGCTGGCGTGGTAGGGTCGCCTTACCCACGTGGACGTCTGTGAACCAGCCGTTCAAATTAGACGGGCTAACTGCCAACTCCGGGCAGTCATGAAGCCAGGTCAGCTGCATCGCTTATGCTTTGAGAACTTCACCGCATCAACAATCATGGGGTCTGTCTTCGGCACAAGCGAGGTATCCGCTGCGTCTTTTCCGGAACCGGGGGGCCGGCCTTTGGCGTTGCCTGCCTGAAGCAACTTGAGCCTACCATACTCGTGGGCTTATATTGTGGTGACGTTGCCGTTGGAGCTTTGGAAGACCGTGTCAGTGAGCTTGCCCATGCTGGGGCCTGCAATGGCCCACGCAGCGTACGCACCGCTCCGACGCTCCACTTGACCCGCCCCACCTTGAACTCGGTAAGACCTTTATTCTTTACCCCACGCGACACCATGGCCTCCACATCTTCTTGCAGACACCAGGGTGGAACATCAACAGCATACACAATCTCGGTGCCTTGCCATTCCTTGGGCAGAGAACCCAAAGAGCCTGATGTGCTCCCACCCGCATCTGTGGAGTCCACGGAGGACCCCAGAGCCTCGTCCCTGAGCACCAGAGACAGGTTCCCTGTCAAACGTGGGACATTCTGCATGAGGAACTCTTTGCCCTCGTCCGTGAGCCCGAGCCGCATCTTGCGTGGACCCAGGATTTGAATCGCTAGAGGCAACCCCTTTCGGAAGAGCTTTGGTTGGAAATCATCATTTCCCCAAAAGGTCGCGAGCACGTACAAAAACGTGTATGCAGCGTGCTTAACTTTGTTTTGCTTCGTAACATAACACTCGTACTTGTGGGGCATACTCGTGATAGTAGACCCCTTGTACCAACCCACAGGCATGACAGCAAAGCGCGGGCGGTTGCCAAGTCTCTCGACCATGTTGAATAACTTCTGTTCCTCCATCTGTATGACAAAAAGCTTGGTCTTTTCAGCGAAGCCCGGCATGAGGTTGAGCTCCCCCGGCTTTACTCCCAGGAACTTGAACATCGCGTGTCCCCGGTGAACATGATATTGCACGAAACAATAATCGGACCTCTCCTGCGGCGTCTAGTAAACCACTGCGTCGGGCTAGCGCCCTGGGGGCATCAATCTGAGACACTCAAATTTTGCGCTCGCAAAGTTGGAACGGCTCTCTGGTGTAGACGTGGTGATCCACAGCCGAACACTGCGCTTATCAGGCATCAGGGTCAAAAGCATGTCTGATCTGGCCAGTGTGGCTAGGCGAACCCCGACTAACTCCTCAGGCTCCAAGCACTGATCCAGGAAGGATTTGTCGTTGTCCAGTACAGGGGGGGGGAAAATTTAGTATGGGAAAATTTTTGCCCGGAAAAATTCCGCCGGGGAAAAATTCCGCCACAATGGTTAAAAGTGATGGGAAAAATTGCGCCACACTTTTCCATGGTGAAGGGCAAGGCCTAAGGTCGGCTCTCCTTATTGAGGGGGACACCACTTGAGGAAAACCTGTGATGAGGGTCTAGTTTGCTCAGGTCCACGCACTTCCCCGCACTGCAAGTGGCATCCAAATTACTGATTGCGCCCAGCCGCTGACCCTGGTCGTAACTCCCCAATTAGGAGTCCTCGGGCCTTGCTCTTTATCTTTTTGCCATTCCTTTTGGGTATTTTTTGTTGTGGCCCCCCACTATTTTTCTCGAAACATTGTCGGGCAGTTCACAGGAAACAGATTGCCAGAAAAAAAGTTGACAACATATATCAAATATATTATTGCCCCAGCTCTGTACCTACAGACACAGACAATCATGGGCGCCACTAAAAAAAAACACACTCAAATCCGCCGTTTCTTGGACAGTGGAAGGGTGGTACTAGGAGGACGCTTTGTGGCAGCCACTGAACGTTTGGCCTCATCCACAAGCAAGTGCGCCACCCCAGCTGGCACACCACAGGCACCTACAGAGAACACAGTGTCAGTTGACACTGCGCTCACTATTAACTGGCAACTACATGTGGTAGGCAGCCTGAAGTGCCCTGAAGGATAGAACCCTGACCATCCATCCACGTGACGTATCTAATTCTGCACACCCCTCCCCCGATCATACCCCCCCCCCCCCCCAGCACAGGGTACAAATTTTGAACTTGATGTCCAAAAAAAAGTATGGGAAAAATTCCGCCACAATCGTTAAAAGTGATGGGAAAAATTGCGCCAGAACTGGCCGTACGAAATTTTTCCAGACAGGTTTCTTCCCATACTAAGTTTTTCCCCCCCCCGTATAAACATGATGTAGACAACGTTTCCCAACTCAGAGCGAAATCGCACAAACTGATCAACATATTTGTTTACCTCAGCAATTTGTGTCGAATGAACAACAAAGCCAACGTCGGGCCGAGCACCATACACAACTTTCTGCAGCATTTCAGGGGAATCAATCTTAGTTACAGCTTGATACGTCATGTGAACCACTTTGGATCCTTGAGCGAGAATGGCACAATCTTCCAAGATATAATCGAGATGGTCAATTGATCCAAGGGCAGCGATCTGGCGGCTCTCATTCGCCAGGAGTTGATCGCTAGACGGGGTTGGTGGTCGGCATGAAAGGCGCGGGCATCCATTTAGCCGGATCGCCGTCTCATGAGAGGGGGAAGGGGGTTGTGTTCACCAAGCGCGCGCTGGGTGACTGATGCCACTCACCGGCCTCACCGGCCTGATGTGGGAGCAAGAAAATCACAGGGCCTGTGGGCCCTCCATAGCGTGAAAAAACATCATTGCTCCCATCCTCAAAACCCCGGGGGGGGGGGGGGGCTGGGGGGTGTCGCATACAAGGACTGCCCCCCCCCCCCCTCCGTGGTAGCATCCACGCATGCATTCAGTGCAACTTATTCCTATTACATACCCCTCCCAAAACCTGACATACACCTATGGAAGGGTTTGATAATCATCTTGTGGGGATGAGTTGTTGTGCCACATATAAAACTGATGGGTGCCAAAAACAGCTTTGATATTGGTGCACCATGAGATTAAAATACCACGAAGACCTCCACACTTTGCTACCAAGCCCCTGCCCCTAGTTGTTCAAGCTGGGCCTACCTTGCTTCAGGGCCTAGCTGTCCAAAATATTGTACAACATCCTTCAGTGATCCTACCTTTCTATAGACCTTCTTTTTTGCGTGGCGGTTTCTATAGACTTTCTTTCTGTAGACTTGAGTGCCGTGCTTCAACCCTTAGCTGTCTAGGACTAAGCCTGTGATTGCAAGGGGTGGGAGATTGCAAGGGGGGTACAGGGTACAGAAAATGGCAACCCATTCGGCACATTACTATGTTTCACCTGAGATCTGCTCCTGTTCCTGACATGATTTTTGTTTCCAGTGGCTCACTTTTCCCCCTATGGGGCTCAACCAGAAAATCAAACTGTTTTCAGAGGTACAATAACAACAGTTCCCATGCCCACACGTGAACAGGGCAACGTGGCCTGAGATGCAACCGTCACCACTGCCCACAACCAATGCCCTGCGGTCCCTGCAAGAACAAAAACACAAAGAAAAAGTGGAGCAAAACCATGGAACTGTTCCACACGGACAGTGCAGAAACCTAACGCTGGGCAGGTACTGTCCACTGACCGTCTGTGTGCTCCCCAAAAGAGAGCACCCTATCGAATTGAGGCGCGAAGCCCACAGCCAGGGCAAGCAGGGTCTTAGCCCAGATGGGCCAGCACCAAGGCAACTGCAGTGGCAGTGCCTTCATCGACATATATAAAAACAGCCACGGAAAAACAAACCCAAACCACAAAATGAGCCCAAGTGGAGCGAGAGACCAAAGGGCTTCTCAGGCAAAAAGAAACCAAGAAGACACACACCTGTGCCTCAACAAATGCACATATGCTGGCGCGGAAGGCCACTAGAGGCTTGGCGCCGCAATCATATTTACATGCAAATCATTTGATCAAGGCGGGAGGAAAATGCGGGGGGGGGGGGTGACACGGAGGCCCATTTTCCCAACCACCCCCCCCCCTTGGCCGCTGTGACGGCAGGGGGGGTTCAGGGCGGGGGTGCCCGACCTGCCGTGCCGAAAGGGGGGGGGGTTTGGTCAACCCAACATCTATGGCTCAAAATGATACCCACGTCGCGCTGATCATTTTGACTACTCAAATGTGGGAGGGGGGGGGGGATTATTGGTGGAAAAAACTTTTTCGGGCCAAAATTTTGTGTTCCTGCACCTTCGACGCCAACAACCGTTCTTACACAAAACAAAGGGCCCGACACGGAACCCCATTTCTCTAACCCCCCCCCCCTCCTTCGGCGGGCGTCCATGTCAGCCCCCCCCCCCCCCCCCGCAGAGCAATTTTCAGGTCGCCCAAGGATTCAAAGGCACCCACGGAAGGGAGGGTGCATGCTCCAGGACGCACATGCACATCAGCCACTCACTTGCACCCACACATGGATGCGCACAGACATCCACACACACTCTCCTGTTTTGTTGCTCGACTTTCGAAGTGTGCGACTTCAGCCGACTGGCTGGGAGTGCTGCGAAAGTGCTCAGGTAAGATCCTGGAGTCCACTGTCTCTGAGATCTGACAATGTCCAACCCCCACAGGGTAAGTGTGTTGATGGGGCTGTTCATTCCATACCCGCTGGTTAGAGGACACCGTCTAGTACAGCATGTGCTGTCACGCCGTAGAGGCAGAATCAGAAGATCGTGAAGAACGTACAATGTTGGCATCCAGTGGACCGCTGACACATCAAAATTGAATAATGCAATATCTGCATGTCGTGCTACAAGGCCAAGGGGGCGAAGACGGTAACACCTCAGAGTCGAGCAAAGATGTAACACACATACACACACCCTCTCATCCACACGCAGACGTGCAAGCACATCAACATACATACTCAGGAATCAGTCGCCGCTTCGGGGCAGTCTTTCACCCACGAGTGGACGCTTAAGTGCATCAACACACTCGAGCGCAAAAACACTTAACCCTTATTGCTTTTGCGACACCTGATCCTGTTGTCTCTAACTTTGACTGGCCCACCCACAGTGACCACCAGCGCGTTCAGAGCATCCATAAAAGTCCCCAAAAAGCCCTTTGTTCCGGTTGACTGAGGACCTGGCTCCAGCGGTCTCTCGTCTTCGTGTTGGAGGCTGGTTGGCGGCGCTCTCTGAATGCTTGCTTGCTTGCGTCTTCGTCCGTTGACAAACTGTGCATGCCAAACAATCTTCAATCGCCCTGGCTTTCGGCAACATGAACCACTGCTGGACATGCATGAAACTCAATTGCATTCAGCTACCCCGCCCCCCCCCTTGGAATCTCCCCCCCTAGCGCGCAACGGTCTCCCGGGGGGGGAGGGGAGACGGTCACCAAGTGACGGTCTCCCCCCCCCACGAATTCTAGTATAACCTAAAGAAGATTTTATTCGGCGCCTTTGGCGCCTAGTATTTCCTTTGCTTTTGGGGCCAAGTGACAGTCTCCTGGGTGGGTGGGGGGGGGGGGGGATTGCAACGGGGAGGGGGGTACATCTGGTACCCCCCACCCCTCGTATAAGCTACGCCAATGTACACAACTATTATGGTCCCTACGCCTTTTGTAGCTTGGACAAGGGCGTGGCTTGCGCACAACACACACAACTGCTGACACACACGTGCGCAGGCCACATGTGCTAAAATTGGCAATTCAGGACCTATGGGATGCATCAGAAAAAAATTCCTGGTGCACCGACAGGGGGCCACATGTGCTGCAATTGGCAAATGTGACGACAAACCCATGTCTTATGTGGCTACACTACATATGGTACATAATTAAATTACGTACCAAATTACTACGGTCCCTACGACTACTGTAGCTTGGACAAGGGCGTAGCTTATCTGCAGAGCGGTGGAAAGTCCAGCAATACGTCCCCACCGACAGACGTATGCCCTCATCAAGTATCACGCGGCGGAGCCGCGACACACATTGTCCCATCTGTCCAGCGAAGCGCCACTGCTCATCCTCAGATACGGCGCCGGAGGCGCCGCCACAGCTCGTCAGGATAGGTCAGGTCTCCCTCCCTACCCTCAGCAGGAACTGGGTTGAGCTGGCTTGTACCTCCAAAAGTAAAAACCACCCCCCGTGTCGTCCACTACGATGAACCCCCAGCGGCCTGCCCGCCGGGATTCGAACCCACGACCGATGACGTGGGAGACAAGCGTGTTTCCGATATGCTATTGTCCGATGTGCTGTGTACCGGCCGTTCCAACCACCAGGCCTCTCCCCCCCCCGCTGGCCCCAGCAGTGGCTGCTGCGGTTTGCACTTAGTGCAGACCTTCAAGGCTCAAATCGGCCACGTCCGCCGATCCCCGGTTGCGTGTCCGCCGCCTTCGCCACCAATGGTGACAAGGGAGCCACGCGTGTTTCTGGTATGCTCCTCCCCTGTGGTCTCTCTCGTCCTGCCCTCACTCACGCCCGATCGGCCCTCCTGCCCCTCTTCCTGGGATTGTCACTGACATCCGTACTGTAGTCCTCACTTTCCGCCCACCCCTGTGAATCCGAACTCGTAAACGCCCCTGATGACTCCCCTTCCCCAAACAGGCTCCCTGTGGTAAACGAGTGGCCGCTGTCGCTGGCTTCCCCCTCCCCTGAAGACATCTCCTCGAGTCCCAACTCCTCCCACTGCTGTTCCAGGCAGCGTCGTTTCGGGGGGGACTCTTCATTGTAGGGATGCAGCAGCCTCCCCTGTTCTGCAAGGCGATCTGCCTGTTCATTCCCCTCCACCCCCAGGTGGGACGGCACCCACCGCACCTGGAGTCGGTCCCCTGCGAGCTCCCGCTCTGCCAGGACCGCAATCCACAGGTCCTTGTGCTCCACGTCCCTTCCTGATACCCTCCACTGGTGGCGCTGCCACTTGCTGGACCACTGTGTGATCCCCTTGTACACATACTCTGAGTCCAGCACCACTACCATGCGCTCTCCCCACTGCCGACCGCGTACCGCACATAGAACTCCCCCAGGTCTACCCACCGTAGCACTCCTTTCTTTAGCAGGGCCGGACAATGGTATGTTAGGTGAAAGGAGTTAGCAAACAATGCATTGTGCCAAACCGGCATCAATGGCAGCCTTGCCGTTGGAGGGGGGGGGACGGCCCCCCCCCACCTGCGTACCGCTGAGTAACTCTTCAACGAACCTTGCAAAAAGGAGGGTACCGACAGTGGCAACGGGCTCATCTGAAAAAACGGCAGGAATTCCTCATCAAACAGCATCCCCTGCATCCCCGCCCACCTGCGAAATGGCCCCACGTGTCGCTCTGGAAACCGTGACGGTCTCTGCACGTATTGGGCGAACGTGTGGCTGTGGGTCCACTGTGCGTATGAGGATAGGCTCGCCTGTCCCAAGCCCCCCTCCCGGGGGGGCCGCACCAAAATCGACATTGTGAGGTCCCACGTGCTGATTCCTAGTGCCGTCCGGTGCACCATGTCCAGCTGTGAGCACACATGCTGTGACGGCTGATACGCCCTGGCTGTCAAATAACAGACTGGTGCCACCCAGGAAGCGAACAAGAAAGCCTTTTCCTCTAGTCCCAGCGGCAGTGCCGCCATTGCCTTGGCGCACAGGAGCATCCGCGCAATGACCCTCGCGTACGCCGCATCAGGCGTGATGTTGCCTAGCTGCACGCCTAAGTATCTTACGTTCTTCTTTACGATCACCCCTGCCACTGTCTCCGGCTGGGGGTCGAGCCCCGGACTCTTCAGGATGGCATACGTTTTTTGAGTGTTCACCTGGAGCCCAGAAAAAATCCCAAAAACCCGCAGTCTGTACATCACCACCCGCAGGTCTCTTCGGTGCTGTAGACCACATCCTGGTACACAGAAAAGAATGTCATCTGCATAAAGCAGGATCTGCACGTCGACGTGCAGGGATTTGATGTCATAAATGAGAAAAACAGTAATCACATCAAATAGCAGCGGAGACAGCGGGTCCCCCGTGCCGGATCCCTGACCTAGGGTGCAAAAGCACTGACGGCTCAAACGTGCGACCCACGCAGAAAAGGACTGGCGCTGCCATCACCGACAACAGCAGTTTCACGTACTGTTCCTGCAGCCCTAAAAACCGCAATGACGCTTCCATCATTGTGAATGCCACCGAGTCATATGCCTTTCGAAAATCTACTGCCACCATGATTTGCTCTGGGAGCCGTTCCCACTCCCACCGTGCATACACAATGTGGTCTACCATGTGCCGTCCCGGTAAAAAACCCTTCTGCTCCTGTGGAATCAGCTGCTGCAGAGCATCTATGGTCTGGATATACCTCTGCTGGGATGCCGTCCATACCCGGGGCCGAGCCCCTTTTCATCCGCTCGAGCCCTGCCACCACTATGTCTGCACTCAACTCCCTAAACAACAGGGGCATCGCCTGCCGTACCCTCTGGGGTATAGGCAGTGTCTCAATATACCGCTGACACTCTTCAATCCCTCATCCCCCCCCACCCATCACCCCCCCCCCAAAATTCTTGCAGGCAGCGCGCCACTGCTGCGGGAGCCTCGTGAAGCACCCCCGCCCGGTCCCGCACTTTCGTCAAGTACTGCCGCTCGCGCAGCTGTCGCACCAGCTCAAAGATGCGTGTGCGGCGTTCCGACTGCCGCCGACTTCTCTCTTCCCTTGACAACAGCTGTGACCGAAGCTTTGACACCATTCTCTCTTGGAACTCCTCGTGCTGCTCCTGCGACTGCAGTCGCACCAGCCGCTGGTACGCCGATGACACTGTGGGCTCTTCGTAGCCCAGGTCTTGCGAAAATTCAACTGCACCCGGCGCAAGCCACACCGGCGTACTCTCCCGCACTAGAGCCTGCAACTGCAAGGGCGTAGCTTATACAAGGGGGGGAAGGGGAGACGGTCACCAAGTGACGGTCTTGCCCCACCGAATTCTAGTATAACCTAAAGAAAATTCTTGTTCGGCGCCCTTGGCGCCTTGTATTTCCTTTGCTTTTTGGGCCAAGTGACAGTCTCCCGGGTGGGGGGGGGGATTCAAGGGGGGGGGGGATTGCAACGGGGAGGGGGGTACATCTGGTACATCCAGACTGTAAAAACTGTAACCATTCTCTCAGAGAAAGAGCAATACTATTCAATAATGTTCCGACACAAAGCGCATCAATCTGAGACGTGGAACAAATCAGAGCATTTGCAATGAGTCTGTACAACAACTTAAGATGCTCAGGGATCTGATGACTGCAACAACCCCAGATGTAGCAAGTCAGCAGGGAAAATGCAGGCTTCGACAAAATGTCTCCTGGGACTTTCTCCTACAGCACACAGTGCACCTTACTTTGGACCACATTTCCCAGGAATGCTTGTAAATTCTCCAACAAAACGCCCAATTAGTGGGAGATGGAATGAGGGATTGATGGTAAGGCAGACAGGAGGCAGAGTCTTGCGGTGTGAGGCACATGGCAGTCATTGCAATTGTCAATAAAGACCCCTCAACAGGGGGTGGGTCTGACAGCATGCCGCGTTCCGGCTGCTGTAGAGCAAATTGCATCGACACCTGCCGGTCAAGCTCTGATACCAAGCAAGTTTCAGCTGCTTGCAGGTCATCGATGTGGCGTGCTGGTATCCAAGCGGTACCTCCAACACGAATGCCTAGCCAGACAGTCCGAAACGGGGCCCTGGTGTGCGAAACGGGGTCCTGAGTCCGAAACGGGGTCCTGAATCCGAAATGGGGTCCTGAATCCGAGACGGGGTCCTGGTGTCCGAAACGGGGTCCTGAATCCGAAACGGGGTCCTGGTGTCCGAAACGGGGTCCTGGTGAGAGCGATGAACTTCTGCTACTGCGTGGGCGTGTGTCCTAGTGCATGTTTCTGCCGTTGATACCAATCGGACACAACCACAGGGACGCGGACCTGATGCATTTCGCACACCCAAGCAGGAAAGCCCTGGAGGGGGACGTGAAAATCACAAGAACACAGTCCCCAACATTGCAAACAGATGGGCCTGAATCAGGCATGGTACTGTCACATGTCGCATGCCAGGGAGTTCTGCTGTAGGTTGTTGCACTTCCCACAGTCATTCGCGGGTTCACCATTCCGATGGCAATCAGTTTGCAGAAGATTTCAGTACCATTCCAACGAGTTGCACTTGCAAGGGAACAGAGTGCGTCACTGGTCCAATCTGCAAGCAAACTTCAAGACCTCTATTAGAACACCATGTTGTCGCGAACCAGAAAGCCCTTTGCACCCTCACACACCAGTTTCACCACGTAACGTGCCCATACATTCAACAGGCAGACGGGACGCGGAGTTTTGCCATGCGAGACACATGGTCGTCGTTACTATTCTCACGAAAGACCCCTCGTCTGGGGTTGGGCCTGACAGCATTCCGGGTTCCAACTGCTTTCGAGCAAATTGCATTGACACCTGCAGGCCAAGTTCTGATGAAGACCAAGTATCAGCAGCTGGTATTTGTTCAGTCTGTCCACTGTGACAGTCCCCCAACCCCAGTTCCAGTGTACCCTAAAGAAAAAATTTCTTCGGCGCCTTCGGCGCCTAGTGTTTCCTATGAGGGTGCTGCCCGCGCGGTGCACATGAGGCACCAGGGCACGTGCGTTGGGCCGCATCCATGAACCCTGATGTGCATGTGTGCTGCACGTGACCCACTCACTCCATTCCAAGTCCTGGGGCTATGTTGTCCAGCATGGCACAAAACCCGGGATACTTGAATGACGCAGTGTGCGCGGTGCACGGGCGGCACCCTCTATGCTTTTTGGGTCAAGTGACGGTCCCCCCCATGGGGGGGGGGGGGGATTGCAAGGGGTGGGGGATTACAAGGGGGGTATGAACTTGGAGTAAATGCATTCACCGTATACTTCCTGTGCCTTGAGCATCTTGAGTTGTTGTACAGACCGAATCCTCTGATTCGTCGGACCATTGTCCGACATACTCTTGCGTGTCTGAAAAAGCGAGAATGTCATGCGCAAAGACACCAAACCTTTCACTGGCGGCTGCCAGATCACACATGATCAGATAGGGCTGCGCCCTACTGAGTGATGCACTGGACGCGGCTGGTGCCTACTGAGATCTGGGATGGAAAAGCATATGAAGGCGCGTAGCTCGTGTGTTCAGGGGTGTGGGGCCCCGGTGCAAGAGCGCATGTTCCAGGAGCGCCCCCGAATCCGAAATCGCGAAATCGCGAAGTTGGATCATCGAGCAGCAAAAGTCAGCACAGATCTGCCGCTCATGGCCAAAGGTGGCGGGCTGCCCCGCCACCACCCGCACCGGGCGGCCTCTTCGGATCTTCTCCTCGGCCCAGGGGGAGGAAACCCTGCCCTCTGCAGGCCATCGCTGCGGGGAAATGCCACCCAGAGCACCGCCACGCCGGCCGGGTGGGGGCCCTGTCTGCCAATTGCAGACACTGTCTGCATGTTGTAGACGATCAGCGGTATTGACGGTGTGACGCGCCGAGCGCGCAGCAGGGGTGGATATGGTGCGGGGGGGTGCCCCCCCCCTCCAGCCCCCCCCCACCCCCCCTCCGATGACAATGACGATGACGATGGACCGGTCTGGCCGAACCAGCAGTTTCACGAGAGGGCTACCAAAAGAAAAAAGCTGCAGCACTTGCTTCCCAGGACTTGTACCAAGGACATTCAAAGCATGTGTCCATGCATATACCACTGAGGCACTGAACAAATCTGCGCAGCAAGAAAGATGGCACACTTCATTGCACAGGGGTTGGTGCATCCCATGCTGACGGTCCAGACAGTCCAATCATTTCTTCACACATTTCGCCAAAACGTAAAGCGAAAGGAGAGCAATCGTCATCGTCATTGCGTCATCACTGCCTCCTGGTTCGGCATCCCCCCCCACCCCACACCCACCTTGGTAATGTCATCACTGTCATATCCACCCCTGGCGCGCAGATCGGCGCAGATCGGCGCAGCACCATGCCGTTGACCGCCAACCGCTTGGGGGGGCTGACTGCCCACGCTCTTGGAACGCCCAGCCTGCGACGGAGAGCTGCTGCTGCCGACCTCCTATACACATAACTCATTCACATGTTCATATGGATCACAGAGCAAGGATGGAACGAGCTCATCAAAAATAAAAGGTCCATGGTCCAATCCACAGTCAAGTAGCAAGCAATACGAACGAGAGGCAGGCAGGATGAAGCAAAGAATGCTCACAATGCACAGATGTATCACACAAGATAATCGGATCAGCAGAAGCGCAAGTCCAGAGATCTAAAAGTGGAGAATGAACAAACATAAACAATACAATTGGACAGTCATCCTGAGTCCGAAACGGGGTCCCCGTGTCCGAAACGGGGTCCTGGTGTCCGAAACGGGGTCCTGGTGAGAGCGATGAACTTCTGCTACTGCGTGGGCATGTGTCCTAGTGCATGTTTCTGCTGTTGATACCAATCGGACACAACCACAGGGACACGCACCTGATGCATTTGGCACACCCAAGCAGGAAAGCCCTGGAGGGGGACGTGAAAATCACAAGAACACAGTCCCCAACATTGCAAACAGATGGGCCTGAATCAGGCATGGTACTGTCACATGTCGCATGCCAGGGAGTTCTGCTGTAGGTTGTTGCACTTCCCACAGTCATTCGCGGGTTCACCATTCCGATGGCAATCAGTTTGCAGAAGATTTCAGTGCCATTCCAACGAGTTGCACTTGCAAGGGAACAGAGTGCGTCACTGGTCCAATCTGCAAGCAAACTTCAAGACCTCTATTAGAACACCATGTTGTCGCGAACCAGAAAGCCCTTTGCTCCCTCACACACCAGTTTCACCACGTAACGTGCCCATACATTCAACAGGCAGACGGGACGCGGAGTTTTGCCATGCGAGACACATGGCAGTCGTTACTATTCTCACGAAAGACCCCTCGTCTGGGGTTGGGCCTGACAGCATTCCGGGTTCCAACTGCTTTCGAGCAAATTGCATTGACACCTGCAGGCCAAGTTCTGATGAAGACCAAGTATCAGCAGCTGGTATTTGTTCAGTCTGTCCACTGTGACAGTCATCCTTCGTCAAGGATCATGTGGGGCCCCGCACACAGGGCGGTGCTGTGGCCGGGAGCCGTGAGCCATGGCGTTACTTGGTGCGTGCTGCAGGGGGGGCATTGCACACGCATCATCGACTAGGCCGCCCACATCCGCACCCAAATTTACAAGGACACACACACCGACACCCACTGTGTGGGTGGTGTGGGTATGCGTGCGCGTGCGGCGCCTTCGGCACCTAGTGTTTCCTATGAGGGTGCCGCCCGTGCGCTGCACATGAGGCACCAGGGCACGTGCGTTGGGCCGCATCCATGAACCCTGATGTGCATGTGTGACCAGCTCACTCCGTTCCAAGTCCTGGGGCTATGTTGTCCAGCATGGCACAAAACCCGGGATACTTGAATGACGCAGTGTGCGCGGTGCACGGGCGGCACCCTCTATGCTTTTTGGGTCAAGTGACGGTCCCCCCCATGGGGGGCGGGGGGATTGCAAGGGGTGGGGGATTACAAGGGGGGTATGAACTTGGAGTAAATGCATTCACCGTATACTTCCTGTGCCTTGAGCATCTTGAGTTGTTGTACAAACCGAATCCTCTGATTCGTCGGACCATTGTCCGACATACTCTTGCGTGTCTGAAAAAGCGAGAATGTCATGCGCAAAGACACCAAACCTTTCACTGGCGGCTGCCAGATCACACATGATCAGATAGGGCTGCGCCCTACTGAGTGATGCACTGGACGCGGCTGGTGCCTACTGAGATCTGGGATGGAAAAGCATATGAAGGCGCGTAGCTCGTGTGTTCAGGGGTGTGGGGCCCCGGTGCAAGAGCGCATGTTCCAGGAGCGCCCCCGAATCCGAAATCGCGAAATCGCGAAGTTGGATCATCGAGCAGCAAAAGTCAGCACAGATCTGCCGCTCATGGCCAAAGGTGGCGGGCTGCCCCGCCACCACCCGCACCGGGCGGCCTCTTCGGATCTTCTCCTCGGCCCAGGGGGAGGAAACCCTGCCCTCTGCAGGCCATCGCTGCGGGGAAATGCCACCCAGAGCACCGCCACGCCGGCCGGGTGGGGGCCCTGTCTGCCAATTGCAGACACTGTCTGCATGTTGTAGACAATCAGCGGTATTGACGGTGTGACGCGCCGAGCGCGCAGCAGGGGTGGATATGGTGCGGGGGGGTGCCCCCCCCCTCCAGCCCCCCCCCCCCCCCCCCCCGATGACGATGACGATGACGATGACGATGGACCGGTCTGGCTGACCCAGCAGTTTCACGAGAGGGCTACCAAAAGAAAAAAGCTGCAGCAATTGCTTCCCAGGACTTGTACCAAGGACATTCAAAGCATGTGTCCATGCATATACCACTGAGGCACTGAACAAATCTGCGCAGCAAGAAAGATGGCACACTTCATTGCACAGGGGTTGGTGCATCCAATGCTGACGGTCCAGACAGTCCAATCATTTCTTCACACATTTCGCCAAAACGTAAAGCGAAAGGAGAGCAATCGTCATCGTCATTGCGTCATCACTGCCTCCTGGTTCGGCATCCCCCCCCACCCCACACCCACCTTGGTAATGTCATCACTGTCATATCATGTCATCACTGTCATATCACTTAATGTCATCATTGTCATATCCACCCCTGGCGCGCAGATAGGCGCAGATCGGCGCAGCACCATGCCGTTGACCGCCAACCGCTTGGGGGGGCTGACTGCCCACGCTCTTGGAACGCCGAGCCTGCGACGGAGAGCTGCTGCTGCCGACCTCCTATACACATAACTCATTCACATGTTCATATGGATCACAGAGCAAGGATGGAACGAGCTCATCAAAAATAAAAGGTCCATGGTCCAATCCACAGTCAAGTAGCAAGCAATACGAACGAGAGGCAGGCAGGATGAAGCAAAGAATGCTCACAATGCACAGATGTATCACACAAGATAATCGGATCAGGAGAAGCGCAAGTCCAGAGATCTAAAAGTGGAGAATGAACAAACATAAACAATACAATTGGACAGTCATCCTGAGTCTGAAACGGGGTCCCCGTGTCCGAAACGGGGTCCTGGTGTCCGAAACGGGGTCCTGGTGTCCGAAACGGGGTCCTGGTGAGAGCGATGAACTTCTGCTACTGCGTGGGCATGTGTCCTAGTGCATGTTTCTGCCGTTGATACCAATCGGACACAACCACAGGGACACGCACCTGATGCATTTCGCACACCCAAGCAGGAAAGCCCTGGAGGGGGACGTGAAAATCACAAGAACACAGTCCCCAACATTGCAAACAGATGGGCCTGAATCAGGCATGGCACTGTCACATGTCGCATGCCAGGGAGTTCTGCTGTAGGTTGTTGCACTTCCCACAGTCATTCGCGGGTTCACCATTCCGATGGCAATCAGTTTGCAGAAGATTTCAGTGCCATTCCAACGAGTTGCACTTGCAAGGGAACAGAGTGCGTCACTGGTCCAATCTGCAAGCAAACTTCAAGACCTCTATTAGAACACCATGTTGTCGCGAACCAGAAAGCCCTTTGCTCCCTCACACACCAGTTTCACCACGTAACGTGCCCATACATTCAACAGGCAGACGGGACGCGGAGTTTTGCCATGCGAGACACATGGCAGTCGTTACTATTCTCACGAAAGACCCCTCGTCTGGGGTTGGGCCTGACAGCATTCCGGGTTCCAACTGCTTTCGAGCAAATTGCATTGACACCTGCAGGCCAAGTTCTGATGAAGACCAAGTATCAGCAGCTGGTATTTGTTCAGTCTGTCCACTGTGACAGTCCCCCAACCCCAGTTCCAGTGTACCCTAAAGAAAAAATTTCTTCGGCGCCTTCGGCGCCTAGTGTTTCCTATGAGGGTGCCGCCCGTGCGCTGCACATGAGGCACCAGGGCACGTGCGTTGGGCCGCATCCATGAACCCTGATGTGCATGTGTGCTGCATGTGACCCACTCACTCCGTTCCAAGTCCTGGGGCTATGTTGTCCAGCATGGCACAAAACCCGGGATACTTGAATGACGCAGTGTGCGCGGTGCACGGGCGGCACCCTCTATGCTTTTTGGGTCAAGTGACGGTCCCCCCCATGGGGGGCGGGGGGATTGCAAGGGGTGGGGGATTACAAGGGGGGTATGAACTTGGAGTAAATGCATTCACCGTATACTTCCTGTGCCTTGAGCATCTTGAGTTGTTGTACAAACCGAATCCTCTGATTCGTCGGACCATTGTCGGACATACTCTTGCGTGTCTGAAAAAGCGAGAATGTCATGCGCAAAGACACCAAACCTTTCACTGGCGGCTGCCAGATCACACATGATCAGATAGGGCTGCGCCCTACTGAGTGATGCACTGGACGCGGCTGGTGCCTACTGAGATCTGGGATGGAAAAGCATATGAAGGCGCGTAGCTCGTGTGTTCAGGGGTGTGGGGCCCCGGTGCAAGAGCGCATGTTCCAGGAGCGCCCCCGAATCCGAAATCGCGAAATCGCGAAGTTGGATCATCGAGCAGCAAAAGTCAGCACAGATCTGCCGCTCATGGCCAAAGGTGGCGGGCTGCCCCGCCACCACCCGCACCGGGCGGCCTCTTCGGATCTTCTCCTCGGCCCAGGGGGAGGAAACCCTGCCCTCTGCAGGCCATCGCTGCGGGGAAATGCCACCCAGAGCACCGCCACGCCGGCCGGGTGGGGGCCCTGTCTGCCAATTGCAGACACTGTCTGCATGTTTTAGACGATCAGCGGTATTGACGGTGTGACGCGCCGAGCGCGCAGCAGGGGTGGATATGGTGCGGGGGGGTGCCCCCCCCCTCCAGCCCCCCCCCCCCCCCTCCGATGACAATGACGATGACGATGACGATGGACCGGTCTGGCCGAACCAGCAGTTTCACGAGAGGGCTACCAAAAGAAAAAAGCTGCAGCAATTGCTTCCCAGGACTTGTACCAAGGACATTCAAAGCATGTGTCCATGCATATACCACTGAGGCACTGAACAAATCTGCGCAGCAAGAAAGATGGCACACTTCATTGCACAGGGGTTGGTGCATCCAATGCTGACGGTCCAGACAGTCCAATCATTTCTTCACACATTTCGCCAAAACGTAAAGCGAAAGGAGAGCAATCGTCATCGTCATTGCGTCATCACTGCCTCCTGGTTCGGCATCCCCCCCCACCCCACACCCACCTTGGTAATGTCATCACTGTCATATCATGTCATCACTGTCATATCACTTAATGTCATCACTGTCATATCCACCCCTGGCGCGCAGATAGGCGCAGATCGGCGCAGCACCATGCCGTTGACCGCCAACCGCTTGGGGGGGCTGACTGCCCACGCTCTTGGAACGCCGAGCCTGCGACGGAGAGCTGCTGCTGCCGACCTCCTATACACATAACTCATTCACATGTTCATATGGATCACAGAGCAAGGATGGAACGAGCTCATCAAAAATAAAAGGTCCATGGTCCAATCCACAGTCAAGTAGCAAGCAATACGAACGAGAGGCAGGCAGGATGAAGCAAAGAATGCTCACAATGCACAGATGTATCACACAAGATAATCGGATCAGGAGAAGCGCAAGTCCAGAGATCTAAAAGTGGAGAATGAACAAACATAAACAATACAATTGGACAGTCATCCTGAGTCTGAAACGGGGTCCTGGTGTCCGAAACGGGGTCCCCGTGTCCGAAACGGGGTCCTGGTGTCCGAAACGGGGTCCTGGTGAGAGCGATGAACTTCTGCTACTGCGTGGGCATGTGTCCTAGTGCATGTTTCTGCCGTTGATACCAATCGGACACAACCACAGGGACACGCACCTGATGCATTTCGCACACCCAAGCAGGAAAGCCCTGGAGGGGGACGTGAAAATCACAAGAACACAGTCCCCAACATTGCAAACAGATGGGCCTGAATCAGGCATGGTACTGTCACATGTCGCATGCCAGGGAGTTCTGCTGTAGGTTGTTGCACTTCCCACAGTCATTCGCGGGTTCACCATTCCGATGGCAATCAGTTTGCAGAAGATTTCAGTGCCATTCCAACGAGTTGCACTTGCAAGGGAACAGAGTGCGTCACTGGTCCAATCTGCAAGCAAACTTCAAGACCTCTATTAGAACACCATGTTGTCGCGAACCAGAAAGCCCTTTGCTCCCTCACACACCAGTTTCACCACGTAACGTGCCCATACATTCAACAGGCAGACGGGACGCGGAGTTTTGCCATGCGAGACACATGGCAGTCGTTACTATTCTCACGAAAGACCCCTCGTCTGGGGTTGGGCCTGACAGCATTCCGGGTTCCAACTGCTTTCGAGCAAATTGCATTGACACCTGCAGGCCAAGTTCTGATGAAGACCAAGTATCAGCAGCTGGTATTTGTTCAGTCTGTCCACTGTGACAGTCCCCCAACCCCAGTTCCAGTGTACCCTAAAGAAAAAATTTCTTCGGCGCCTTCGGCGCCTAGTGTTTCCTATGAGGGTGCTGCCCGTGCGCTGCACATGAGGCACCAGGGCACGTGCGTTGGGCCGCATCCATGAACCCTGATGTGCATGTGTGCTGCATGTGACCCACTCACTCCGTTCCAAGTCCTGGGGCTATGTTGTCCAGCATGGCACAAAACCCGGGATACTTGAATGACGCAGTGTGCGCGGTGCACGGGCGGCACCCTCTATGCTTTTTGGGTCAAGTGACGGTCCCCCCCATGGGGGGGGGGGATTGCAAGGGGTGGGGGATTACAAGGGGGGTATGAACTTGGAGTAAATGCATTCACCGTATACTTCCTGTGCCTTGAGCATCTTGAGTTGTTGTACAAACCGAATCCTCTGATTCGTCGGACCATTGTCCGACATACTCTTGCGTGTCTGAAAAAGCGAGAATGTCATGCGCAAAGACACCAAACCTTTCACTGGCGGCTGCCAGATCACACATGATCAGATAGGGCTGCGCCCTACTGAGTGATGCACTGGACGCGGCTGGTGCCTACTGAGATCTGGGATGGAAAAGCATATGAAGGCGCGTAGCTCGTGTATTCAGGGGTGTGGGGCCCCGGTGCAAGAGCGCATGTTCCAGGAGCGCCCCCGAATCCGAAATCGCGAAATCGCGAAGTTGGATCATCGAGCAGCAAAAGTCAGCACAGATCTGCCGCTCATGGCCAAAGGTGGCGGGCTGCCCCGCCACCACCCGCACCGGGCGGCCTCTTCGGATCTTCTCCTCGGCCCAGGGGGAGGAAACCCTGCCCTCTGCAGGCCATCGCTGCGGGGAAATGCCACCCAGAGCACCGCCACGCCGGCCGGGTGGGGGCCCTGTCTGCCAATTGCAGACACTGTCTGCATGTTTTAGACGATCAGCGGTATTGACGGTGTGACGCGCCGAGCGCGCAGCAGGGGTGGATATGGTGCGGGGGGGTGCCCCCCCCCTCCAGCCCCCCCCCCCCCCCCCTCCGATGACGATGACGATGACGATGGACCGGTCTGGCCGAACCAGCAGTTTCACGAGAGGGCTACCAAAAGAAAAAAGCTGCAGCAATTGCTTCCCAGGACTTGTACCAAGGACATTCAAAGCATGTGTCCATGCATATACCACTGAGGCACTGAACAAATCTGCGCAGCAAGAAAGATGGCACACTTCATTGCACAGGGGTTGGTGCATCCAATGCTGACGGTCCAGACAGTCCAATCATTTCTTCACACATTTCGCCAAAACGTAAAGCGAAAGGAGAGCAATCGTCATCGTCATTGCGTCATCACTGCCTCCTGGTTCGGCATCCCCCCCCACCCCACACCCACCTTGGTAATGTCATCACTGTCATATCATGTCATCACTGTCATATCACTTAATGTCATCACTGTCATATCCACCCCTGGCGCGCAGATAGGCGCAGATCGGCGCAGCACCATGCCGTTGACCGCCAACCGCTTGGGGGGGCTGACTGCCCACGCTCTTGGAACGCCGAGCCTGCGACGGAGAGCTGCTGCTGCCGACCTCCTATACACATAACTCATTCACATGTTCATATGGATCACAGAGCAAGGATGGAACGAGCTCATCAAAAATAAAAGGTCCATGGTCCAATCCACAGTCAAGTAGCAAGCAATACGAACGAGAGGCAGGCAGGATGAAGCAAAGAATGCTCACAATGCACAGATGTATCACACAAGATAATCGGATCAGGAGAAGCGCAAGTCCAGAGATCTAAAAGTGGAGAATGAACAAACATAAACAATACAATTGGACAGTCATCCTGAGTCTGAAACGGGGTCCTGGTGTCCGAAACGGGGTCCTGGTGTCCGAAACGGGGTCCTGGTGAGAGCGATGAACTTCTGCTACTGCGTGGGCAT
The DNA here is from genome assembly GCA_964036045.1 of Eutreptiella sp. 'Long Island Sound 2002'. Classification (NCBI taxonomy): domain Eukaryota; phylum Euglenozoa; class Euglenophyceae; order Eutreptiales; family Eutreptiaceae; genus Eutreptiella; species Eutreptiella sp. 'Long Island Sound 2002'. The sequence continues at coordinate 3,036,811 of OZ038400.1, read as the reverse complement.
GTGTCCTAGTGCATGTTTCTGCCGTTGATACCAATCGGACACAACCACAGGGACACGCACCTGATGCATTTCGCACACCCAAGCAGGAAAGCCCTGGAGGGGGACGTGAAAATCACAAGAACACAGTCCCCAACATTGCAAACAGATGGGCCTGAATCAGGCATGGTACTGTCACATGTCGCATGCCAGGGAGTTCTGCTGTAGGTTGTTGCACTTCCCACAGTCATTCGCGGGTTCACCATTCCGATAGCAATCAGTTTGCAGAAGATTTCAGTGCCATTCCAACGAGTTGCACTTGCAAGGGAACAGAGTGCGTCACTGGTCCAATCTGCAAGCAAACTTCAAGACCTCTATTAGAACACCATGTTGTCGCGAACCAGAAAGCCCTTTGCTCCCTCACACACCAGTTTCACCACGTAACGTGCCCATACATTCAACAGGCAGACGGGACGCGGAGTTTTGCCATGCGAGACACATGGCAGTCGTTACTATTCTCACGAAAGACCCCTCGTCTGGGGTTGGGCCTGACAGCATTCCGGGTTCCAACTGCTTTCGAGCAAATTGCATTGACACCTGCAGGCCAAGTTCTGATGAAGACCAAGTATCAGCAGCTGGTATTTGTTCAGTCTGTCCACTGTGACAGTCCCCCAACCCCAGTTCCAGTGTACCCTAAAGAAAAAATTTCTTCGGCGCCTTCGGCGCCTAGTGTTTCCTATGAGGGTGCCGCCCGTGCGCTGCACATGAGGCACCAGGGCACGTGCGTTGGGCCGCATCCATGAACCCTGATGTGCATGTGTGCTGCATGTGACCCACTCACTCCGTTCCAAGTCCTGGGGCTATGTTGTCCAGCATGGCACAAAACCCGGGATACTTGAATGACGCAGTGTGCGCGGTGCACGGGCGGCACCCTCTATGCTTTTTGGGTCAAGTGACGGTCCCCCCCATGGGGCGGGGGGATTGCAAGGGGTGGGGGATTACAAGGGGGGTATGAACTTGGAGTAAATGCATTCACCGTATACTTCCTGTGCCTTGAGCATCTTGAGTTGTTGTACAAACCGAATCCTCTGATTCGTCGGACCATTGTCCGACATACTCTTGCGTGTCTGAAAAAGCGAGAATGTCATGCGCAAAGACACCAAACCTTTCACTGGCGGCTGCCAGATCACACATGATCAGATAGGGCTGCGCCCTACTGAGTGATGCACTGGACGCGGCTGGTGCCTACTGAGATCTGGGATGGAAAAGCATATGAAGGCGCGTAGCTCGTGTGTTCAGGGGTGTGGGGCCCCGGTGCAAGAGCGCATGTTCCAGGAGCGCCCCCGAATCCGAAATCGCGAAATCGCGAAGTTGGATCATCGAGCAGCAAAAGTCAGCACAGATCTGCCGCTCATGGCCAAAGGTGGCGGGCTGCCCCGCCACCACCCGCACCGGGCGGCCTCTTCGGATCTTCTCCTCGGCCCAGGGGGAGGAAACCCTGCCCTCTGCAGGCCATCGCTGCGGGGAAATGCCACCCAGAGCACCGCCACGCCGGCCGGGTGGGGGCCCTGTCTGCCAATTGCAGACACTGTCTGCATGTTGTAGACGATCAGCGGTATTGACGGTGTGACGCGCCGAGCGCGCAGCAGGGGTGGATATGGTGAGGGGGGGTGCCCCCCCCTCCAGCCCCCCCCCCCTCCGATGACGATGACGATGACGATGACGATGGACCGGTCTGGCTGACCCAGCAGTTTCACGA
>OZ038400.1:3020076-3032576 GCA_964036045.1 Eutreptiella sp. 'Long Island Sound 2002' | reverse complement strand
GTCGATCCGAAGCTTCACTTGGGGATCCTCTGGGCACCCGTGCCGCTTGGCGTTGGTTGCCGCATTGTCCAGGATGATGTTGCACGCCGTCGCATCCAGATCCACGACGACGGAGGGGCACTCCAGCGCCATGTCGCGGCCCCGGACAAAGTCCCTCGCGAACTGCTGGATCTTCACGGCGCAGCGCTTGGCCTCGTAGCGGCCGGCGACGATGCTGAGCATGGCCTCGCGCAGCTTGCACCACGAGATCCCGCGGAATAGGATGTCGCATGCCGTGGACAGCTTCCCCCCGGCCCCGGGGTGCTCGCGCCGGAACAGCTCGATGCACCCGGTGGCATCGGCCATGTTGTTCTTCAGGATGTGGTTCAGCATGCTGTCGGCCCGTTGCCCGTCCCGCAGCGCTTGGACTGCCGCGCGGAGGTCGTCCCGCAGTTGGGACTCCCGTTTGCGCGTGGACTCCGCCACGTGACTCGAGTACACCAAGTAGGCCGTCCAGACAACGGACACGACCACGCGGCACGCCCATGCTCCGTGCATGCCCGGGGACGTGAGGGGCCAGAGGATGAGTATCACCGATTGGACCCCACTGACTGTCGCGGTCATCTTGACGCCCAAGGGGGAGACGAAGCTGGATTGCAGGCAGTTCTGCAGCGTGACGATCAGAAACGTGGCGGTGTCGAGGAAGTCGAACGCGGAGGAACCGAACACCCGCTGCAGTACGGACGAGGCCGGGGAGGCGTCGACGATGTGGAACGGCGGAGTGGTGGGGTGGTGCAGGAGGAGGTCGCGCTGGAACTGCGCCACGAGGGCGTGCCAGTGCCACGCCACCTGGCAGGTCATCAGCACCGACCCGATCCCCAGCAGGTACGCGGCGAAGGGGCGGGCCTTGGGGACGGAATGCGCGGCCAGTGCCGAGGCCAACGGGTACAACAGCGACAGGCCGGCACACCAATCGGCGGCGGGCGGGAGGGATCGAAACCCGTGCTGCATGCACCCGAACACAACCTGCACCACCAGAAGCACGCCCACGGTCGCGGACCACTGGTACAGCTGCTTGGGGCCAACGGCATCCCTCCGACACGGGGCGTGCACGCCCTGGTCCTCCTCCTCCGCCTTCTCCGGCCCATCCGCGGCGCGCTTCGCGCCCGCTCCCTTCCCCTTGGCCTTGGGGCTGCGGTTTGGCTGCGGCACGTCGGTCTCATCAACAATACTGACGTTCAGCATCGAGGGGACGTGCCGACTCGCCGGCACCACGAAGTCGTGCTTGTCCAGTAGCGATGCCTCGTGACTGGCGGAAAGCGAGGCGGTTGTATCGAGCAGCAGCTGAGTGGAAGTCGGGGTCCCAGTCCGGACCGCTGCCGGATGGACGTCGCTGAAGGGATCGCCGAAGGAACTCTCCAAGTCCGCGGGCAGGTTCGTCTTAGTTTGGGGCCCTGCAAGCACTGCTCGGTGGCGAGGCCGGTCCTTAAGAGAAAAAAAAAGTGTTCCGGAACGGCAGTTTTGCACAGCGACCGCGTGTAGCTCATATGTTCATGATGGTTCGTGGCCATTAGCGGTTGGCAGTTGGTGGCGATTGGCGGTGGGCGGTTGGCGGTTGGTGATTGGTGGTTGGTGGTTGGTGGTTGGTGATTGGCAGTGGTAGGCTGGTAGGTTGGTCGCCGTTGGCGGTTGGCGGCGGTTGGCAGTTGGCGGTTGGTGGCGGTTGGTGGCGGTTGGTGGCAGTTGGTGGTTGGCGGTTGATGGTCCCCGGGGGCAGTCCTCAAGGGCGGTCCTTAGCCAACAAAAAAGTGGGTTCCTTAAGGACTGCCCTGGCGGCCGCTACCACTCTGAAGGCAGAATGCAGTCTCACAGAAGGATGCCTTACACTTGCATCTGCCGAGACAAGGGGTTGCTTTTCGACCCCCCCCCCCCCGCCGCCGCCGTTCCGCTGCACCCATCCACCCACCCACATCACAAGTTTACCAAACGGGGCCGGAAATGTGAAGCCAGTCTTCGGCACCGGCCTCAGACCCCACCCCCCGGTACGACAGTTCGTCTGCTCGTTGTTGTACGGGACCCTGAACAGTCCCCGCGTCATATCTGTTGGGTCGAGTCGATCCTGTCGTTTTGTGCCCTTGTTGCTGTCCCCCATTGCATTACCCCCCCCTACCCCCCGACCCATGCAGAGACACCACCAAAGGCACAACGACGGTTTCACCGGGTAGCGGTGCTCCCGCAAGGGCAGTGCTTCCGCAAGGGGAATGAAACTTAGCTTCCGTGTACCCCCAGGACACAGGTATACAATCATTGCTCTTCAGATTAGTACCGAATGTTGCCTTGAGGTCACTGCCACTGCAGTTATCGAATGTTTCTTGGGCTGTCTGGTCAGCTCATCCTTCCCAGGGTGCTGGCTTGCGCAAGGGGGGGGTGGGGGGGGGAATGGGGCCACCCCCCCCCACACACACAAACACAAGTCTTTAAGGCGAAGCTTGGACAAGGGCCATGAGGCAACGGAAACTAGGCTCGCATACGCCCCCGTGTCATAGGCGCATGGTCATAACCACATTGTTCAGTGTTTTGCTTGCTGCACTGCAGCGTAGACCAGTTCTGTACCACACCAGGTGGTTGCTGACTGTGCATTGGCTCTGGTCCTCTGGACACTGAGGTCAGCTCGCACCCACCACCCACCCACAGTGCCGGTCAGTGTCTAACCCTTGCCCTGCAGGTCGTGCCCCTGTCATGCACTTGCTCCCTGGCACGTGAGGACGTGTCGTACTCGAGCCTCGGGGGCGCAAAGGCGCCTTTGGTGGCGCAAGGGCGTCTCAACATTTCAGCAAGTGCTCCGGCTGTCAGGCAACTCAACAGTTCGTTGTTGTACTGTGTATGGCGCATACCATTTCAGTTCCACACCATGCATACGCATGCTGCCCACATATTCATGCCTACTTGCTTCCGACTTCCTCACATGGGCCGCACTCTCGCAGCCCTAGTCATGCTTCGGCCTTTCAACACGTAACGACGTGTCGAGCCTGTGGCTCAGGGGCGCAATGGCGCCCTGTTATTTCACCATTTGACTGTTCTGTGCTGTCTTGGCGCCCCATACACCCTGGTCAGCTCAAACCCACCACCCTCCCTTTGCGCGCGTTAGCCCCCGATTCTTGCTCTGTTGGTCTCTCTCCCACTCTCTCCCTCCCATTCTCTCCTGCTCTCTCTCCTGCGCCCCACTCTCTCTCTCTCTCCTCTCTGTTGCTCCTCTCAGTTCCTTTCCCACTGCGTCCTATTCTCTCTCTCTCTCTCTCTCTCTCTCTCTCTCTCTCTCTCTCTCTCTCTCTCTCTCCCTCCCTCTCGCCCAAAAAAGGGGGTTCGGGTCGTTCGGTGTATCTCTATCCCCCCCGGGGTTCGAACCATCCTCTACAGGACAGAAGAGGTGTGGTGTACCCACTGGGCCACGTCGATTGGGTATCTGCACCACGTGCTCCAATCTTTCTTTCCTACCCCCCCCCCCCCGGTGTCATCCCCTGTCATGCGTATCTTCTTTCACATGGGGGTGTGCTCAGCAGTGTGTAGAGGAACCGCACAGCGTCCCCGGGTACCGGGTCCGCCTGCCTGAAGAGCGTTCTTTGGAACAGCCGCAAGAGGTCCGCTCGGCCTGCCAGCCACACATGCATGCAATCTCCAGTTCTGCTCACCGAGGAGGGCACCGCTCTGTGTCCCTCTGCCGTCGGACAGTGGAGGATCGCCTCCCACTGGAACGGGTGCCACTTGCCTGCACTTTTGGGTCGCCACTGGACCTGCATGTTCGCCAGAGCCTGAGACTTCAGGGTCCAGTTGATCTGGACCATCACCGAGTAGAGCTCCTGATTGCTCATCAGCAATGGTTCCCCATGGTTGTCCACAATCTCGCAGTGCATCCTGGTGTCATGTGGTTGGTCCAGTCGAAGCCAGATCCGCTGATTGCGGGCCCAGGCCATTGTGGTCAGCTCTGCTTCAACTGCTTGCAGTCCTTCATTCGCAATGGCGTCTAGCTGGCTCAGTGCTTGCACTTTGAAACGCTGGCGTTCTTGCTGAGGCTTGACCTTCTTTGGGGCTGGCTGGATGTGTGTGTATGGGCCTTGGACAAGGGGGGGGGGGATGGACCAACCAACCAGGACCTGGGACTGTCAGGGGGCATCCAGTCAAGCAATGAAGCAATGAAGCCCCGTTCGTGCGCATGGTATGCTCCCTGCTGTGTGCTGTGCATGCTGCGGGCGAAATTCGGTGGTTGGAGCCAATGCCTGCCAGGGAACACGAACTGGATTGCACAAAGCCTGGAATCATGGATCGGCGAGCCGTACAACTCTGAAACACAGAATGCAGTGTCCCACACCAAACCAACGTACCAGTCCAGCAACACTGTGGCAGGGCCACGGTCCTTCAATGGTCGTCTCACCGGCCACCACCCCAATACCCCAACAGCATGTGGTACACGAGCGTTTGCTGATGACAAAAAACAAGTTGGAGACATGCGGTACCCAACCCCACATTTAGGCACAGGGACAGACCATAGTCATCTCTGCAATTAACCTGCCTAAAGGCTAACATCGGTGTTAGTAAGCCAGAGGTTGTGGGTGAACCAACTGCAGATAGTGACGGACTCACCACCGCTGGGGACGGACCAACCCAGAGCAGGGAGCAGACCGACACCACACCACGACAACATACCATGCTGCTATACCACACTTGTCCTGTACATTGTCTACACCATGCATAAGTTTGGGGGTTATGTTAACGCCTTGGTGGTAACCTTTGGCCTCACCAGGTTCACCCGCATCTTCCCTTGCACCCCGCACATCACTAGTGAGGAGACTATCAAGACTCCATTGGAGGAGTGGTTCTGTGTCTATGGTGCACCCACAGAGATTGATTTAGACGAGGACATCCACATACGCTCTGACAGTAGTAGCTGGTACAAGCGTGTCCTCAAGGCCCTCACCATGCAGGTCTCCACTTGGATCCCATACGCGCCTATGCGTAACCCTCTGTGCAATGTTGATTTCTGCCTTGGGCACTGTTTTTCTGAAACTAAATACACTCCACTCAATGGTTGCCTCCTCATGTGCCCATACAGATTCTGGCACATGAGGCCAACGTCCATAGGGTTGATACCTAGTCTGTCTGCGAATGCAAAACTGAGTAAGGTGGAGCAAAATACGCACATGGCCGTGCAGCTCCGTTGCAGAGTGTGTCCACACATTGCGGACAATCCTCCATTGCCACAACCGTGCAAAGAGGTGCACCGCCCTTGCACGATAGAAGCCATGGACATCATTATACTCTTGTTGGTCGTCACTCAAAGTTTTCCGACCAATATAAGGTACAGCGGTGTACAAGCGGCCCTTATAGGCGCCATCATGCTATTTTGCAAACAAATGGGGCGGAGGTCCCCCAGTCCCACCTCCCCTAAGTGCTTGGGTATACAACGCATTAGGCACTGAGACCATGCATCGCGCACAGCGCCTACGGACAGGCAGGATCTCAGCGAGGACAACAGCCGTGGGACGAAAACCCCGGAAACTTTTTATACATGTCTGTTATGACCCCGTCTACGCCTGGAGATGAGCCACGCGGCATACGCTCAAGGGCTGCCAGCACCAAATCCTCCGTTAAGGGACGCATCAACAGGGGAATAGCACGTTTGATTTTCTCTGGAATGCCCAGGGATTCAAAATACCGCACCTAGGATTCCGGACTTTCCCCCTCCGCCCCCATAATCCCCGACCAAAAACCCCTCAATGCCGTCGCGATGTCCCCCAACGTCGACAATGGGTTCCCTGGGTTCCCCTGGGAATCGCCGCAGGCCCTGCAGCTTGCAAAGCCGCCGATGAATTTTCTGCCGCCTCTCCAACTCCGCCTTGCCCCGCTCCTCGCCAGTGAGTAGGACATCGCGCAGCTTGCGCGTGACCGTCTCCTGAGCCACCGCCTCCTTGTGTTCTCCCGCCGCCGCAACTAGTAAAGAATAGGCTGACCGCACACTCTGCGGATGCAAGCCCTTCTCCCGAAGATAATGCCACGACCGAACTGGGGGAGCATTCCCGCACAATCTGCTGCACCGGAGCAGGCATTGCTGCCTGCTTTCGATCCCACGACCTCGCCGCATCACGTAGCATCCGATGGGCCGCCCCCCACCACTCCTCTCCAGTGCCCTGCACACTGGCGAGCTGCTCGCCCAGCGAATGAAGCGACTCTTCATCCTTCAGCAACTCTTCGGGAAACCTCCAGCGCTTCGTGGTACCCATCTCCACGGCGGGAACTAGACGCAACACCACCGTCTTATGATCCGACTTTGTCGTCACCGAAGTGAAGACACCCCCAACATGAGGCGTCACTTTCCATGGCACATGGATTCAATCCAGTCAACGTGGGTTTCCCCCGTCCCGAGCCTTGAAGTCGAAGGTCCACCCCGGGGGTGGGTCCTCCTTGTCATGCACGAATTCCCACGTATCCACCCAACCCTGGGCGGAGATCGCTTCCGCCTCGACCGCACGAGCCCGCACTTTATCATCCGCCTCCTTCTTGGGCACTCGAGCCTGGTCCCTTCCAGGAACCATCATGGAGTTATGATCAGCACAGAAAACAGTCGGTATTGCGTGCAGCTGGCGTAACTCCTCCCCTAGAGTGATCCACTGCTTCCTCTTGACAGAAGCTAAGCAATCGAAATGCGCCGACACCACGCGAACCTCAAAGCCATTGGCATCTGCCAGTTCCACAACCAGAAAGCGACGGCCCAAAGAGCGAAAAGAGTATGACGAACAAACTGACCATTTGGGGGCCTTCCAGAGGATGCCCACGCCGCCAACGCCATCAGACTCTTGCAAATGTGACAGAAACTCGTAGCCATGAGAACGCAACCAGATAATCCCGGAGGACAGCACCGCCTCCGTTTGTATGTGGTGCTCCTTAACGGTAGCTATATGGATGTTCAGCTCTCTGAGCATCTTGACAAGCAAGTGCTGGCGTGGTAGGGTCGCCTTACCCACGTGGACGTCTGTGAACCAGCCGTTCAAATTAGACGGGCTAACTGCCAACCCCGGGCAGTCATGAAGCCAGGTCAGCTGCATCGCTTATGCTTTGAGAACTTCACCGCATCGACCATCATGGGGTCTGTCTTCGGCACAAGCGAGGTATCCGCTGCGTCTTTTCCGGAACCGGGGGGCCGGCCTTTGGCGTTGCCTGCCTGAAGCAACTTGAGCCTACCATACTCGTGGGCTTATATTGTGGTGACGTTGCCGTTGGAGCTTTGGAAGACCGTGTCAGTGAGCTTGCCCATGCTGGGGCCTGCAATGGCCCACGCAGCGTACGCACCGCTCCGACGCTCCACTTGACCCGCCCCACCTTGAACTCGGTAAGACCTTTATTCTTTACCCCACGCGACACCATGGCCTCCACATCTTCTTGTAGACACCAGGGTGGAACATCAACAGCATACACAATCTCGGTGCCTTGCCATTCCTTGGGCAGAGAACCCAAAGAGCCTGATGTGCTCCCACCCGCATCTGTGGAGTCCACGGAGGACCCCAGAGCCTCGTCCCTGAGCACCAGAGACAGGTTCCCTGTCAAACGTGGGACATTCTGCATGAGGAACTCTTTGCCCTCGTCCGTGAGCCCGAGCCGCATCTTGCGTGGACCCAGGATTTGAATCGCTAGAGGCAACCCCTTTCGGAAGAGCTTTGGTTGGAAATCATCATTTCCCCAAAAGGTCGCGAGCACGTACAAAAACGTGTATGCAGCGTGCTTAACTTTGTTTTGCTTCGTAACATAACACTCGTACTTGTGGGGCATACTCGTGATAGTAGACCCCTTGTACCAACCCACATGCATGACAGCAAAGCGCGGGCGGTTGCCAAGTCTCTCGACCATGTTGAATAACTTCTGTTCCTCAATCTGTATGACAAAAAGCTTGGTCTTTTGAGCGAAGCCCGGCATGAGGTTGAGCTCCCCCGGCTTTACTCCCAGGAACTTGAACATCGCGTGTCCCCAGTGAACATGATATTGCACGAAATAATAATCGGACCTCTCCTGCGGCGTCTAGTAAACCACTGCGTCGGGCTAGCGCCCTGGGGGCATCAATCTCAGACACTCAAATTTTGCGCTCGCAAAGTTGGAACGGCTCTCTGGTGTAGACGTGGTGATCCACAGCCGAACACTGCGCTTATCAGGCATCAGGGTCAAAAGCATGTCTGATCTGGCCAGTGTGGCTAGGCGAACCCCGACTAACTCCTCAAGCTCCAAGCACTGATGCAGGAAGGATTTGTCGTTGTCCAGTATAAACATGATGTAGACAACGTTTCCCAACTCAGAGCGAAATCGCACAAACTGATCAACATATTTGTTTACCTCAGCAATTTGTGTCGAATGAACAACAAAGCCAACGTCGGGCCGAGCACCATACACAACTTTCTGCAGCATTTCAGGGGAATCAATCTTAGTTACAGCTTGATACGTCATGTGAACCACTTTGGATCCTTGAGCGAGAATGGCACAATCTTCCAAGATATAATCGAGATGGTCAATTGATCCAAGGGCAGCGATCTGGCGGCTCTCATTCGCCAGGAGTTGATCGCTAGACGGGGTTGGTGGTCGGCATGAAAGGCGCGGGCATCCATTTAGCCGGATCGCCGTCTCATGAGAGGGGGAAGGGGGTTGTGTTCACCAAGCGCGCGCTGGGTGACTGATGCCACTCACCGGCCTCGGCGGCCTGATGTGGGAGCAAGAAAATCACAGGGCCTGTGGGCCCTCCATAGCGTGAAAAAACATCATTGCTCCCATCCTCAAAACCCCGGGGGGGGGGGGGGGCTGGGGGGTGTCGCATACAAGGACTGCCCCCCCCCCCCTCCGTGGTAGCATCCACGCATGCATTCAGTGCAACTTATTCCTATTACATACCCCTCCCAAAACCTGACATACACCTATGGAAGGGTTTGATAATCATCTTGTGGGGATGAGTTGTTGTGCCACATATAAAACTGATGGGTGCCAAAAACAGCTTTGATATTGGTGCACCATGAGATTAAAATACCACGAAGACCTCCACACTTTGCTACCAAGCCCCTGCCCCTAGTTGTTCAAGCTGGGCCTACCTTGCTTCAGGGCCTAGCTGTCCAAAATATTGTACAACATCCTTCAGTGATCCTACCTTTCTATAGACCTTCTTTTTTGCGTGGCGGTTTCTATAGACTTTCTTTCTGTAGACTTGAGTGCCGTGCTTCAACCCTTAGCTGTCTAGGACTAAGCCTGTGATTGCAAGGGGTGGGAGATTGCAAGGGGGGTACAGGGTACAGAAAATGGCAACCCATTCGGCACATTACTATGTTTCACCTGAGATCTGCTCCTGTTCCTGACATGATTTTTGTTTCCAGTGGCTCACTTTTCCCCCTATGGGGCTCAACCAGAAAATCAAACTGTTTTCAGAGGTACAATAACAACAGTTCCCATGCCCACACGTGAACAGGGCAACGTGGCCTGAGATGCAACCGTCACCACTGCCCACAACCAATGCCCTGCGGTCCCTGCAAGAACAAAAACACAAAGAAAAAGTGGAGCAAAACCATGGAACTGTTCCACACGGACAGTGCAGAAACCTAACGCTGGGCAGGTACTGTCCACTGACCGTCTGTGTGCTCCCCAAAAGAGAGCACCCTATCGAATTGAGGCGCGAAGCCCACAGCCAGGGCAAGCAGGGTCTTAGCCCAGATGGGCCAGCACCAAGGCAACTGCAGTGGCAGTGCCTTCATCGACATATATAAAAACAGCCACGGAAAAACAAACCCAAACCACAAAATGAGCCCAAGTGGAGCGAGAGACCAAAGGGCTTCTCAGGCAAAAAGAAACCAAGAAGACACACACCTGTGCCTCAACAAATGCACATATGCTGGCGCGGAAGGCCACTAGAGGCTTGGCGCCGCAATCATATTTACATGCAAATCATTTGATCAAGGCGGGAGGAAAATGCGGGGGGGGGGGGGGTGACACGGAGGCCCATTTTCCCAACCACCCCCCCCCCCTTGGCCGCTGTGACGGCAGGGGGGGTTCAGGGCGGGGGTGCCCGACCTGCCGTGCCGAAAGGGGGGGGGGGTGGGGGGGGTCAACCCAACATCTATGGCTCAAAATGATACCCACGTCGCGCTGATCATTTTGACTACTCAAATGTGGGAGGGGGGGGGGGGGGATTATTGGTGGAAAAAACTTTTTCGGGCCAAAATTTTGTGTTCCTGCACCTTCGACGCCAACAACCGTTCTTACACAAAACAAAGGGCCCGACACAGAACCCCATTTCTCCAACCCCCCCCCCTCCTTCGGCGGGCGTCCATGTCAGCCCCCCCCCCCCCCCCCCGCAGAGCAATTTTCAGGTCGCCCAAGGATTCCAAGGCACCCACGGAAGGGAGGGTGCATGCTCCAGGACGCACATGCACATCAGCCACTCACTTGCACCCACACATGGATGCGCACAGACATCCACACACACTCTCCTGTTTTGTTGCTCGACTTTCGAAGTGTGCGACTTCAGCCGACTGGCTGGGAGTGCTGCGAAAGTGCTCAGGTAAGATCCTGGAGTCCACTGTCTCTGAGATCTGACAATGTCCAACCCCCACAGGGTAAGTGTGTTGATGGGGCTGTTCATTCCATACCCGCTGGTTAGAGGACACCGTCTAGTACAGCATGTGCTGTCACGCCGTAGAGGCAGAATCAGAAGATCGTGAAGAACGTACAATGTTGGCATCCAGTGGACCGCTGACAGATCAAAATTGAATAATGCAATATCTGCATGTCGTGCTACAAGGCCAAGGGGGCGAAGACGGTAACACCTCAGAGTCGAGCAAAGATGTAACACACATACACACACCCTCTCATCCACACGCAGACGTGCAAGCACATCAACATACATACTCAGGAATCAGTCGCCGCTTCGGGGCAGTCTTTCACCCACGAGTGGACGCTTAAGTGCATCAACACACTCGAGCGCAAAAACACTTAACCCTTATTGCTTTTGCGACACCTGATCCTGTTGTCTCTAACTTTGACTGGCCCACCCACAGTGACCACCAGCGCGTTCAGAGGATCCATAAAAGTCCCCAAAAGGTCCTTTGTTCCGGTTGACTGAGGACCTGGCTCCAGCGGTCTCTCATCTTCGTGTTGGAGGCTGGTTGGCGGCGCTCTCTGAATGCTTGCTTGCTTGCGTCTTCGTCCGTTGACAAACTGTGCATGCCAAACAATCTTCAATCGCCCTGGCTTTCGGCAACATGAACCACTGCTGGACATGCATGAAACTCAATTGCATTCAGCTACCCCGCCCCCCCCCTTGGAATCTCCCCCCCTAGCGCGCAACGGTCTCCCGGGGGGGAGGGGAGACGGTCACCAAGTGACGGTCTTGCCCCACCGAATTCTAGTATAACCTAAAGAAAATTCTTGTTCGGCGCCCTTGGCGCCTTGTATTTCCTTTGCTTTTGGGGCCAAGTGACAGTCTCCCGGGTGGGGGGGGGGGATTCAAAGGGGGGGGGGGGATTGCAATGGGGAAGGGGGGGTACATCTGGTACATCCAGACTGTAAAAACTGTAACCATTCTCTCAGAGAAAGAGCAATACTGTTCAATAATGTTCCGACACAAAGCGCATCAATCTGAGACGTGGAACAAATCAGAGCATTTGCAATGAGTCTGTACAACAACTTAAGATGCTCAGGGATCTGATGACTGCAACAACCCCAGATGTAGCAAGTCAGCAGGGAAAATGCAGGCTTCGACAAAATGTCTCCTGGGACTTTCTCCTGCAGCACACAGTGCACCTTACTTTGGACCACATTTCCCAGGAATGCTTGTAAATTCTCCAACAAAACGCCCAATTAGTGGAAGATGGAATGAGGGATTGATGGTAAGGCAGACAGGAGGCAGAGTCTTGCGGTGTGAGGCACATGGCAGTCATTGCAATTGTCAATAAAGACCCCTCAACAGGGGGTGGGTCTGACAGCATGCCGCGTTCCGGCTGCTGTAGAGCAAATTGCATCGACACCTGCCGGTCAAGCTCTGATACCAAGCAAGTTTCAGCTGCTTGCAGGTCATCGATGTGGCGTGCTGGTATCCAAGCGGTACCTCCAACACAAATGCCTAGCCAGACAGTCCGAAACGGGGTCCTGGTGTCCGAAACGGGGTCCCCGTGTCCGAAACGGGGTCCCCGGTTTAGAAACGGGGCCCTGGTGTGCGAAACGGGGTCCTGAGTCCGAAACGGGGTCCTGAATCCGAAATGGGGTCCTGAATCCGAAACGGGGTCCTGAATCCGAAATGGGGTCCTGAATCCGAAACGGGGTCCTGGTGTCCGAAACGGGGTCCTGGTGAGAGCGATGAACTTCTGCTACTGCGTGGGCATGTGTCCTAGTGCATGTTTCTGCCGTTGATACCAATCGGACACAACCACAGGGACGCGGACCTGATGCATTTCGCACACCCAAGCAGGAAAGCCCTGGAGGGGGACGTGTGAAAATCACAAGAACAC